>QANU01020924.1:117494-159582 GCA_003254905.1 Nissolia schottii
GCTCGTGTTTTATCGCTCGCAGTGTCGGTGCATCGCGCACGGTCGTCCGAAAAATATTCCGTTTGAACCGTCGTGATCCTCTAATTCCCACCTACCTAAGGGTATTAATGTTTGAAGGTGTTTGTGAATTTTTCTCCGGGAGATTATTTTCATGGACACCGTTTTGCATGCCAAATTTCATCGGCGAACAACGGCTGTTCGGTTGTCCGCTGAACTTTCTACCGTGACACGTCCTATTTCTTAGGGATATTTTACCTAATAATTTCCCTTATTAATTCTCTAATCATGATTAGAAAATTAATTAAATATTTATGTTTACGATTATTTCCCGATTGGTTCGGAAATTGGCTTAAGGCTCTGAAAAATTCGCCGGTCACGAAACCTCAACTTTGACTGCTATTTTTATGGGTTAAAGATGATTCTTATGAATTAAAGGTAATAATTTAATTTTCTTACCTCCCTAATTAACCTATAATTATTTATTACGCTAATTATCCGTACAGTGAAAAAGCGGGATGTTACAATATGGGTTTTGGCAAATTATGGAGGCATTGGATCAGAACATGCGTTACAAATGCATCTATGATTGTCTTAGTGAATGGATCACACACTTCCTTCTTTAGAATGGAAAAAGGACTGAGACAGGGTGATCGCTTGTCCCCTTTTCCTCTTTTTTCTAGTGGGTGAGGTCCTTAATCAAATGGCCTCGAAAGCCAAATAGATTGGGTTGGTTGAAGGCCTCTGAGTGGGGAGAGACAAAGTTGATCTTTCACACCTTCAATTTGCAGACAACACTCTACTACTTTGACCTAAGGACTCAGATTATCTTGAACTATAGAAGGTTGCTAGATTACTTTGCTTTGATGACTGGTCTGGATATAAACTTCTATAAATTATCGGTTACCCCCATTGGTTGTGATGAGAAAAGGATGATAAGCATATGTCAGCTACTACAGTGTGAGATGAAGCCCTTCCTGATCAAGTATCTTGGTTTCCCTCTCGGAGCTAATCCGAGATTGGTTTCAACTTGGAAAACAATGAGGGGAAGATCGAGAAGAGACTATCAACATGGAAAACAAGATCACTTTCTAGAGCGAGTAGATTGGTTTTTATCAAAGCGGTTCTCAATAACCTCCCTATCTACTTCGTCAACATGTTTAAGATACCACAACAAGTCGTTAAGAAGATTATTCAGATACAACGAAGATTCTTCTGGTCAAGCAATGAAAATAGAAGATGATTTGCTCTAGTGGCTTAGGATGTGATCCAACATCCTAAGAATCTTGGAGGCCTGGGCATGGGGATATTGTTATCAAGAATGTAGGGATGTTGTTTAAGTGGTGGTAGAGATTCCCTGACAGGTCCCAACCACTGTGGAAGAAGGTGGTTAACTCTACTCATGGCTTAGATAGAAATTACTAGGGGTGTCAAACCGGCCGAGCCAAAATTATGCATATTTTTAGGATCCGGCTCGTTTATAGTTGGTCCGCTGGCCTAAACGGCCCAGCCCACTAGCCTGTTTATTTTTTAAAAAAAATTAAAATTTTGGTCTATTTTTTATGATTTAAATACAAAGTTGTGAATAAGTATGCGCAATCATTTTTAACTATTTTATATCGTCTATTTATTAATTAATTAGAAAGAAATAGTTTAAATGGTTGATTACGATATTATATTATCTTTTTTGTTCCTTCAACTATCTTGCTTGAAAGATATCAAATGCTTTCAAATGTTATTTGAAATCGATTCATGAATTAGTACAACTTTCATTAATTAAATGACGGCATATAACATTGATGTGAGTACTGTTATGTTATTGATCAAACACACTATTGGAACTCTTTCTCGTAGATTAATCAATAATAAACAAGGTTTGAAAGTATATATCAACTTGTAGGGCGTAGGCACTCATTGAAGGAATAGAATGCAAAATTTATCAATATCTATGTCATAGCACTTCATCTGTATAGCAATATAAATATAATTAAGTAGTTAAACATAACAAATAGTTAAACATGCTCAATTATAAGTAAACTCTTAAACTCCAAAATAAAATTTAGAGTCCAAAATGAAACTTTTAAAAAAAATTGATTTTTTTTATAAATAAAAAAATATTTCACGGGCTCACGGGCTAGCCCGAGGGCCTAGCAGGTCAGGCCTAAATGGGCCGAGCCAATTTTTTTTAAAATTTTCACGGGCCTATTTTTTGCATGTAAAGCCTGTTCATTTAACCGGGTAAACGGGTCAGGCCCATGGGCCAGACTCATTTTGACAGCCTTAGAAATTACGATGTTTGGGATCAAAATCAACAGGTGACAGGGGGTCTCTGGGTTACATCACAAGCTCGACCAACTTTAGTCAGGAGATGCTGGAAACGACTACAAGAGGGATTTGGAAAAGGGTGGGAAATGAGGGAAGTACTCTCTTTTGTCATCATGTATGGGTAGGAGTCACCTCACTGCAAGTGATATTTCTAAGGCTCTTTTTCGTCTCTAGTAAAAAATCTTGTCATATTGCTGATAGGGGGTTTGGAATGGTCAATACTGGGAGTGGACACTGAGTTGGAGGAGAGGTTTATTTTAGTGGGTAGAGGAGTTGGTCAATAACCTCTATTTTTTATTAGAATAGTTTGCTCTTTGTGCAGGTGTAGAGGACGAGATAGGATGGAAAATCTGTCCATTGGGACAATTAAGTGTCAAATCCTTTGCAGAGGATGTACAAAAACAAGTTTTGAATCTAGAAGTAGAGGCAACAACAACAAGATTGGCTTGGAAGGGCTCAACTCCCTCGAGAGTTGAGTTGTTGGTCTGTTTTGTGTTACAAGAAAAGCTAGCTACAAAAGACAGACTTAGAAGGGTTGGAATCCTATCTCAATATGAAGCCTTGTGCCTTTTTATTTGATGGAGGTGGAATCCGTTAAGCATTTCTTCTTCTCATGTTCTAAAGTTTCTTCTCTTTGGAATGAGTGCTTTCTTTGGTGGGAGATACTAAGGTGTTGTCCCTTAAACTTGATTTCTTTGTTTGAGGCGTGGTGCGGTAGCTATCTCTCTGGAGTTGGTAAGAAGCTTTGGATAACCCTTTTCTATATCGTCATTTGGTCAATTTGGAGTGCTAGAAATAACTTTGTCTTTGAGAACAAGCAACCAAATTGGAGACTTGAGAAATTGATGATTAAATTGAGATTAGGCTTTTAGATGAAAGGGTTGGGTGATAGGTTTGCTAGCACAACAAACGATTTATTGCAAGACTCATCAACCCTACGAAAATGGAGATTTGTATGGAAATCTGGCTAAGGTGAATGTTCTGGTTGAGGATTTGTGGAGTAGGCATAGATGAGGGTGTTTGGGTTCTCTTGTGGGTTGTTTCTGTTTGATTCTTCTTCTTCTTTTTTTTTGTTTTTTCTTTCTCTCTATGCTGCTGATATTAAGGCTTTCCTGTATGAAGGGGTTGGCATAGGTGGCTATTTGAGCCTTCAGAGAAATACAAGTTTTTGGTTTCTTAGACTTTGTGGGCAGGGCTGTGTGTATATCTCATCTCCAGTATGGTGTTTTTGCGTGACCTATTGATTCTCTTGGCTTTTTTTATTTTTATTTGACATGTGGATTGCCCTTTTTTTTTGTTGGTTTGAGCATTTTTGCTAAAAAAAAAAAAACGAAAACAATCTTATTTCTCTTTGACTATGCATGGTACGTTTCATATTTATTACATACTAATTGACAACATATTCTTTATAGTTTTAATTAATTTATCCATATATATTTACACAATAGAGGTAGCTCTAGTGTCCTAAAGTTTTAATTTTTTATAAGTTATCATGTGTTAATAATTAACATCTATTATATCTCATCATGTGTTATGTGTTGCTCACGTAAAAAACAAAATAAAATAAAATCCTGTGTTGTTAATATGTAGTTGCCCACGATAAGCAATGAAATTAAGCTAGCTTGAAGGAGATCACTATGTTAAATTGTTAATGCTACTATTTAGGTATAAATAATACATGGATATAATGCTAAATAGATAATGTTTTTTTTTTCCATTCTTACATGACTTATCAGAAAATATCGCTTTGTCGGGGGTGAGATGTACATTACTTTTCAGTTCACTAATCACTATATTCACATGAGAACTAAGCTACTACAGTTTTTTTTGCTCCAGGTGACAGTGTTGTAGGGGCAGCTAAGTGGGCACCAACATGGCTTCTTTTTCTATTTTTGTTCAAAAAAAATTTATGAAAGAAAAAAAAAATACGTTTTACATTGAAATATAGTTTTGAAAAACACACACTCACAACAGACTCTTTCTCCCACGATTTTTTAGTTTGTTCCTCTAATTAATTTTTTTTTAATTTGATTTTTTTACCTTTTAAATTGCTATTTTAGCCATATAACTATCGACTAACTTTCTTAACCCAAGTTCTTCTGAGCTAACTTAAGTTTCATTAAGATCCCCAACCTACAATAACATATGGTTCGCAGGAAAAGAGTAATTGGGAACTAGTTCCTCGGTATCATTGCATGACCTTTACAACTATAAAAATAAGTAAGATAATTTGCAAAATTACTCATCTTGAAAAACGTTGATTTCCCTAATATCATTGACACCACTTCTTCTTCTTCTTCTTCTTCTTCTTCTTCTTCTTCTTCTTCTTCTTCTTCTTCTTCTTCTTCTTCTTGGCATTCTATAATTACACAATACAATCATTAGTGAACCTTTTATTTTTCTTTGCTACATAGGAATTATGAACTAATAAAATAGTAATTTCACTTTTTGTCACCTCCAATTGTATATCAAAATTGAATGTCTTCCAAATATATGTGAGTTTATCCACAATTTTGATAGCTGGTTCCTATTGCTACATGATGTGCATATGTATTTATCTCCTTAAATGTTTGTTGTCCAATAAGAACAACAAGCTATAGTCCAATAAGGTCTCCCTCTATTTCATGTCAATAGTAAATGTACACAATTTTTTTTTTTTTTTTTGAAAAAGAGGAGCTCCATGTAATCACACTGTACAACATAAGAGGGACAATTTAATCAACTGGCAAAGCTCCCAAGAGGGCAATATCATGCAACGGAAGTGAACGTGGGTTTAGTTTATGTTTTCATTTTTTATTTATATTTATTATTTTTAGTTTGTTTCATTTTATTTAAGATTTTGTGAAAATAATAGTGAAAACATATAATGAAATATGATTTTCTCATTTTAACAATTTTTTGTTGTGAAATTGTAAAAAACAAAAAATAAATTGAAAGCAAAAAAATAAAAACAGAAACTAAACAAAATTTTGTATATGGTATAATTTCTCGTTTTCATTTTCTATTTTCAATATGTTTATTGATTTTTAGGATTTTGTGAATAAAATAGTAAAAGTAAAATATTTTTGTTTTTTGTTTTTATTATTTCCTTCATAAAATCTTAAAAAATAAGACATATATTGAACTAAAAAAGAAAAACAGAAAATGGAAATATGAACAAAACAAAACCTTTATTAGCTGTAGAAGGTCTCCAAGAAGAAGGCTTAGCCAAAGAGGAAACAGAGGCAAAGTAATTTTTTTTTATGGAATTCTTTTAATGTGTTTTGTCTTGTTGAAGCATTGAGCAAATGGACTTGCACCAATTGGGATGGCACCCCTTAATCCATGGTCTTTCATTGGATCTATGTGTTGCCTTAAAAAAACAAATAAATTGCTTTGGATTCTTGTTAAAGCTAACTTGGTATTATCTTTCCACAGGTGAAAAGGGTAATGTCACATATATGTGGGTCATATATGATTATTGAGCACCACTTCTAGGTAAAAAAAAAAAAAAAATGGGAAATGAAAGATAGGATAGGTTGGCTCCACTTTTGAGACAATTTTACTCTTTTATCCCTATCATACAAATTATTTACAAAAGTACCCCTGTTTTGAAACATATTACAGGAGTACCACTGTTTTGAAAACATATTACAGGAGTATCACTGTTTTGAAAAAGTTTTTGTACTTTTGCATTGTGCAAAGCATGGTATGTTTCAAAACAGTGGTACTTTCGTAAATAGTTTAGCCGAAACCGTGGTACTCCCGTAATATGTTTCAAAACAGAGGTACTTTTGTAAATAGTTTGTATGGCAAGAACAAAAGAGTAAAATTGTCCACTTTTGATAACCTTTTAGTGATGGAATGGAATGCATCATAAACTCTTCAAACACACAATCAAGTTAATTAGACACTTAAGTAGATTTTAATTAACCTTTTTTCAATGAACCTAATTTAGTGGGACGTTTCAATTTTTAATTGTAACTTTTCTTATGATGGAGAGAGAAAAGGGAAAATCTAATGGAAAATTAAAGTTAATAGCATATAATTGGATACATCAAACAAGACTTCATTGTAACAAATTAAGGAGGGCAGAATCTCACCTCTAGTTCAGAATTGCTTGCCTTCAAGTTCGTTTGGATTACATAATCTTTGTTTAGCAAGTTGCCTTTTGAAATTTAAATGAGCAATGTGTTGAGATTCACGATAAAAAGCCCAAAAGAGAAAACGACATAAAAAATTAAGGGCAAACTAAATTAAAAATTTTACTAAATGATAAAAGGTGGGGTGATACAAACAAAAGCAAGCCTTACATATAAGCTTATGAGAATCCTTATCTAATTAATACAGTTATATTCTAATACAATGCTACACCACCATAATTATTTGTCAAAATTATTATTGAAATTTGCCAATATTCGTGCAAGGAGGGCAATTAAATAAGTTAAAAGAGTAAAAACTAATATCCATCTAAACGTTAATTTAAAATAATGTCACATCATTCTAACAAAAAAATTATGATAACAAAAGTCTGACTATATAACATTTTTCGATTTACATGAGCTACATGCACAAAAAAACAATGTGAGTTACAAATTAAACAGAGGATAAAAGCTATAAACATATGATAGTTTTCTTCAACATTTTTAACTTTGTAGTCTCTCACTGATGATGGAAACTAAGCCACATAGAAATTAAATATACCAAGTACAAATGCAAATATACGTTTGACCAAAAAAAAAAATGCAAGTATACAAATGTTAGTTGTTCCGTACGTATTTCAGGTTTGTCCACATGCAATGCTTATCACTTCACTAATTGCCAGCTTATTCTTTTCCACTTCCCAATTTTCTTTTTCTTTATCTTTTTGCCTTCAATTAATCTTATAACTTCTTAGGCATGTGCATGCAACCTTCTATTGCTCAATGTTACAGATAGGTATGTTGTGTTTTTGGGTGCACCTTCACCTAACTGATTATACTGTGGGGTATGTTTGGTTCTATAACATGTTAAAATTCTAAAGTAAAAGAAACCAATTCCTCAATTGGTCAAATCCTCGAATTTTGAAGAATTCAAGGGGTGAGAAAGTGAAGTGGTAATTTAGTACCTGAAAATATTCTGTGCTCAAAATTATGTGGTCCTTGAATTTATCTATTGCATGAGTTAGATATATTTCTTAAGTTTACATAACTAATATCTCAATTCTGTGAATGAAAAAAATTAACAAAGGTTTATTTTATAATGGGTTAACCTGAGTTGAGCTAAATTAATTAATTGACTTGCGTACGCATACTTTTTTTTATCTTACGTATACTTAAGACTATTTAGGTTTGTAAAGTTTTATAAATTCAGCAATTAAATAACGTTAGGTTAGATTCGAACCATCTTATTTTTTTAAAATCAAATTTAATTTGAATCGGAATCAAAACAATTATGATTAGTTGATGGATTATCTCTAAATATATATATATATGTGTGTGTGTGTAAAAGTACTTATTAAATATGCTTTGACTTTGGACTAATGAGATAAGTCTTCCTGAACCTAGATTTTCTTCATTAAAAAAACTGGACATTTTCTTTATATCTCACTTTAAGGCATCTTCTAATTAGTCCTACTCATTTAATTAGCATTTGAGTAAAGACCAATACACAAACATCATACGTAGAATTTAGGCTCTTTTAGTTTTCAACATACTATTTTCTTGTGGTTAGGTTCAATGGTCCATGGGAATGCAAGTCATATTCGCATCATTGAGAGTACATATTATTTGAAAGAAAGGGGGAAAACCCTTGTCCCCTCCTTTTATTCCCCACTACAACATTTTTGCCTCATTATTTCAAACTACCCCCCATAAAATTAAGAAGAATTCAAGGAATCACCCCTTAGGCCATCACATAGATGTATCATGTATCTTGTTCAATGGCAATGCACATGTCAAGATTCTTCATAATATGTTAAATCAATCGCTTATTATTATTATGCTAAAAGTTAATTATAGTTTATATTATATAAGGGTGTAATAATTAACTTTATTTACTTAAAGTTTTTCATAACCAAGATTAAGAAAATTGGACTGAACATCACACTGGTCGAGGTAGGGATTCAAAGGTTTAACTGGTTGAACTGAGAGTTCAACCATAGTTTAATAAAAAAAATATTATTATATATATGTGTGATTATTTATATGTTGTATAATAAATAAAAATAACCTTTTAAATAGTGAATTCATATATTATTAGTGTTATGAGTATGATTTTCAACAAAATATTTGAGTATTACATCAAAATTAATAAAAACAATATTTTTTTAAATTTCATTTTTCTAAAATAAAAATTGCAAGTAACAAAAAATAACTAGTCTAGTTCATCGATTTTGGTCAGTTCTTACCCGTTCCCACCAATTCTTGTGCTAGGCAATTTTGGGGTGCAAGCAGAACTAGACAAGGGTTTGGTTCCTAGTTCAACCGATCGAACTGGCCAATTTGATATGATTTTCAAAACTATGCTCATAACCACATTGTACCAAACTAAGAAAACTAGGGTTTTGGGCTACCTAAACACGATATAATTGAAAAGTGGGAATGTGATGATCGAGAATGCTTGGTTGATTGCTATCTCCCTAAACAAACGTGCTTGGTGTGTGTGGGTGAGGGGTTGTATCTTCGAGGGACTTTACTCCAAAGATACAAATGTAGGGTTAGATAGGTACTTGAAATGTAGGTTGGAGTCTTATAATACATAAGTTCTTAATTCATAACTACCTTCAATTTTTAAGGGAAAATATTTCTTTTATCCTGAGATTGATAACGACTCTTTAAACTTAATCATAGTCACGCGCGGGTTAAGACCATATTTTCAGGTGGGCTCAATCTGCGTCCCTTTTCCCTTTTAATCCTCTTAATTAGGTCATAACCTTAGTCTATAACACACATACATAAGTTACACTCATTATTACTAATTTTGGATTAACATGTTAAGTACATCGATAAAATTCCGAATAAAGACAACATACAACACACAAGACCCACGTTGAAAACCTCAATATAATTGCTAGGACTTGATTTGAAGAAGGAAATTGCCATTTACACAACTATTAAGCATTGACAATGAATTTCTTTTTGTTATCTTTCTAATAGGTGATGTTTAAGATTAATTTATTTTTTGGCCCCCCTTATTAGTTTTTGTGTGTGAAATTGTGCCTTTGTTTCCTTCTTCTATTACCCTTTTGTCAGTAAATGCCGACGGTCATTACTTTTTCCTTTCAATCCAAACCCATTCTATTCAAATAGTTCAATATTTTAAAACATAATAATGCATGGCCATATAGGGAAAATTAAATGGATTACATCAATAGCTAACATATCATAATTCTCTAAATAAGAAATATTTATCGTTATATGCACGAGGACTTGACCACCATTAACTTTGGAAGCAAGATATAAAGTGAGATTGGGAAATAAAATACAAAAAGATTAATAATGTTACAAAATATCTCAAAAGAATTCATGTGCATATATACTTCTTGATATGGTTGCATTAAGCGTTTGGTTCGTGGATTAAAAAATCATTTTCAAACAAGTTGGATTCTCAAAAAAAGAAAAATTCTTCATTTATCTTCATTTTTAACCCCACCTTTCATATGAGAATGTTAGATTTTCATAGGATGGGAATGTTTTGGAATGTGAAACAACTGAATTGTCCTCAAATCTTATACTATTGACAATCGTCACAATCATCAAACGATCGTCATTAGCCGCTAGGCAACCATTGCCGACAGCTGAGTGACCGCCAGGTAACCACCATTGATTGACTGCCTAGTAACACCAAACCATTGTCGGCCGGCAACAAACCATTGACGACTGGCATCGGACCACTTCCAGCTAGAGAAGGACCATTGCCATCTGGCGATGGTCCACCGACGACGGACCACCGTTGTCCGGTGAAGGACTACCGTTGGTCAATGACAGACCATCGCTAATGGATGCCAGATGGTGACAGACCACTACTAGACGAGTGTCGAACCACCTTCAGACATTGACGGACCACCATCGACTAACAACAGGTCATTATCGGTATACATCATTTTGTCAAGAATATTTTTAAAAAAGTATCACATTCTTGAGAATGTTGTTAAGAATTCAATTTGTAGCCAAACATTTTTAAAGTACAATTCTGGGAAAGCTTTAATTGAGAAAAGTATTCCTGAGAACAAAAAAACACTCCACGAATCAAACGGCCCCTAAGTCTATGTATGAATTTCAATGAAAACTACTTTCATATTATTTTTCTCCCTCTAAATCAAATTTAAATGTGACCATATCAATTATGACCATTAAAAACTTGGAGGGAACACAGTACAAAATGTCCATGTAGCATGTTTCACTAGGAAAGAATAGAATCAAGCAACTTCACTGGTTTTAGGCTTTTTTTACTTTTTCCCTTCTGTTTGTTTTATTGGTTTGTTCATTTGCTGGTGTTTTTAGCTAGTGCACTATGTCTTTCTTTTTTTCTCCCCCTAACGTGTCTTCATGAATAAAATTAAAGGAAATGTTTTATTTTTCTACGTAAGTAAAGAATGTACTAGCATTTTTTAGCTTATTTAGCTTCAATTCAATTCATGATATTTAGTTCACTAGTGTAATTGTTCCAATTTTTTATGTGGAATATTTTTCATTGATATTTGAACTCTATTATCAAGAACTTGACTAACTTGGTTCGACATGACTAAGGTTCTTGAAAAAGGTAGAAGTTTCCTAATGAGGGATTTTTTTATTCTCAGGATTTAAATATGAGATATCTGATTAAGATACCTAGACACCTACTACATCGACTAACCTCACATTGGTTGACATGCACTACAAGAAAAACACGAATTAGTGGCGATTTTTTGCCAGTGGTTTGAAAAACAATTGGGATATCTTAATTTCTTGATGATTATTGCAGCGGTTTGGTTTAATGGCCACCAATTACTCTATTTCCCATCGATTTCATTTAGCTTAGCAGTGTTTTCAAAATTTTTTCAACGGTTACCATAACATGCATTAGCAATGGTTTCGTTTTTGCCATTGCAAACCGCTGCTAACCATGAAATAGTGACGGTTCTTTCAGCGATCGTCGCAAACAATTGTTAAAGGGTTTTAGAACATAGAATTAGGGGTGAGAACAGGTTAAGCCAAATCCTTAACAAGTAGAGCCTGTGTCATTAATTTTTAACCTGGGTTTAGCCTGTTGCTTGTCAAAGGCCTTTTTTGCTTAGCCTAGTCTAGCCTGTTTGAGAAGCCTGGTCTGGCATGAAGCTTAGTAGGCCAACCTTTTTTTTTAAAACCAAAAAACCTATTTTCCAATAAAAATAGGAAAAGATATCATTCATCATGTTTAGCAATGAAATATTACAAAAGAAAAATTAAATTTGGGAGAAAGCACAACACAGTCTAGGCAGAACTTATTCAAGATAAACACAATAAGACAAAAATATACAATAGTTACGTTTTGTTTTATAAATTGTTTTTTAATTAGAATACATAATAGTTATGTATTAAAACAAGCTAGTTTATATTATTGCACAACAAGTCATTTGACTTAGTAGTCATATTATGTTTTTGTAAGTGAAGTGTCTTTAGTTCAACTCTTGCATAAGCCAATTTTTAAATTTTTTTTAATGAAATATGTATATTTTCTTATAACCAAGTCCACTTGACAGACCTAACATGCTATAGGAATAGCCTGAGCCTGATCTATTTAATTAAACAGACTTTTAAAAAGACATATGACTATCCTTCTTTTTTTTTTTTAAAATGGTAGACCAAGCCAGACTATTAACAGGTCAAGCTAGGCCAGACCACTAACATGTCAGACCGTAGGTCCTGACCGACCACCTAACCTGTTCCCATCTCTAAGTAGAATACACAATCATTTCCAAACCATTGGTAAACCGTTTAGTGGCAGTTTGAAGTCATTGCTAAAACCAAATTAAGCTAATGCTAAACAACAAATTTCTTGTAGTGGTGGGATGTTATTTTTTGATTCAACAGAAAAATTAACCAACAAATACATTCTCTCATGAAGGACCCTATATAGTCATTCTGGAGAAGAGAATTAATGCCCACCAAGAGAGTGTCTAGAACAACTAAATAATCATTTTCCAAAGCTCCTTGCTTAGCTAAGAAATCAACACAACAATTTCCTTTTCGGAGTGTGTGAGTCAGAGAAACCTTGATGTTGTTGTTACCAAATAATAATTACTCATAATCGGATAATTAATATTGACAGAAAAAAAAATACATATATATGGTATGTTGGCTTAAGGTGGGTCAACAAAAATGGACCGGGCTCACATACATTTATGACCTCTACCAAAAAAGTTAAACAATAGTGACGTTTTTCTAATCTTAAAGCCCAGCCTACAATGGTTTTGGTCCAAAACCCCAGCCCATCTAAGCCCAAATATTGATATCAAGGCAAATTGGGCCTTGAGTTGAGACTCATAAGATAAAGCAAAAGGAAAGGAAGGAAAATAGCGAGACTGAAAAAAAAAATACTTTGACCAAAAAAATAGAGAGAATGAAATAATCTCAAGCTAAAAAGTCTTTTCTACAAATTTAATAATTATTACTTAAAGTAATACTTTTTTTTTCCTTCATAGTATGGATTGAGTAGCCACATAAAATGGTTATTTACTTGTTTTTTCATTAATTTTTTTAAAAGAGTTTAATTTTCGTGCACTTCACAATCCTACTGGAGTTGAGGATATAAAATTCTTACTTTCAATTTTTAACGCAAATGCATAACAAAGATTTAAATTTGAAATCTATGATTAAACTAAAATAACTCTATACCAACTCATCTACGTGCTTGTTGGTACTTCACATTGTAATACTGAAAAAACATAATAAGATTTTTTTTCCAATACCGTAAAAATACACCACTTTCCTCTAATTTAAGAATTACTATATTAAGGGGCTGAAGAATTTTTTTATTTTTTATTTTTGATAGATTATGAAACTCTACCTACAACTACAACGGGGAGAAAAGTACATGGCCGCATCAAACCAATACAAAGACAATTCAAACCAAACAAAAGAACACTTTCTCAACATTACATAATGACCCTAAGAATATACCTATTAAGGTCCCTTTCTCACAGAAAAATAATACACATACCTATATAGTGCTTGGTTCAACCCATGCATGATTATTACTATTGTCCACCAAAGGCAACATAGAATCTTCAACTTTCAGTCCACAAAAATTGTGGATCACAAGAATTAGAATAAAACCATGCCTCTTTGGTTGCAACTCTTATTTTCTCTATATAGTGCACATCCATATACCATATAGTACCATAAGCCTAAAAACATAGGAGAATGTTCTAACTTCGAAAACACCATCTTTCAATTCAATTGTTTCTTCCTGGAATGGAATCCTTCACCAAATAGCTTCCTTGAGAGAGTAACTTCCACTCCAGGATCGTTGGAGGTGCAAGAAGCGTTGTAGAGGAGTGAGTTGTTGACACATTGAACATTGCTATTAATGATGAATGCACTCATTGGAGGTGAGTGTAATAGTGTTCTCTCCTTGTGATTCTTGTTATTTCTATTTGCATTCTCTGCTTCATGATCATCATCATGTGCCTTGATCTTTGAATTGCCCTTGTTGTGAAGAAAATTTGGTTTCTTTGAGGATTGGAAAATCTCCATGTATGCTCCTCTATTTTCGCCTGAAATTGTTATGACCCTTATGCTTGATTCCTCAAGATTCGGGAGCTTTTTGGAAACGCTCTTGTCCTTACTCTCGTTTTCTTTCGTTACCGACTCTTCGTTTGTGAGAGTAAGACTGCGAACATCTACCTTCCCCAGACCAGAGCGCATTGGACCGCCCTTTATTTTAGGGTTGACTTCAGTGTCAGCTTTCAGCTCGGAAGGTGGCAATGAGGCTAAGGCAGATGGTGGTGGTGGTGTTTTTTGTGGAGATTTTGTGGCATTTACATTAACATTGTTGTCTATAGTAAAAGTTTTCGGTGTTTGAGATGGTTTTGTAGGGGGAGAATTCGATAATGAGGCCGAAGGAGCAGGGGATTTCTGCGGTTGAGATGAAGGTGCAGATGTTTTGCCAGATGCAGCAACAGACGTTGGTGCTGTGGCTAAGGGAGGACCATTACGTTCTAATGGTTGTTGAGATGGAGGTGAAGAAACCCGCGGGGGCGTAGGGCGCAATGAGGCCAAACGGGACCATGGACGAACTGGGGCAGGGTTAGCCATGGATTTTGAGATTTAATTTAGAGGAGAAATTAATGTGTGTGTATAAACGATGAGGATTTCAAGTTAGCACAAAAGATATGTTGAGTGGTGCAATGTTATTTATAGATATGTTAATGCTCTATGCCAAATATAACTTGTCCTATGGTGATACTAAAAAAGAAATAAAGGTCTTGTGATTAGACATTCGTTGGGAAGCATTAACCTAGGACCCAGAGCAGAGCGCACACGCAGAAAATTGGAGAAAGCAAGAATCGGATTCGTTATTCAATTTACACTTCCCATATGATACAAGGAAAAAATTTTGGTATTTAATTATGGAGTAAGTAATTTACCATTCGATCTAATTAAGAAAATCGGATATGAAACTTATAAAAAAAATTATGGAGTAAGTAATTTACTAGAGGTTTTATATATATAAAATAATACAGTAAGGTTCTCTGCTTTTGCAATTGATCATATTATGTAGCATCTTTCTTTTAATTAATTGACACAAAATTGAATCAATGTGTTAAGCTCAGCCGTTCATGCATACATGGCTTAGAGGAAATCTAAAGCCAGGCCATCGTTTTGGTTGGTATGGTGATCAGGAATGGCGCTCAGTGTTTGGTTTGGCTCTCCATTACCTCTGGTACATTCGTAATGATTTTATTTTTAATAACTTTTCCCCTAACATTGGTGATCTTTGGTTTTCCTTTGGCCTGAGGCTTAAGCACTATTCTCTTCCGGTTGATACTTCTTCATCTCCTATCTCTTTCAACTTGGAGGAACATTTGGTCTGTTGGCACTTTCCTTCACCTGGATGGGTTGTAGTAAATTGTGATGGTTCGGTGCTTAGCTCCGGCAGCGCAGGATGCGGGGGTCTAATTAGAGATGAATCAAGAAGTTTTGTTAAAGGCTTCTCAATCAAATTGGGTTTGATATCCATTACCATAGCCGAGTTATGGGGCATTTTGCATGTTCTAAATATTGCTTGGCGCGGTGGTTTTCAACAAGTACGAGTTGATTGCGATTCACAAAGTGCTATCAAGCTTATCCAAAATTGCCATAACTGCTAACATCCCGCTGCCTCGATTATATCTCAGATTCGAGAACTTTTATCAAGAAGTTGGGTGATGCATCTTCAACATATCTTCAGGGAATCCAACCGAGTTACTGATTGTCTTGCCAACCTGAGTCATAGCCTTGATAATTTTGAGATCGCCTACTATGATGTGGCTCCGGCGGCCACTCGCACTTTACTTTTGAATGATCTGATGCAGATCGCGTGGCCTCGTGGATGCTAGTTTTTTGTTTTCTTTTCCTTTAGGCTTCAGCCCCTTTGTCTACCAAAAAAAAAAATCAAGTGTGAACATTTATTGAAATTTCCGGCTATTGAAAAAAACCATGCGGACTATGGAATGTGGCAATTTGTTAATTTTTGTATTTTTCAAATAATCATATTGTTGTACGGTATATATTAAGCTTACTGTGCTTGAGGCGGCTTCTTGATGCTTAACAAATTTACCTTTCTCATACTTTATTAAGATTCTTATATTCATGGTTTCCAGTTAACAAAGATTCAAAGCACTTCAAGAAAAGTTTTGGATTTTCCCTTTATTGTCTCAGTTTGTCACGCTTGTGCAACCCCTTTTTCTTTTTTCCTTCCTTTTCAAGATGCTTCTAGAGATTTCTCAATATGCTAAACAAAAATAGCCACATGTATTTTTTTTTATTTATTAAAATACAAGATTTACATAATCAACTAATGTTACATCATTAACATGTTAATAAAAGACTTACAATTATTACCTTTAAACATGCAATAACATATGATTGAATACAACATTGCTTCATAGCTCGACTAAATTGTCGAGTTGGATTTGTCGTGCAACAGTTCGAGTAGAGGTTGGTCGAACTATTTATCATTTCCTGATTGAATGACATTATATCAAAATTAGTTTTTAGATCAATGTTACTCCAATCTTCTAGAAATTATTTACTCTAGAATACTCCTCTCTCTCTCTATCTCAAATTATGTGTCACTTTAGCTAAATGTGTGGGTATTAAAAAACTTAAAATCAAGAATATTGAAAGAATAACTTTACTAAATTATTCTTATTTAATATTAGTATAACACTACTTAACATTCTTCAAGAAAATTAATTAGGAGCTTGACTAAAAACTTAGCGATAAATATTATCTAAAAATGTGAGAATGACAGATAATTTGAAACAAAAAAATTGAATAAAGTGATAGATAATTTGGGACCGAGAGAGTATAAAGGGTAAGTACAAGTTCATTGCAATTTGCAAGTCTTTAATTAGCGTTCGTCAAGAATGCTTTCAGGTTGGCAAGCCTTTATTCCTTATCAAGCCATACAAAAATGCAAACTAACATGACAGAAAAATGTAGGACATGAAGGTTGCAATGTTTTCTGATTTGACCTTTTCTGTGTGATTCACTGTGTTGTTATTCTATGATGAACTAATTTACGGCTTTCATTTGTTCATCTATAGAAATTTGGGTATTATAATATTCAAGAAACATATAAAAGTCAACGTTGAGTGGTGAAGCTTGAAAGCTTTTCATTTGGGGACAGAAAAAGAATATGTACCTTGGCCGTGAATTTAAACATTAAAGTATGATTTGCATATATACTCCAACGAAATTTTCAATCTTTTTATTGCTTTAAAATTCAGGGATAAAACAAATGTGTACTTTACAGGTGTTATACTTTATCTTGGGTAGAAACCAATAGCTGCAAAAAAAAAAAAAAATATCGAAATCATCGGTATTTAAAATTTATTGGACTCCACTTAATCTAATTCGAGTCAAAAAGGAATAGGAATAGAAGGATTTAGTTTTATAGACAAAAAAAATAATTATTAATCTATTATAATATATAAAATTTGATATAAGCATATGTTCTTACCATATCAGCCTATTATTGCAAATGTCAATTTTTCATTCTCCACACTTCTTCTCCCTTCTTCTTCCTAACATGTAAGTGTACCTCTTCGCCACAATAATTCTCATTTATGCTCACAAACAGTAACATCCTCTCCATACTTATTCTCTCACTCCCCAGCTACCACAATAAACTACCACCGGTTTAATTTTAGATCCCACACCCAACTATATATCACTCCCTTCTCAAAATCATTAAGAAAATCATTGCTTACATGATTTAAAAATAAGTGCATCAATAGGAGCAATCGGCCCTTATTCCATGCAAGGTTCCAGTCAAACCATATATTCTTCAGTTCAAGCAAAAAAGAAGATCTAACAGATACAAAATAGGGTCATAACTCTTTACCCCCCAACTATATATATGCTTAAAGTGTTAGTGCAAACAATGAACATTATTCATTCGTTGTGCATAACTCATTAGAATCTAAACTATGTTCTCACAAATTTGGCATAGAAAAAGAAGATAGCAAGCTCAACAATGTTGTATGAGTTGCTTGTATGGATACCTAGGTCTATCAGCAAGTTCAAATGATCATGGTGCTATAAATATGGTTCATATCATCTAACATATAAACACATTTGAATGCCAACTATTAGAACCAAAACTTGCAATTTCAAAAATCAAAAGTTTTTTTTACAGGAAGGATGATTCTACAAGTCTTGGTCCTTTGTGCTAAGTTTTTTTAATTATTTATTTTATGTTTTTGAGACAATATCATTATATAGAGCACATAAATCTAGATAATTTTTACATATAAAGAGGGAGAATGAAGAAAGAAATTTGACCATAAACTTGCAATCTCATCTCATGAGTCAAAGCTTTTTACAAGAAAAGCTTTTTTTAATTAAAAAAACATAATTAAGACACAACTCAGAAAAGAGAATTTCAACCATTAGAAGAATCAAATTGTGACAGTAATCAGATGATTTAGATAAACAAAGACAACAAAAGAATCTTCTTTAAAATTATTTAAAGATTCAAAATTTTATGTCATAAAGAAAATTGAAGAGAGAAAAATTTAAAAATAATATAAATATATAGTGAAAACAAGTGCATGACTCAAAATTTCACTTAAGTAAATTATGATTTTAGATTATACCTTCATTTATGTCAAAACATTATCACAAAAGATTGTTAGTCACACATATTTTCTTCAGGCTCATCACTTCATAAAGTTTAATGTTCTATCTCATTTAAGATTCATTATGTAATTTCCTCATTCCCCATTCCCCATTCTCTCATGAGACTCAATCTTTCTAAAAAAACCTTGATTTCAATAATTTTTTTCAGTCGCGCATCGCGCGGGTCTAATTCTAATTTGTGCAATTTTGAACAAAACAAAGAAATTTGCTGCTAAGAAAAAAAGTAATGCTCTCGAGGAATATGCACAAACAAATGTTTCTTTTTGTTATAATATGCAAACTTTAATGAAAATATTAAAAAAGAAACAAGAGAATTTTTTTTTTCTTTTCTACTTCATGGTTCTGATTGTACTCAATTTAGTGTCACTTTTGTAGCATTTTTTACTTATAGTTTAAGTCTTCACTATATTTGTCTTTTAATATTGTTTTAATCATATCATTTACATAATATATGTTACATTGACTGCACACGGAATGTTGTCATGTTTAGTTTGGTATTTATTGTTTGGTTCAATATATTTTATTTATGGGACTACTATGTGTTTTTGTAATCATGAATGTTTTATACAAGTTTCAAGTATCAATTAATTAAATTGTTGCTTGAGTTTCAACACTTCCAAAATCATAGTTATTTAGTTGACCTAAATAACATCAAATATCGATAAAAAAGAAATAACTAAACCTTTAAATCTGTCTCCATGATTGTCAGCCTCAGTTAAATTAGTCCTCAAGCTATTGAAAGTACCAAATTCATCTTTAAGATTATCAAACTCAAGGTTAACTTGACTGATGCTTAAGGGTTAATTTAATTGATTTTTTGCAATCTCATGGACAAATTTGGACATTTTGATGAAATAAGTCAAAAATAATAATAATAATAATAATAATAATAATAATAATAATAATAATAAAAAAAGCTACCATCAGCCAAAAAAAGAAAAAAACACAAGCAAGTGCAACAAAGGACAATAGTCACAATAAACAATGGGGGAAAAAAAATTTGTTGCCTTGACAGTTGCTCTTGGTATGCATTGTTTTATTATACAGTGTCGCGCACACATGTAACTTCTATTTTTGACTTGTTTTTTGGGTTTTATGTTTTGGTTATAGGGGCTTTAACATCTGTTATAGCCACTTGCTCTTATGGATTTCTTTTAATTTGGTATATCTTTGTTGATCACCATCTTATGACAGTTTGAATAAAATTTCATAAAAAAATATCTCATTAAACTTACTATACATTGAAATATATACCTACCCTTAACTTTATACAATTATAATGCAACAATATCGTTCTACTAAAAATCAAAGAAAATAACCAACGGGGGTTGGTCCAAGTGGTAAGCGGCTTGGTATCGCTTAAGCAAGGTCCTGAGTTCGAGACATTGTGAACGTAGTTATCCTCGCTGGGAGACTCACCCGCCATAGCCAGGTGCGCGACCCGGGTCAGCCCGGATTAACCAAGGCTAAGCCTTAGATACCGGGTAGGCAACCTAAAAAAAAATCAAAGAAAATAAAAGTTCCAAATTAAAAAGAAAGTAGGAAGCTTCAAGTAAAAAAAATTAATATATCATAATAAATTAACATATATATATAAGCATATATAAATATATTTTTTCAAAAATTTAAAATATGTGCGCATTGTGTGAGTCTGTATTTAGTTAAGATTTAAGCTCACACTTATCTTCATTAGTAAATTGAAGAAGTCGATGATCAATTTCATATTGAACACTTGTGTATTGTAAATTTTCATTCACAAGTTTTTTATATATCCATACCATAACTAACATGGTACATGAATTTTAACTAGATAAGTTTTTGAGACCCAAAATGTCAATTGTTTTAAGGGAGTAAACCTTGACAACGTCAATTAAAATATTTCTTAAGCGTTGAAAAATAGAAAATTTGTCTCCAAGGTTAACATATGTGCATCAAATTCATCCCTAATGTCAAGGATCTAGGGGATAAATTTGATATACAAATGTCAACTTTAGAAACAAATTTGATGTAGGAATACTAACCTTGTGGACGAATTTGATGTACAAATGTTAACTCAAGGACAAATTTACTATTTTCTAAAACTCAGGGATAAACTTAACCGATGTTGCTAACGCCGCTATCGTTGAAAACAGCAAATGTGAAGGTTTACTATATTTTAGGGATATGAATGTCACTACTCTTCTACTACTCCATTACAATCACATTTATCACACAAATGTACATCTCATTCACATCCATTGAGCACCCTTTTGCGCATTATTTGCTAAATTGGAAGTAAATACAATGGAATCTACTCGTTTATTACACTAAACAACTCTTCTTACATTCAAGGCCAATTTGTGAACTCAAACACTTTCATCAAAATTTCAAATCCTGTAGGAAGTTGAGACGCAAAGAGAAGAACATTCAACGTGTTCAGGGCAATGTGAAGGCTTCTAGCTGTTTCACTCCCTTTCTGCATTGATGGTACTAGTGCTGCTGATAGTGCCCATAAGGCTGTTATAGCTGGTGAAACAAAAAATTGCACCACAATCATTTTACAATACCAACATAATAATTCAAAAGAATGATGATAATATAGTCTTGGGTTCATGGTGAACCCTACAAGTGGCAACATGAGCCGGGAAAAAAAAAAAGAAGAAGAAGAGATTCTTAGATGTTCTTAGAGCAAGAGACAATTTATCATGTCATCTCTCACCTTCTTGAGAAATTCTTAGGTGCTCTAAGAGCAAAACATTTGTCTTGCTTTGTTCCATTCATCAATGGACACATTGGACTTTCAAAGAAGGTCGTAGGTGATAAAAGAAACACGAACGACCCACCGTGCAAATGTGATGATCAATGAATGGAACAGAGTAAGAAAAATGTTTTGCTCCCAGAGCACCAAAGAATTTTTCAATTTTTTTTGCATTTTTAATGAAATAGTTGATGTTTCGAACAATGAATGGTACATAGAAAAACTTTTCTCTTGCTCTAAGAGCATCTAAGAATTTCTACTGCAAAAATTATACTGGCATGTGTGCCATGTGTATTATAATCACTATGGACCCGAGACTATATTATCAACGCTCGAACTAGAAAGCTACTAGTTTAAAATACATTTAGTCAGAAAGTTATAAAAATTACAAAATTTCTTCCAATTGATATATATATATATNTAAATCCTCATCCTCTTAATTTATCATCAAATGAAAATTCATAAACTTTACCTGCTCCTGCAAACAGATGTGGACCTGGAAATAGCTTTCCAGCCCTAATCCATGTGTTCAATCCTCCACCAATTGCCTCAAGCACACCAAATCCTAAGAGTATGGACCCTGCATTGTAGTGCCTATCCCTGTAAGAGCCTTTGAGCAGTTCTTTCCTCTCCTGAATTCGGGAAGGCCGATAATGTAAATTCTTGGATTATGTCCATTAAAATTTCAATCCAACATCGATTAATTAATGAAACAGTGCCAAAGTTTGAAACCTTGTAGCAAGATAAAAAAAAAATGCACGCATAAGCCAGGGTCCAATCCAGAATTTGTAAAATGTGTTATTATATCGAGTAAACCCTCGCTTTCGTCCTGAAATTATAAGTACTGATCCTAACAGTCACCGGCTTAAGGAAATTCATTTTATGTCCCTTAGTTGTATTATTGTAAGTCAAATTTGTCCCTATTACGGACCTAAATGCTGGATCCTTAAAAGTCAAGGACTAATACAACCGAGCTTACAATTGTTGGGACTAAAATGAGGATTTATTCTCGTTACATCAAAGCATGCATTTATTCCAAAGTCCAAACACCTAGTCAATTCGATTCCTTGCATTTTCAGTCTTACCAAGCATAGTAGCATACCAAAAAAAGTGAAATTTCCAAGAAACCAAAATCATCAAAAGGCAAAGGCTAACCTCGGTGAGTTGCTGAATTTTGAGTTCAACAGGTGACGGCGCTGCAACTGATTCCATCGGTTTCCCATCTGGGGCGACGGCCTTAGGCTTCACTTGTTTCTTGAGCTCATTGATCTCATCTTGAATCGTCCTCACGCGCCGCCACTGCCACCCAAGGTAACCTGTCCACAAGGTGAAGAAGAACAAAGAAACCATCACAATTGGGTGTATGAGAGCAAATGTTCTTCCCTCCAATATCCCAAACTCCCCATTAGCAGCAAGTGCATCCTGTGTCAACACAACAAAATTGATGAGTTGGTATTCTTTTTGTTTTGCCACATTTTGAATTTCTTCTTGAAAAAATTAACATTAATTTAGTCCTGACATTTATAATTTTGACAACAGCTTCAATTTGAATAAACCTTCAAATTCATCCCCAATATTGACAGCATTGGCCAATTTCGTCCCCGAACTATAAAAAGTACCAAATTCGTCCCAAAAGTTACCAAAAGTTGAACAAATTAGTTCCTGAAAGAGACTAACTTGACCAACATCAAAGAACTAATTTGATCTACTTTTTAGCAACTCCAAGGACAAATTTAGTATTTTCCATAGTTTGGGGATGAGCTTGACTAATACTGCCAACCTTGGGACAAATGTGAAGGTTTACTAGTCTCAATTCAGTCCGAATACTTTTAAGTTTTGACATCAATTTTGTCTTCTGATTACGATTTTAACATCAAAGATTTTGCCAAATTTGTAGTACAAGGCTAAATTGATGTCAAATTTTTTTCAAAGACTAAACTAAGACTTCAAAATATTAGAGCTAAAAAGGGACATTTACTCCAAATTATTTGACAACATAGAGAGACACCCATCAGACAAAAGCATCATCAATAAAAATAATAAAATAAAATTGGAAGGTAGCAGATCCTTGCCTTTTGTTCCAATAAGAGTGGGAATGTGGCTGCAGTGAGGGAAAGTGAAGCATTTCGGAGAGCATGGTTGATGCCATGTTGCTCCAAGAACTTTTGTGAATTCGGAGGAGGGTCTTTTGGGGAGTTCAAGTCCAATCTTGCTGAGATTGAGGGAAGTTTATGAAGTTTTGGGGCTGAGTATTGGTGTGGCTTGTTTGGAAGAATTGAGAGCTTCATGAGACTAAGTGTGGAAGCCATGATCAACTATTCCTAGTGCAACAGAATCTAAGGTTGTGAATTGAGAGAGAGAGAGAGAAAATCCAACAGTGGAATAGTACACAAGATAATGAACTAGATTGAGATCCAGATTGAGATTGTGATGTTGGATTACACTGTTTTGACTAAGATTGCATTTGCATATGATGTGGTCCCAATACAACACACACTTGTCAATGCCATCTCTCCGCAAGACAAAATACACATGTACATTAGAGAAGGGACTAGGAATAACTAGAAGCTAGAACAGTCAATTTCATAGTTTGTAAATTGTTCTTGGTGAGCTAATTTTATCTTTAAAAAAGAAAAAATATGGATGTTTTAATAAGTAATGGAGAGACAAGTTAGATTTATGTAGCAAAAGAAAACCAATAAATGAACCAAAAGAACAAGTTATATTTGAAAGCTTTGTTAGTAATATGTTTTAAAATAAATTGGTCAATTCATAGGAAAAAAAAAAAAAGAAAAACTTTTATTAATTTTGACATTAGTACTAAAATATGAAGAATAATTCAGAGAGAGAGAGAGAGAGAGGAAACTCATTCTTTTGGGGNCATGACATGTTTGGGCTATGTTTCAAAATGAGTTGGACCCACATTACTGCAATAGTTTGGGGCTTTTCAAATTTTGTTGGGCCTCCCTCATGGGCTTTTCACCTCTACATTTGGTCCAGTAGTCACCTACTCATACCTTGATGAACGACCCACAAAATAAATAAAAGAAGATCATTTTTTTATTTGGGTGTTATGAGTTTCTATTATTAATTAATTGAAAATTTACTATAAATTGTGAATAAGCTGGAAAACTAGATGGATGATATTATAAGGATTTGATCATGACACCTTATGTGTCACTTTCTTTTGCAAACTTCAGTTGCTATATATCATTTAGAAATAATATACACAAATAAATATATACACGTGTCAGGTGGACATATTTTTGTAGGCAAGTGAGATAAAAATATGGAAGAAATGATATTTTTACGTCAAAATACACAAACACCTTAACACTATGAGTCTATGACAATAATATTTAATAAGAATCATAAAATATAATAAAAAAATTCAACACTCTCTCTCCATCAAACTAGTCTATCTCTCTCTTGCTCTCAATCTCTTCACTCTAGGTAAAATACATGGGTATCAACATAATATAAATAAATATCAGCATAATGAAATAGGTATTAACATATTATAAAGGTATAAACGTTATAAAAAAAGAATGTGGATACTTTTTTTATATATAAACGTTGATATACCTTTTTAATATGTTGATATCTATGTCTATTACGTTGATATCCGGAGAGAGAATGCGTTGATACATATCTTCGTTATGTTGATAACTATGTCTATTATGTTAATATTTATTTCTATTACGTTGATACTCACAAGATGGATGAGCGAGAGCGTGAGAGTAGAGGAAAGAGAAAGAGGTATCAAGGTGATACCTTTTGTAATATGTTGATACCGATCTCTCTTACATTGATACTTATTGTTATTATATTGATCATGGCATGTGAGCTTTACACAAAAGTGAGAGAGTGAGAGTAGAGGAGAGAGAGTCTACTCTAACAGAGAGTCAGTATGGCATGATGGAGAAAATGTGTGATTTAATGGAAAAAGAATGTGTTTAGAGGACTGGGAAATAATTACATTGATACTCTTCTTAACATGTATTGATACCGCATACACGAGGGTTGATATCATAAGAACATATATTGATATTGTACAAGTCAGAAATATTACTCATTGTACCAAATACAACAATTTTATCTTTTTCCTCTCTCATGTAGGAGATATATACCGTGTTGGTGAATAGTTGTTATTCAAATTAATAACACTACTAAAAATATGGCTGTCACGTATTAAAACAGATATAGTGCATATTTAAAAAATTGGTAGTAGATAATTTGAATGCTCAGGGAGTACATGCACAAGTGAAAACCATTCAAGTCCCAATGAGCTATGCCAACTAGTGGAGGTTGTTTTTTCATTTGTTGAAGAGACAATAAACAAAACTTGGGGACAGATAATTTTCATGGCTTATAGTTTTAGGCACATGTTGGAATTTTTCATTTTAAATTCTTTGATTGCATCAAAGGTGTGCTTTATTACCTAAACTTTATCAAATACTGCCAATCAATTCAGGTGAATTACCAATATCACTTCACCGAGTATGAACCTTACGAACTTAATTAAGTTGTAATTAGCAAGCTATACTTTACGTGCAAAAGTGCAAAACAATGAAAACAGAGATATACTTGTAATTTAGTTTGTATTTAATTTCTAGTTGTGTTTTCCACCTCATCACTAGATAACATTAGGTAATTATATACATCATCCACAAACAGTGCCCATATATATGCCATGGCCCCCAGCATGAACATAATTAGTATATTGTCAATTAGCCTAACTATCTCTCTCAATCAATTTCTGAATTTTTGCATGCATATATCTTTAATTAATTGAACTCCTGAGTAGAAGTGGTACAATATATGTTTTGTGATTAAAGGGTCTCTATGTGTGTTACAAATTTAATAATAATTAAAGGGTAAATTTCATATTGTTTTGATGATGGCTTAAGTGAAGCCTTTAGATATTGACTTTGTTCACACACGTTGCTCTATACCAATGGATCACACACATGTAAAATTATTGGCCATTTACCTTGTTTTTATTTTTGGCTCAATTCCCTTTTATTTTGTAATCATTGGAGGCATGCGGCTTGCCACTTACCTTATATGACCGTTGGGAGCATATGTCACTATTTAGCTACTGTTGTTTTTGGGTCATATATAACTATTAGGCCCAACGTCATTCTTAAGCAATCACTACCTTATACATTTCAGTACATCAGAGACTAAATACACACACAAGATTTGCCTCTTCTTCTTCCTTCTCATTAACTAGTTTTGCTCTCCATTGCCACTATTCACCTTCCTCTGCAAACCGCGAAGCTGCTGAGGTTACCCCCATGATATCTGCCTCTCATATGAGATTGGAAAGAGATCTAGCTGCTCGTTGTTGCCAAGGATTGCATGTGGACGAGTCTTTGAGGAGTCTCACACATAATACCAGCTAGAGGGAATTCCACATACATTATTTTAAATAATAATAATAATAAGCCAAAGAAGAAAGCATTGTTCAAGATAATTAGAATTGCAAGTTACAACTTACAAGCTTGTCCTTAGCACTTATAGTTCAAGAACATATAGTGTATAATTGAAGACGGGGAAATGCTAATTTTAGTCGCTGAACATGTAAGTTTGAGAGTAAGTTTGAGTCACTTTGGCCCTTGAAATTTAAATTATGGCTTTTTAATCATTGAAATTGTACGTTACAGATTATATTAGTCCCTTGACTCATTATTATTATTATTATTGTATTGTCATATTTTCACTAATTTTTCGCATTAAATGAGAATGCGCTAAAAATAGAGATCATGTAACAACACTAAAGACTAAAAATACGACTGTAACAGCACTTGAAATTACAAATCTTAGTTGCTATTGCAGCTTCATTTACCACAATAACTGCTCTAACAATCTCATTTGCAGTTTCAAGTGCAGCTATAACTTATTTGCAGTCTCAATTATTGTTATTGTCTCTTTTAATGTAATAAATCAACGAAAAATGTGACAAAGCAGTAATAATAATCAATTGAGAGACTAATTTAACTTACAACTTACAATTTTAGAGATTATGTATCTTGTAGACGCAACTACAAATAAATGTTGCGCAGGCTCAACCGCAATTAGTTTTCCATAGCAAATTAGCGATAAACAACTTGGGGGAGGCTCACCAAAAAGGCCAAAATGGAAACCTTAATTAATAGTTAGAATTAATTAATTAATTAATGGCATGCATTTGTCTGATATGTTGCTGATTTCATGAATTTTTTACTTTGCAGAATCACGCGTGTCAACCAATCAAGATGCTATGGCCCCAACAAATATGTTTTACAAAATGCAATAAAACCTAAACGCACTTGTTGTACGGAACAGAATATGTCACAAAAGTTAATTGAAAAAAAAAAAGGAATATGTCACACACAATATATACATACAAGTGATTGCATTATATTAATTTGGTGTTGGGAGGACAGTTAGTTTATTATGACAAAAGCAAAAGGAAGCAGCAGTCCAAACAAGCATATGGCATGATATATGGCTTGGCAAATACTTATCGACTAAAAATTGAAATGAAATTAAATATATAGTTATGCTTGCTTTCCTCCATTTTTATTTTCACCATAACTTTCTTCTATTTGAAATTCTTGCGCCGACTAACATGGTGGAATCCGATTTCATCACAAAAATAAAATTACAAAATCAAAGATAATGTGGGAACGTCATCGTTATAAGAATGAAAATGGACCAAGAAAATGAAAAGTTGATGATGTGAGCAAAAACAAAGAGGAGGCCTTTAATTAATTTGGGAAATGATGATCAAAGCAATGTCCCAAGACCTTTGGCTAAAATAATTTTCTAATATTGAATTCACAATTTGGGATATAAACTCCATGCATGACTAAAAATAAGAGAAGGGGGCTTTGTGTATGTTCCACCATGCCTGCCAATGAAATTGTATGGTAGTTATGCTTAATTAGTGTAGTCATTTATTTACTAGTTATATTCTTTCTTCTTCTTCTTTTTTTTAATATTTTATATCTAGTTGCCTACATTTCTTTCAGGAATTTAATTAAACTTGTATTGTTAATAGTTTTTTTGATAGACCTCGTATTAGTAATAGTAGATTGTGGTCTATGCACGAAACGGTAAAAGGTTTTCAAAGAAGTGACAAAGGAAATAGTTATATAAAACATGTCAACAAGAAAATCTAGAAAAACCAACCAATCAAAAGAAAATGGTCTAATTAAATTATTTTATATATAGAAATAATTATAATAATATTGAAACAATGATTTGATTTGTTGTGGGTGGATTATTTCGTGCTCGCAGTGACACTATGCCCTTTCACTTTAAAAAATATATATAATTTAACATTGTATCAACTGAAATAATCAAAAAAAGTTAACAATGGTACATTAATTTATGTTTAGTTACATAATTTTTTTAATTTTTATTTCTAAAAATTGAATTCCTAAATTGCATGGTTATTTAGGATTCTTTCCACCTTTTTAGTTCAAATTTTAATTTTAAAATTAAAAATTAAAAAAATTATATAATCAAACATAAATTAAAGTTTTATTGTGAATATTTTTATAATTATTTAACAACGTTTAAGTTAATACAATACTAAATTATATTTTTTTATTATGGGAGGGTGTGGTAC
The DNA here is from genome assembly GCA_003254905.1 of Nissolia schottii. Classification (NCBI taxonomy): domain Eukaryota; kingdom Viridiplantae; phylum Streptophyta; class Magnoliopsida; order Fabales; family Fabaceae; genus Nissolia; species Nissolia schottii. Next base: position 146,503 of record QANU01020924.1, read on the forward strand.
AAAAACACTAAAGAATCCACATTTGTTTTAACGTTAGATAATAAGTTTTCCTTTTTCCAATTAATGTTGTGGACAAAGGCAAAAGTTCTAATATTATGATAAATTTTGATATATGTACTTCAAATTTAAGAATTCCTAACGAGTTCCATGCTTGTAATTAAATTTTGATCACAACACCTAATGTTATTGTAAATAATGGCAACTTACCTAATATTAAAATATTTTGTATTTTTATACCAAATAAAACTTGTGTATTTATGTTAAAGATTAAAGTATCTATAAGTCACTGTGAATGACAAAGAGATAAGAATTATAAATTTAAATTTAGAGTCATAAGGCACTTTTATCCCTACGTCAATAATAATCATATAAGAAGCTTAACTTGCTACATATAAATCATCATGTCATTGTAAACATAGTTGAACATTTTTTTTCTTACAATGTATTTATCGAAAGAGATTAATTTTTATGTACTATTTTATTTTGTCATTTAATCAATAACAATTGTTTTAAATTTAATTTAACCTCACCATTAATAACTATCAAATCAAAGTAATCATGAGCGTGGCAACTGGTATATTTTACACCGCCAAAATTTTTAATTGTTCATGGAACAAGAAAAAGTTATTATTCTCATTTATTTAAGAGACATAAATTATTCATATTTATTAATGTGACATATAATAAATAGATGAGAACAAGAATTTTCTCTTCCTTTAAAAGGACTCTACACTGCTAGGGAATTGAGATTTTTGGCCATGGAAAAAATCTATAATTTAGGAAGGAAAAAAAATACTAAGTGGTAAATGTGGCCTTTAACGTAATTATCTCTTGAAATGGAAAAAAATCAATGAAGCAGATTACGCGGCTAAAAGAGGAGAAATGTTTTATATACAACTTAAAATTTATCAATTTTTGTACAACTCACTCTTTTAACATGTATTTTTTTTCTTGTTCTTTATTTTTTTTTTCTCTCTTCTTCCCCCATCTTCGATAATTTGTTTTCGTTTCCATCTTTTTTTTTTTATGAATTCAAGAATTTTCCGTTTTTGTTTCTATTATATTCGTTGTTTTTTTATTTTTCAAATGTTTGGGCATGCGTTTAGGAAAGTTTGTGCATAATTCTTAAAAAATTTGTACATGTCTGATTAGTTAAACGTTTGTGTATGTGCATAGAAAAGTTTGGCAATTTTTGTTTAAAAGTTTGTGCATATGAACACCAAAGTTTTCTTCTTTGTCTTCGTTTTGGTTTATGTTTCCTTCATATTTTTTTTGTTTTTAATTGTTGAAAAGTTTGTACACGTTCAAAAGTTTGTGCACATGGTAAAGAGTAAGTCTACTTTAGGGTGTGAGTGGGGAGATATAGATAGAATATGACAGTTAATTTTGCTATTTAATACGTCCCAAATGATTACATTTAAATTATACACCTAACATTATTCGTAAGAGATGGCTTACACCGAATCCCTCAATCCTCAAATGGAAATTAATTAATTAATATGCAACACGTTCAATCCCTAACAATGATGCTAAATCTACAAATAATTGTTGTTGAGAGAGTTCACACATACAACACAACACTTTTTAAATACAACACGTAGCTGCATAACAAAATTAAGAGGAGAAAATGAATTGAGGAGCAACAAAAGTGTTTCACCATCTCCTCTTCTTCTTCCTCCTCCTTAATTTCAACCCTCATATCCAAACATGACCTTTCCCTTTCAAAGATCCCCAAACACCCAAAATCTTGGGTCCCAAACATGAAATTCCTCTCATATAACACACCCAATTGTACAAAAATAATTGGGTTTTGTTTAGCTTTGTTTTTCTTCACTTGTGTATTCCAATATTATTTCATATATTTTTCATTGCCAATGATGATTCTTTGCAACCCCATATTCCTCCTTCTATTCCTCATTGCCACCCTCTTATTCCTCATTCGGGTCATGCTGTTCAAAACCGGGTTAATACATGTCACGAAGAAAATGTCCCGAACGTTACAAGACGTGTTTCACGTTCACCAGTTCCTCAAGGTGCCCGAACTGAACGAGAGTATGCAACCGAATCCGCTGTACCGAAAGGTCTCTCTCTACTTGCATTCCCTCCCTTCCATTGAAGACTCGGATTTCACGAACCTCGTGACTGGTGCGAACCAAAACGACATCGTTTTGTGCCTCGACTCGAACCAAATCGTGGAGGATCGTTTTCTCGGCGCAACGCTGTTCTGGGTCAACCAGAAAACCGAACCGAACCGGATTGGGAATCAAACCGGTTCGTTTATTCTGAAGATCAGGAGAACCGATAAGAGGCGAATACTCCGTCCGTACCTCCGCCACATCCACGCCGTCGCCGGAGATATGGAGAGCCACGGAAAAAGCGAGTTGCGACTCTTCATGAACGCCGCCGGCGACGGCGGCGGAACGCGGTGGAGATCCGTTCCGTTCACGCATCCTTCGACGTTCGATACGATCGCCATGGGAGCGGATCTGAAGAAAAAGGTGAAATCGGACCTCGAATCGTTCCTCCGCGGGAGGAGATACTACCGGCGGCTCGGCCGAGCTTGGAGGCGGAGCTTCCTGCTGTACGGCCCCTCCGGCACCGGAAAATCGAGCTTCGTCGCCGCCATGGCGAACTTCCTCCGATACGACGTCTACGACGTGGATCTCTCGAAGCTCCGCGGTGGCGACTCCGATCTAAAGCTCCTCCTCCTGGAAACGACTCCAAAATCGATTGTCGTCGTGGAGGATCTCGACAAGTTCGCGGCGGAGGGATCGCCGGAATCAAAATCAAAATCTTCGTGCGCGGCGGTGAGCGCGTCGGGGATCCTGAACTTCATGGACGGGATTCTAGGCGCGTGCTGCGGAGAAGAGCGCTTGATGGTGTTCACGATGAGCAGCAAGGACCGGGTCGACCCGAATTTCTTGCGTCCGGGCCGGGTCGACGTTCACATCCACTTTCCCGTTTGCGATTTCTCATCGTTCAAGGCTCTCGCAAGCAGCTACCTCGGCGTGAGCGAGCACAAGTTGTTCCCGCGCGTGGAGGAGATTTTTCGGCGTGGCGCTAGCCTCAGCCCCGCAGAAATCGGCGAGCTGATGATCGCAAACCGTGGCTCGCCGAGCCGCGCGATCAAGTCGGTGATCGGCGCGCTGAGAACGGATGGCGATGGGAGGGATTGCGTCGATTGGATCGGACGGCTGGGAGGGGTCGATGATGGTGATGACGTGAACGAAGGAAGAGAGTGCGATGATGGTGAAGGGTTCCATAAGGTTAAGGATTTGCGCAAGTTTTGCGGCTTTTTTGGATTAAGGAACGGCAGAAGATCTCAGCCGTCCAATTCCTTGGACCATGATAGATGATAGATTGTAAATCATAGATGGAGTTGGTCAAGTTTAGACTAGATCTAATTTGGGCAAATGGTAGTAAGAGATTTCTTAAAGTGAAAATGAATTTTATTTTCACTTTAATAATACTTCACCCAAAGATCTCAAGATCTAAATTCATCTAATTTCATGTAATTTTTGTAAGAAAGGAATTAGATTAGAGGTTTTTTTTTTTTTTTTATAAAATGCATTAGGGAACATTTATTGGTTTGAATACACCATCAAAAAGTGTTCATAGCTCTCTTAAGAGTGATTTTCTTGTTGTTTTGATATAATTGTAGTGGAGAAATGATACCTATATTTGTTTGTATTTATTTGATATGAGATATTGTGTTAATTTATACTCATTTTAGTATTGGATGAAATTTTATTAAAGAGCGAGTTTCATTCAATAATCTAATGATAGTGATAGATGAAATGTGAATTGACATGTATTTCACAACATATGTGTTCATATAACATGAATAGCTTAGTTTTACTTTTTGTCATTTTTTATTAATGATGAGTCAATTGTCATGTATAGGTTTAGTTTTCACATTTGGGAAGAACAAAAGCTGTACGGTCAATAGCATTTGGCATTTCTAATGTATTAAGAATTAAGGGAACTTGGTCACAACTAATTCTTAACAATAAAATAGAACAATAATTAAGCTATATAAAAAGCATAGATTTTCATAATTTCTTTTTAATGTGACAAAAAAAATAGGGCTAATGCAAATGAGAGAGATAAATGGAAGCAGCTTTCAGCATCTCTGACTTGATCATGATATGCCACAACAATTTTAATTTCTCTGCAGAGCAATTAAGGCACAACATTTATTTCAATTTGTAGTAGTAGGTTTGAGGCTATATATGTCTTGCATCAAAGCCAGCTGTTTCTGTACTCATCTCATTATGAGATGAAATGTTTGAAAGAGCACTAGAGAGAAATCATGAACCGAAATGGAAGCAGAGCAACCCTAACCAGACCCTTATCAGTTGGAATTGTTTTATTGTACTGATAAGTTTATGAGATATTCTTGGAATGTATATTATTTTGTGAATATTGTAAATATGGTATGCACTTTTTTTTTTCCCTAGAACTTAATCGTCTACTAAAAGCAACTTTGTTCGAGTCACGTAAAACTTCTTGGACGATAAAGTTTTTTCTTTCAAGAGACCTTTAATTAAGTTAAAACAACTCACCGCTAACTGATCTACGTGTTTGTCGTTATGTTGTGCACGTGTTTAGTTTAGTTTAAGTATATATATTTTCTTACTAGTAATTACAAAAATTAGAAAGTATACAAAATTCATTGCTATAATTGGTCATAATCATAATAAAATTGGGTAATTACTCTTCAATTTTAGAATGGAAAGTAAGAATATATATATATATATATATATATATATATATATATATATATATTAAAAAAAATACTATAGAGCCATAAATTTTGTCAAAATTTAGTTATTAAAATATTAATATGATATAATTTTTATCCTTAAATAAATAAGTGAGTTTTGATATCATTCAGTAACCACAATAATTTATATCAAAGATTTTGACTATATCATTTTAGCAATTTAACATTACTCATATGTTATTGATGTTTTTTTTGCCTGATCTTGAATGGAGGACAGAAGATTCGAAGTTAAAAACCTTAAACTGTAACCCCACTAAAAAAAAACTGACAACATTACTCATATATATTACCCTCACCATTCACTAAGGATATGCATACTATATACATGTACTTTTCACTCCTCTATTTTCAAGCATCAAAATCAAATTCACTTAGATCTTAGTAAACTGACAAAGATCAACAAGAGCACGAAGACAACTTCTTCATCTCACTAATCTCCAATTCATGACCTGAGATCACATCAATCTTAGACCCTGTGAGCATACCAACATTACCATTACCATTACCACCATTAATGTCACCACCACATTCCAATGTTTTCTTGGACACAACCCTATTGATCTCTTCCAGCAACTTGAGGAAAGCACTCTCAACATTGTCACCACTGAGTGCTGAAGCCTCTGAGAAGAAGAGGCCTTGGTCCTGTGCAAACTCCACTGCATCCTCTGTGGGGACCACCCTTTGGTCCACAAGGTCGCCCTTGTTCCCAACAAGCATGATCACAATGGAGCTGTTATCAGCATGTGATCTCAATTCCTCAATCCACCTTGCAACATGATCAAATGTTTGCCTCTTGGTTATGTCATACACCAGCATTGCCCCTAATGCTCCTCTGTAGTATGCACTTGTCACTGCCCTGTACCTATATATCGACACAGAAAGTTTTACACGGTCATCCAATAACGTATTGTCACAATAGCACATAAGCGTTTTGACTTTTGGGCAGACCGTCTCAAAAGTCAAAATATAATAGAATCTAATTGGATCATTGAGTTAAAATGTTTTGAGTTTGTTTGAAATTAATCTTTATGTATAACATGCTTAAAGATTGTGAGAATTTGTTTGGACCAAGAATGATGAAGTATTATTATCACTATAGTTTACCAATAATATTTCTCTTAATTTTTAAATCTAATGTTTTCTTTTTGCCATTAATGTACTAGCACATATATGTAGTTTGCAATTTTAGTTTCATTGAATTCTAGTTACCATTTTGCAGGCCACAACCTCTACATGGAATCAGACATAAAATAAGTTTTGCCTTTTATAAGAAAGAAATTTTTAGTCGTTCCTTGAGTAAAAGAATCTCCTCTTCAGTAATGATTAGTAAATGTAGATCATTATTTCCTCAAACCACTCATATTGATTGATGTGGCAATAAATGAATAGATTAAATCTCTTCTCTTCTCTTTAGCCATATCTAATAATTTCATGTCATAGATAGATTACTAATGCGACTTTTGGGGCCAAATCATCAAGCAATGAAAAGTAAAATGAAGTAGCTACATAGAACTAAGTAAAGTAAATATACCATGTGACACGTGCTTTATAAAATGGTGGGATTGATCTAAAACCAATTGTGACTAATTTAGAAGTAATTGTGATAAAATGGTGGGCATGAATGAACGAGAGAGAGAGAGTGTGTGAGAGGAGAGTGATGAAAACCTTTCTTGGCCAGCAGTGTCCCAGATCTGTGCCTTGATGACCTTGCCACCAATGGTGACAGTCCTGGTCTGGAATTCAACCCCAATGGTTGACTTTGAGTCAAAGCAGAACTCATTCTTTGCAAACCTTGACAGCATTTGTGTCTTCCCAACTGCCGAGTCCCCTATCACCACCACCTTGAACACATAATCTATTCTCTCATGATTCACATCATCATACCACTCCATTTTCCCATCCCCATTCTCATGCTTCTTCTCAACACCGTTCACTTCTTGCTTCATCTCAACGTCAAAACTATAGGCTATAATGTCTGCACCTTGGTCTTAGCATGAATTGGTCTTAAGAGGTGTTTTGGCGTTGGGGGTGAGTAGAAGCAAGTAAAAGGGATAGAAGAGAAAGGGTTGGAAAAAAGATGAGTAATATAAGACCATTGTTGAATTTTACTAGTGGCAAAAGAATAGGAAAATGGAAATTGTGGTCCACCATTTTGCCATCTCACTTTTTTAATATTTTATTATGCGTGACACTATTATCGGACTTTATTGCCTTGATGCTTTCTGTTTCTGATTTGTAATGGAATGTACTTAAGTGAGAGAATATCTTTTTTAATGTGAATTTTTTTTATTTGTGTGATTTTTTTATTATTGATTCTCTTTTGTCATGTATTGTGTCGGGGTTTCACTTCTTGAACTAATTGATAAATGATTACACATAATCGTGTCATATAAAAATTTAAAAGAGTATCTCTTCATGTTTTTTTTTTATTGAAATTACTAGTATATGAAAACTAACTAGACTTCACTTAATCTGATTCAAGTTAAGTTGGCCTATTATGAGGATAAAATTATCTTAATAAAAGTTTTTTTTATCTACAAGACTTAAATTTTAGACATTGCTTAAAGAAAATAAGTGTCAAATTATTTGAACCCATCAAGCATATATCCATGTAATGTACTTAAGTAAATGGTTGGTTTTGTTTTAGCCAAAAAGGAAAACATAAATATGCACCAATTAATCAAAAAAAAAAGTTCTGAAAAGCTATGATGGTCTTTGCCCCAGGTTAAGGGAACTTGGAACCGTGATTTGTTGAATGGTAGAAGTGTGTCTAGTTCGTATCACTTTAGTCTTTTTGTCTTGATTTCAGGCGCAATTCAAGGATACATGCCTTTTCTTTTCAACATGTTTTGACTCTTTTCATTTAGTCTATATATCTTTCCTTTTCTCCTAATCCTAATATCATTGGCTTATAAAAGGTGAAACAGCTCATGCAAGATGCAACAATGCTAAGAATGATTTAAGTACGTTTTTATTTTTATGTTCTTTGTGCTTGTAGATGAATCAATATTTCTATTTGTTTTTAAAAAAAAATTGACCCTAAGAAGAGGAAGCAAGTAAAACAATACCAACCGAAAAAATCAATCTGATTTGGAGAAAGCCTAATTAAAAACTTACCTTATAAAAAAGTAGATGAAAAAAGTACCTCATAGTCACACCCACAAAATTTATTATAAAAAAAAAACCAAAAATCAAAAGAACAAAAAATAATACAAAACAATCTATCACCACTCAATAAGCTCCTCCTCCCACAAACAATTTTGAGCTAATTGAGATACCTTATTGAACCAAATTTTTTTTTTCCTTTTTGCAGCAGCATGTTTTTGAGAATCAAAAAAACATATGCTACTCCTTCTAGCACTGCCCATAGTTATGCCTCAATGCCTTCAACATTTTACACATACCAACTATATATGTTGTCTGTCCCTATTGCAGAAAAGAATCCCTCCAATCAAGTATGTATCCCTCACAGAGTTACAGTGACAACACACCTACCACTTGAGCTGTCTTTTTGACATTAGGAATTAAGGAGTAATTTACCCGTCCCCATGGAGAAGTGATTATCATCAACCTGTCTTTTATCATCATCCCACCACAAATGCCAGATCCGTCAAAGAGTGTGCATAAAATCAACTCAATCCACCTTCTTATTTTCAAACACCACACTGTTTTTAAAAAATACAAAGTGGCCGAATAATTTCATAAAACAAGATACACCAATTATCCAACCAAAAGTATAAGAAGGAATCGCTTTCTCAGACTAAAAAATAATACCTCTAAATTTAAAGGGCATGACAAGAGACTCCTCTTTCCTTCATGAAATAATTCCATGTATTTCATGCAAAGTCACACCCAATAAACAAATGTGATGTAGTTTCCACCTCTTTGTTGCATAAGACATATGTTGCATCGCCTTTAATGCTCAACTATCCAAACCAATAAACATGCCTTAAGAGGAGCAGAACCTTTCCACATGTAAATTTGAGATGTGGTTTGATTGTTGATCCATATCACTCAGAGTACCACACCATCTCCTTTGCACAAGAACGAACAAAGTACTCCCGAATTATTTGATGTTTCCCAATGATAAAGTGCTTCATATATCCATTATCGGGGAGTGTGGTTCGCTAATCCACCGGCATTCTCAGAAATCTGAGTTTGGAAATGGTAAATTCTTACGTCTAATTCGCGGAATGAAAAAACATTATAAGAAAGTTGTATTTCTAGAAATCAAAAAACCCCAATTTTCTCCATTTCTCAATCCCACCCTCCACCATGGGATTCTAACATTTCCATGGGAAATGAATGTTTCAACAGTTGTAGATAGGCGAATTTATTCTTATGTAAAATCGAAAATCCAACTATACCCTCCAAAAATAATAATAACATTTTTAGGAGTTATGAAAATAATAAATATTAAATAATAATAATAATAAATATTAAAAAATCAATAATATTAATAAATAACAAATAATAATAATTAATAATAAAGATAATAATAATAATTATTAAAAAAATAATAATAGTATTAATAAATAATTAATAATATAAAATAATAATAATTATTAATATTAAATTAACGATAATAAATAATAATTTTAAGGGAGTTGATAAAATAATAAATATTAAATAATAATTATAAGTAATAATAATTATTATTAAATAAATACCTAATAATAATAATAATTAATAATTATTATTAAATAGTAAATAATTAATAATAGTATTAGTAATAATTTATTAAATAATAAATAATAATAATTAATATTAATTAATAATAATACTACTAAATAATTAATTACTACCAATAAATAAATAAATAAATAATATTAATAATAACATTAATAATTTTTTTGAGAGTTGAGAAAATAAATATTAATTATTTATAAGGAAACATGTTTTAAGATCAATTGATTGAAACAATATACTACCAAAGTAGACTATTGTTAAAATCATTTTATTTTGGAACTTAAGGAACACTGTGAGCATGTGATTCGTGCGAATATTGGTAGCGCAAAGGAAGATCAATATTTGGCGGAATTATATGAATATTTTTTATGATAAATATTTTGAATCCTATTGTATTAATTTTGCATTCAATTTTTCTTTTAAGGAGAATAGTTATTTAAGTAAATTAATTGAGACAACATGCTCCCAAAGTAGTCTCTTTTGTCAAAGTTAATTTATTTTGGAATATAAAGAATGTTGTAAGTATGTGATTCATGCAGATATTGATCGGCCCAAATGAAGGTCAGTATTTGGCCGAATTATATGCAAACCTCTAGTAATGTGACAATTACTAAGTTCTATGTGAATATAAGTTGGTCCAAAGTCAGATTTATTGTCAGTATTTGATTACTACATAAAGAGTATCACTTACAAGTTAATATTTTTGTCCAAAGACTAAATATTAATGTTGTGCTCAGTATCTTGTAATAGACCCTATAATTTTTTTAAAATAAAAATAAATAGTTTTTGAACGTATGTGAATATATTATTTTGTTCTACTTTTCTGCTCTTGTTATATTTATTAACATCAACTTTATTTCCATTAGGAGTGAGACTAACTTGCGCTATGGATTGAACATTAGTTTTTGAGAAGTGAGATAGTTCAAATTGTATAAATCTCATTATGATTTGTAGAATTTTAGAAACATTCAGGGGCACTATGTCCAAAAAGGTTACTAGTGCGAAGGAATTTTCTTTATAAAAAAAATCGTTTTGCCAAAAGCAATACAGTTGAAACAAGTTCTATTATATCGAACGTGATTTCAATAAAGCATAAAATAAAAGGAAATATAAAGGAGTACATCATGAACATATCTCATCTTGCTTCAAAACTAAACACATTATTGTTAAAGCTATTTGATAATTGCTTGTGCAAATAGTTTTTGGGTTTTTCTTCTAATAAAATTCAGTTTAAGTTAGTTATAGCTGACAAAGGGATAAATGGTCTCTTAATGAGCTCATTTGTCATTTGTGTAAGAAGAAAAACTCTTAAAGCAAGAAAAGATTGAAAGTACTTACTTGACAGTACCTTTATAGACAAGAATGTTGAATAAGGATACAAAAGTTGCAAAATATGTCTATCTCAGAAGAAACAACATTAAGAATTTAGTTGTTACTTTTGTTAGAGTTATGGATATATGAAGAACAATTGTGTCAAATATCACGTTTGGCGTTTAAGGAAAGACACACTCCTCATATTGGATTGTTCTGGGGTTAATTTAGCATTAGTACCAACACACATTTGGTGTGTAGTTTTTGGGTTTACTACTCACATAAGTGTGTCTTAGCAATGATTTTTTTTTTTTTGAGTTTTCAAAAGTCAAATGATGCTGAAAGATTCATTTATGTGGGGCAATAAAAAAAATTAGTGAAAGTTGAGGCAACAAGGAGTTTTGAATTATTATTGAAGATTTGATATTATTTGAACTTTATATATATATATATATATATATATATATATATATTGCCTTTTAGACAAAAATTGCGTTTGATTTTTTTACTTTGAAAAATTTTGGTTATTCTTATTCATTTAGAAACAATTAGATTAATCTCTTTTCATAATTTAAATAGTTTTCTTGTATATAATATTCACTCTTTTTAACCTTGCATAAGTTTTGTTGGGGTATAAAGTGCAAATTAACCATTGAGAATCATTGCTCTCCTTCATTTTACAGACTTTATGTATGTGTTTAGTGTTTTAAGGGAAAACAAAGCAAACATGAAGAGATTAAGTGTCAACAAATCTTTGAACATCTTTGAACTTATCCATATAGTTTTTTGTGGCTATTCTCTCCGGTTTCATGGAATGGTTTTCATAGTCAATTTTTGTTACGACTACCTTTGTCTCCTTTATGAGAAGTTTCAATCATGAGATGTGTTTAAATTACCCAGGGTTGAGTTGAAAATCAACTTGACAAAAGTACTAAAGCTATCAAATCTAACTGTGGCGGTAAATGCCATGGTAGGTATGATGGATCAGATGAAACTTTCATGATTAAAAGTTGCAGCTTACATCTTTAATAGAGTTTCAACTAAAGTAGGGATCAAAACCCCTTCATAAATTGTGAATTGGAAAAAAAGCTAGTATAAGATGTTAGAAATCCTTGATTCGATAACTCCAACACCATCCATGTTAAATCATAAAAAAAATATTGACTAGATGTGAAAGCATACCTGAATTCCTAAATATATAGGAGCCTGTGATGTTTCCAATTGACATTTGGATATGCGGTTATCGGCCTTCCTCAATCAAAATCTTTGGATTCCCTTGATAGGGCTTGAGCGCAATTCTTCAGATGGAAAAGAGACTGCTTATTTTATTTTGATGTATTGAAAACCAAAACCATCCTTATCTGTTTATAATTGACTAGTAGTTCCCATAAAACCTAAAACCCAGTAAAAAATAGGTGGAGCGACTATTACCCATTTCGAGCCTAAACCAATAAAGTAGACTAACTTATTCCTTTATTTAATTTCGTTAAATATTAGTGAGATCAACATATTGTAAGTCATAAAAAACAACTAATATGATTATATTCATAATTATATATAGCAAACAAAAATAGATTAAGGAAATATAATTTCCTAACGTAAGATATTTAGACATTTGGGGTTGTCCAACTAAGGTCAGACCTTTTAGGCCAAATATAAAGAAACTGGACTCAAGAATGATTAACATTTATTTTGTTGGATACATAGAGGATTTTAGGAGGTATAAGTTTTACATGCGATCCCACAGCTAGATCAATTTTGAGATAAGGAATGCCCAACTCTTTGAGGATTGTTGAGTTTGGGGGAAGAATAAAGTTAAAGACTTTGTCTTTAAAAAGGAATCTATCCCCAATCAATATCAACAAGGTTATTCCTGAAGAACAAACTTAACAACCTCAAGAACAAAAATCATTAAGAAAATACACTAAAGAAATAAGAATTTATTGGGTCTAATGATTGTATCATATTCGGTTGAATGACCCTTTTAGGACAATAATGACATTAATGGCGCGTTCTGATCTTAAGGTACATTAGACAGATATAAAAATTGTGTTTCTTAATGGTGACATTGATGAGATGATTTACATGTTATAACTTGAAAACTATGTGTCAAGAGATACAAAGAACATGATTTGCAAATTAAAGAAATCCATCTATGTTCTTAAGCAAACCTTTATCAATGGTATTATAAATTTTATCAAGTTATTATCTCATTTGGTTTAGAGATAAATATGGTTGATGATTGTACATACCTTAAGTACAGTGGGAGCATATATATATATATATATATATAT
>QANU01020924.1:160711-205040 GCA_003254905.1 Nissolia schottii
TATATATATATATATATATATATATATATATATATAAAATTATAAATATAATCATATTATCTATTTTTATTACCTATAATATGTTGGTCTCATTAGTGTTTCACGAAATTAAATAAAAAAATAAATTAGACTACTTTATTGGTTTGGGTCTGAAATGAGTAATAGTCGCTCCACCTATTTTTTATTGGCTTTTAGGGTTTTATGGGAACCACTAACTAATTATAAATAGGCAATGAGGGTTTTGGTCCCAACACACCAAAATCACTTGGTCCCAATACACCAAAAACACTTTGCAGTCTCCTTTCTCATCAAAAGAGTAGGATTCTGAGATTGTGGTCGAGGAAGACCAAGAACCACATATTCAAACATTAATCATTCTTATAGATTTATGTACGCTTTCACACATTTGATATCTATTTTTCTTAATGATTGGACGTAGATGCTCTTGGAGTCATAGGATTAAGATTTTCTATCATCAAACCCAAACCCTCTTTTGCCAACCAATCTATCGTTGGACTATTCGTGGCCATAGAAAAAATGCCACCCCAAATACCACTCTCATCTCGCAGAGGTTAATCAATCAAGGGTATGTCAATATCCCATATTATTACAAGACGCAACCACCTTTAATCAGTGATCGCTGCATTTTGAATCTGAATATCCCTAACCCCCGTACTCCTTGAATCTTTTAATCAATCTCTAATCTATCAAAGGCACCCTTTTCTTCCCATTGCCATTATCCCAGAAAATTATTTTTGTAGAGATTTTTTTTTGTAGCTATTTGGGCATACCCAAATAATAGATTGAGAAACTATTCACACCGCTTTTATCAACACAAGCAGCCTGCCTTTAACAGTAGACCTATCCGCCAACTACTCAGCTTGTTACCAATTTTTTCAATAATAGGATACCAAGTGGTCATCCTCTTCGGATTAGCTCCCAACGGAATGCCTAAATAGCTCATTGGTAACAATTTTACTTGACAACTCATAAGCTCCGCCACTCCCGCCACCCACTTTGTAGGACAATTAAGAGGGATCATGGTCAATTTAAAATAACGGTGATAACGGTGATAACGGATCCCCCTTGACTCAACCCTTTTTCCATATCAAATGGAGTCGTTGTAACACCATTAACTAACATTGACATTGATAGGAATCGAACTCTTGCCCTTTTTCTCATAGAGGTTTTGATACCATATCAAGTTACCATGTTTCTTAAAAGTTTAAGTTGATGAATAAAGACAAATAAATAATTTTATTCGTCTATTTACAAATTTATCAAATTTTAGCCCAAAATATAAAAAGATACTTATGTCTTGTCTAGCTTCATGTCTGATGGGCCAATGTGAGAGAGTCTGTTAAATATAAACCATTTAACAGTCTTTACCAAAAACTTAAATTTTTGAAAAAAAAAATTAGTTATTGAGACAGATTATCAAGGCGATCAATCTCCTCCAAGTGCTGATATAAGGAAGAATCAACTAGGTATAAATAACTAAAACTGAAATACAATAAGGCCCGAACCTTTTTATGTGTCGAATTATTTAATGTATAAAAAGGTTGTACAAACTGCAAACATAACTTCCCACAACAATACTCTCTAATTTTGCCTCTTCCATTGCCATTGGCCCATTTCGGTGATCATAGAGTAGCTAATTTCTTGCACCGACAGAGATAGTGTAAGTACTAGATAAATGACATTATTGAGAAGGATGAATTCTTGCTTTCTACTATTTATACGTTATGTAGTGTCAGCATATGCAACCGTGGCTCCATCTAATGTACAATGACCGTAGATAGAGTTATGTGATGGAGACCATGCACAAAATGCTATAATACAGCATTTATGTTGCCTATGGAGATTTTTTTAGGAGGACAGGTACGGAAACAATATAATTATAAGAGAAATTCTTGGGGGTGGTAATTGAGTGACATAGAAGATAAAAGTGTAATTTAGTGGTGAATCTTATGTTAAGATATTACTTTATCATTAGTTGTGAATCCAATTATGTGATACTTTATGTGCCTCTAAGAATTTCTTTGAGTATAATGAGTAAAGCTATATTCTCTCAATCATCTTTTTAACTACTAAATAAAGTAAAAAAGTAGTAGATGCAATTCATATTCTAAAATCTTAAAAAATATTTAATTTTTAAGAAAAATTCTTGGGTGATAATTGAGTGACATATTAGATAAAAGTGTAATTTAGTGACAAATCTTATTTTAAAATGTTACTTTATCATTAGTTATGAGTACAATCATGTGACACTTCATGTGCCTTTAAGAATTTCTCTAAGTATAATGAGTAATGATATATTCCCTTAATCATCTTTCTAACTTCTAAATAAAGTAAAAAGATAATAGATACAATTCATATTTTAAAATGTTAAAACGTAATTAATTCTTGATTTATTTAGTAGTAAGATGGATGAGATAAAAGGATAAAACATTATTAAATTATAATAATCAAGAATAAAAGTAATGATGTAGCCTTCTACAATCCTCCTCTATGTTAGTAAATGAAATGCAAAATTCAATGTAATCAATATCTTGAAAATTTGAAAATAATACTTATTTAATCGGAAGGAGAATTTGTAAAAAAAATTAGAATGTAAATATATCATTGCTTAATTAAGAAGCTAAAGACGATTGACATAGTTGATAAAAAATGACTTATATTTCAAAAGAAAATAAGTTTAATTTTAACGATTAATATAAAAATTATTTTAGGAAATGATTTATAAATTCTTCAAGAATCTTGAAGCACCCCTTATCACTGATGGCATAATGAAATAAGTACAGTACAATTAAACAAGTCATTGGGATCACTTAATTCTCTTGAATGGCCTCTGAGAATTGAAAAAGATTGGTGAAATTGATGTATAGTTCTACCATTTATGAGGTAAAGATATTATTATTTAGTAGAGTGTTATAAAGAAAAGAAGAAAAGAAAAAAAAAGAGAAAAGAGAAAAGAAACATTTTAAAAATGCGTGCAACCGCACTTGCATTATTTCATTTTGATGAAGAGGACAACAATTATTAAATGGTATATTGATGGAGTACTTTTCCTCACTGAGGCACAGGTTACTGACCAAAACTTATCATAACATATGCTTTTCCACAAAGGCCAAAAATCTCTTCTACCCCAGGCTTCCTGACTCATGAGGAATTATTGTAGTGCGGTAGAGCACATGATAAATTATTTTTATTATAAAATGAAATAATATTTTAAATAAAATTGTGAATTTTATTATTAACTAAATTGAATACCATTTTGTTGGTTAAACATCGTGGGTGAACAAAGATTGGAGTACATTTATCAAGAAAATAAGAATTGTATTATGTAGTGTATTTCTCGAATGTATTTATAAAGTATAAAGATGATATACCTATTTATAAGTTAAAAATAACATAAAGATAAACTTCATAAGTATATAAATAGATAAAATAGATAAATATCTTAATAGATAAACTTAAATTAATTTAAGATAAAATAAGATATAATAATATCTTGATTTATTCTCAACATTATCATTGAATAAAATTCAATTCGCTTCCATAATCATACAATAGTTTATGTTTTACTTATAGTGTGAACTTTAGTGTGTAATTCTAATTCTAAAATATTATGTTTGATATCATAAATAAGACAGAGAGACAAAGATAGAAGGATATAGATAAAAAATGCCAAAGCGGCCAATAGCTTCACTAAGTTCTGGTTCAACAAACAAAAAGCTGAAAGGTGCGAAAAGAATAAAATTTCCGTTGCCGGGACTTGAACCCGGGTCTTTCGGGTGAGAGCCGAATATCCTGACCAACTAGACTACAACGGATTGGCGTTCAATGTTCCACAAAGAACAATTAAGTAGATAGTTATAATAACTACACGTAATATTTATGCATGCATGCTGGCTAGAATGAGTAAAGATTCATTTCTTTTTCCCTTTTTTTTTTTTTGACAAACTTCATCATATACTATTGTTGGTATTATATGATTAGTATAAGTAGAGGTTCACTTGAATGTCATTTGGATCTTGATTTTAATTACTAATCATGGTGTGTACCATTTATGGTGGTTAATTACCCCAAATTTGCAACCATGAAATTTTCACTTTGGCCAAGCCGAGATGAGTTGGCTTAATCAGTTTACAATTACTCACAAAGTGCAAATTAAAAATATTAGATTATGCTTTGTTTTAAGAATATCTTATTTCTCCTCAAAAAATAGAGAAAGAGAAATTGAACAAGATATCTCTAAGATAGACTTTATATAATAATAATAATAATAATAATAATAATAATAATAATAATAATAATAATTTAAAAGTGACATATTTCTTTCTACAAATTAATGAACTGTTAACTTTTCCTAAACTCAAAGAATAAATGTATCAAAGAATTTGGCTTGATACTCTTCCATTTATCATCCGATGGCCACAAATTTCATCCATCATGCTACTTTCTCCTTTGTCACCCTCCTTTGACTCCTTACCACAAATTTCAGAATCTCATCAATAAGAATAACAGGTGCTGATATCAGAATGACCACAAACCACTCATTCAAAGTCAGTGGAACAACACCAAACACATCTGCAAGGAATGGTGTGTAGAGAATGAGGCAATGGAGTCCGAACGATACCGACATCGCCGCCACAAGCCAAGGGTTCCTCCAAGGTGGGATTTTCCTCAGGCTGTTCTCTTCTGAGAGTGCATTCAAAGAGTTGAACATCTCGATCGCCACCAAGACAGAGAGGGACAGGGTCATGGCCTTCACTTTGCCGGCCGAGAAATAGTCACAGGGATTCGAAAAGGCGATCGTGCGGCCCCCACCGGCGGCGAATGGAGCTGCGGTGAAGTTAGACCATGTATGACACTCACCCCAGTTGAGAAGCTGGGAGAGTTCTATGATTGTGTGGCCATCACTGGCAAGATTGATGCCTAGGAAAGAAGGTTGCGTGTACCACAAGACAAAGATGCCAACCGTTGCAATTCCCACATAGGAACCAATTACCTGCCATGAGAGTTGTAGTATGAATACCAATGTGATGAGTACCAGACAACAACAACAACAACTAAGAGCATGTTTGGAAAACTGGTGGGGTTGGTCCAGAATCAATTATGGCCAGTTCAAAAGTGAAAAATTTTCACTCTTAGAGCCTTAGAATTGATTTTGGGACTTCCTAACTGAAATCTAAACACGCTGAAAGTCTTGTTCTATTAGGTGGCATTGGCTATATGGATCAAACAACGCTACAGGAAATGAAGAGTTTATATCATGAATATCATGTGATAAGTATCGGTGTTCTATTAGGTGAGGTCGGCTATATGGATCAAATGATGTGGTAGGAAAAGACAGACAACCACTCTTCAAAATGAAATTGATTAATTTCATGACACTTGAACATAGATATACATTATAATTGTGGATTCAAATGAACGAGAATTGAGCAAAACTTACAAGATATCGGAAAAGAACCCAAGAACTTATGAGAGCATCGTCGCTTCTCCTAGGCGGCTTCCGCATGATATCAACATCAGCAGGGTTGAAGCCAAGAGCTGTTGCAGGTGGACCATCAGTGACCAAATTCACCCAGAGGAGCTGCACCGGTATCATGCATTCTGGTATCCCCAGAGCAGCGGTCAAGAAAATGGAGATGACTTCTCCAACATTTGATGATATCATGTACCTGAAAAGATTGAGTAAAAATGATTATAACATTGATCAACCAAATCTAAAATGAGAAACCAAGAGAGATACCTGATAAATGCTTTCATGTTGTTGTATATAGCGCGACCTTCTGCAACAGCTGAGACAATTGTGCTAAAATTGTCATCTGCAAGCACCATATCCGAAGCTTCTTTCGCAACCTGTGATAATTAGTAGACAAGGTTAGAAATAATCAAATCAAAATAAGAACAAAAGAATTGAACTTTCAATCAGAATGCTAATAAGTCCAATTAGACAATTATGCATCCCAGCATCTTTTAAAGTCAATAGAAGATTCACACTTCACCATGATGTTTCTAACAAGTAGAAATATACATCTCAAATTCTCAACTAATTCAATTTATGGCAGGGAAACTCTTGTTACCTCAGTTCCAGTTATTCCCATAGCAATGCCTATGTCAGCAAGCTTAAGTGCAGGTGCATCATTCACTCCATCTCCGGTCATCGCGACGATCTCCCCTATTTCCTTCAGTAATCTGACAATCTCTTGCTTGTGTCTTGGCTCGGCCCGAGAAAAGACCTTGCCTCCGGGTCTCAGCAACATCTTAACTTGTTCCGAAGGAGGAAGAGACATGAATTCTTTACCTGTCAGGCTCTTCCCTGCAAGATCCTCGACTCTTGAGAACAATCTGATTTCCCTACAAATAGCCTCTGCCGTTGACTTGTTGTCTCCGGTTATTACCATAACTCTAATCCCGGCTTCCTTACAATCCTCAATCGCTTTATGAACTTCCTCACGAGGAGGATCCTGATCAAGATAATTATGAACTAAGTGTCCTCAAAAAGTAGCTGAAAAATCCAAAGAAAGATTGATTGATAGTGATAGGTGCAGCTAAAGGAGCAACGCGAACTTACTCTCAGACCAACGACACCAACAAAGACTAGACCGCTTTCGATCGATGAGTAGCCTGCTGGATCAAGCAATTTGTAGTGGGAAGGGTGTGTATCTGCATAGTAGTCTGAGAACTCTCCCAAGTCATCTTTATACGCCAAACCCAAGCAACGCAATCCCTTCGAACTCATCTCCAGGAGTCTTTGTAGAAGCATTTCCCTACATTGCTCATCTATTGGAACCAGGGATCCATCAGCAAGTTGCACATGTGAGCTTCTCTCCAGTAAACTCTCAACAGCACCCTGTGATTCAAACTACTTTAGAACATGAAACTGAAAAGGTCCTATGCACATATCTTCACTATGCAGCATAACAATCAGGTTTCCCAAATGATGATATACTAAATGTATAAATAGCCAACTTCCTTTATACAATATGCTCCTAACAACTAAATTGGTCATTTCTTTTTTGACAAAAGTCAACCCAATGATGAAGTAACAGATCAGGTCACCTTGACAAGAAGCCGATTCTCTCCGGTTGGTTCACGGACAATGACACTCATTGACTTCCGAATGCGATCAAACTCCAATGTTGCTACCCTCTTGGATCTTCTATTCCACCACTCACAACAGCCTGTGAAATAGGAAATAAGTAGAACATTGTTATTCCAAGTACAGAAGTACTTTGACAACATATTTAGGGTCTATTTGGTTTCCATTTCTGTTTCTAGATTTCATTTCTTGTTTTCTAGAATTTTGTGAAGGAAATAGTGAAAATATGAAATGAATTTTTCTGTTTTTATTGTTTCCTTCACAAAATTCTGAAAAAACAGTAAACAAATTGAAAAGTGGAAATGAAAATAGGAACGGAAACCAAACCGACCCTTATCTTCCATAAAGTCCATTTTGTGACCTAATTTCACAGTGTTGCAGTCATTCATGGTGTTTGCAGCAAGTTTTGTGTCGCGAGTTTTGTTCTTTGACTTAGTATCCAGAACTCCCATCTTTTCAACCAAGACTTTGAGAGCTGCTTCAGTAGGCAAACCGGTAGCTCGAAAAAGGTGGCCATCGAAATAAATCCCAGCATCATTACAAACAGCACATATTTCAGCCATGGCTATCAAGTTGGCATCCATGTTAAAGCAAGTCCAATCAACAATTCCCCCATCCTTGGGATCATAAGTTGTGCCTTCGACGCAAATGACTCGGGAGGCGGTGGTTTTCCCACCCAAAGTAAAGAACTCTGTCACAGACATTTGATTTGTTGTGAGAGTGCCGGTTTTATCCGAGCAAATCACAGTAGTACATCCCAGAGTCTCAACACTTGGAAGCTTCCTCACTATTGCATTCTTCTGAGCCATTTTCCTTGTGCCAAGGGCTAAACAAGTTGTGATAACAGCAGGAAGGCCTTCAGGGATTGCAGCCACCGCGAGCGCAACCGCGATTTTGAAGTAGTAGGTACACTTCTGAAAAGAGAATTTGATGTTTGAAGGCCATCCATCAACAACATCCCAAGAAAGGAAATTCTTGTAGTTTATGATCCACACAATGAGGCAAACCACACCAATAGTAGTGGTGAGCCTGCCACCAAATTCATCTAGCTTCTTCTTCAAAGGAGTGTCACTTTCCTCCATAGAAGCCTCATGTATTTGTTTCTGTATCTTCCCGATTTCGGTGTTCATTCCTGTGGTGATAACAATACAAACACAACTCCCATTGACAACAGTGGTGCCTGCGAAAACCATGTTTTCTTTCGCCTGCAACTCACAGCCTTCCAAGAAAATAGGACTTGTCCCCTTGAGAACCGGCATTGCTTCACCGGTTAGCGAGCTTTGCTCAGCTCGAAGCGTCGATGTTTTCAAGGCTGCAACTCTCATGTCAGCAGGGACTTTATCTCCAACGCGCAGTTCCACAATGTCCCCAGGAACAAGCTCTCTAGCAGGCAAATCAGGCACGAAATTCCCATCCCTCAACACCTTTCCAGATTCACATTGCAACTCCTTGAGAGCTTCGAGAGCCTTTTCGGCGTTATTCTCTTGCCAAACTCCAACAACAGCATTGAGGACTAAGATCAAGACAATCACAAGTGGCTCCACGTAAGCTTCGAATCCGGATTCCCCTGATTCGCTTCCATCAAAGTATGCTAAGATGAATGATATGAATGCTGCAACCAAAAGTATCTTCACCAACGTGTCGTCAAATTGTTCCAATACCAGTTGCCACAAGGGCTTCCCTTTCTCTTTCGCTAACTCGTTCCAACCATACTTCTCGCGCCGCTTCCGAACCTGGTAACCGCTCAGACCCTTGTCCAGTTTCACACCATACTCTTTCAGGCACTGCTCAATAGACCATGACCATGCAGGGAAGGGTTTCTCCTCCATTGGAACTTCCATTTGAAACAAAATTCACAACTGAAAACGAAAAAATTTGAAATCACATGGTGTCACAATTCTCAGTCACACAAGCAATTCATTGAACACGTCATAGGCAATGTTAACTTGGACAAAAACATTATCTGTTTTTCAAGGGTGAATTCAACAAAGGCACAAAGCAAGTAATTGCAGAAAATGAAATTCATGACTCTTCAATTCAAGCCTCAAAATTGCCAAATCATGCATGAAAAATAAAAACATCTTAAGAGGACATCAAGGTATACAAGTTACTACATAGTACATACCTCAAAGACACAAAAACACAAAACAGCATAAAGGGAATGGCATAACAAGATATTGGGGTGTCAAAATTTCATGAAAGGAACAAAATTTTGTACCATAAGAAGAAGAAGAAGAAGAAGAAGAAGACAAAGTTGAATTCTGTTAGCTTGGAAAGTAAGCAAGGCTATATTGGAATGGAATTTTTCTTTGTCCTTTTTTCGTCCCACGAAATGGAAACTTGTGAAGACTGAAGACTAAATTACATTGATGTTTAAAGTCTTTTGAACCAACAAAACACAACTTTAGGACTGGTATGAGAATTCTAGAATCTGATTCTTCTGATGATATGCTTTTTTTTTCCTTCCAAATTCACTTCTTCTTTTGTAATGATAACAGATGCTAAAGTCCAGTCAGTTACTTTAGAAGTTTTTATTTTAAAGAGAAGTTAATGGTTATGTGAGTTGGAAGGAAACTGCACACCCACTTTCTGCTTTTGACTTTTGCTATATATTTTATATTTTAAATACTTATTAACTGTAACCTTCCACATTTTAATTTTTTTTAAAATTTAACTGCCTTGCACCCAATGATGTATTGACATGTCAGCAAAAAAAAATGTTTTAAGTTTCATGTTCACTGTGTCAAAAATTTTACAAACAACCCGATTAGACTATAGTATATCAATACCAACGTGGAGTTGGTTAAGGCGGTGGTGGATTTTGATGTCTTAATTAATAGTCTCGAGTTTGAGTGTTGAGAGATTTCTACTCTCTATAAAAGGTCCTTCAGTCAGGTTAAATCAAGTTAATCGAGTTCTTAATAATAGAATTCTGATGTTGATGGTTCAATTGTGACAACAAATATGAAGTACCCATACGTAACAAAAATAATATAAAATTCTATGTTTGATTGTTTATCAATGTTTTTTCACATAGATCTTATTTTATCGACTATGATGTTATCTTAGTGTGTGTAGAGAGTATAGAATACATGCAAACAGCTCAATTGCTTTCAGATTTGCCAAGGATATGATAATATTTTTTTTTTTAAATTGATTAATGATAATACTAAAAATGAAATAAACTTATAGTAATAATCAAAAGTTCAACAATAAAAAATTCATTAAAAAAAGATTAAAACAAACTATAAAGTCAAAATAAGAAATGGGTGGAAGAAGGTAGGTGGATTGGTTGCTGCAGGTAGTAAAAAGCCAAAAACCAAACACTGCCAGCATGGAATGGCTTTTATTTTATGATTATGATTTATTTTTATTTTTTTTGGGAATTACTTATCAATTTAAATATTTTTTTGTTTATGTTTTACAGTTTTGGCAGAATAAGTGTTAGAAAAAATATTTGTTTTTGTGGCAATCATAATATATACAATGGGATTCCTTAAAGTGAAAAATATATTCAATATTGTAAAATCATTATTTTTTGCCTTTTGGTTTGATCATTCATAACAATGTTTGGCCAAAAGGGTTTCAAGGATTTCAATATTTATTTATTTATTATTATTATTATTATTCCAATGTTCAATGATTTATATATGTATATAAACTTATGTAATCACGTAACACATAACAAAATAAAACTAAACAAATGATAAATCATTACTATAATTGTGAAAATAGCTTGAAATTAGTTAAGGTGAATTGAATCTGTTCAATGTTATGTAAAGGTATGATTATCTCTTATGCTTTAAGACATGATTGCTAGCACGTTATACCATGTTTCATTTTTTATACTAATTATGATGATATCTTGTGTTGTGCAACAATGAGTGTCTTCTTATAATTATAATAATTAGCAATTAGTAATTGCTTACATTCGACCAAACTTAATTAGTGGGGAAAAATGTTGTTTCTTTACCCTACATGTATGCAACGCTTAACAACGTTCCCCTTTTTTTCCCCTTACCTAATTTCCATTTTTTTTATTTCCTGGTTCTTTTTCTTTTCTAGATTTTTTACTTAAATATATTTTAACCATGAAAAACTCAGATAGTATGTATTTATATTACTCAAAGACAAAAAGTATGCGTATAATATTTGTAGTGTGCCAAGTTTTATGCGGAACCTTCCATGCAACTTCCTCTTCCTGTTCCTTCTCTACTACGAGGTCTATTTTTGTGCTTTGCACTAAGTTTGGTCCACTTGAATTTCTTAAAGAGAGAATCATAAAATAAATAAATAAAAGAGCATCTTTATTTGACTTTGAATCAGGATAAACCAAAATGGATCAGCCTGTCATTTTATTATTTTCGAATAATAAGCACATAAAG
The DNA here is from genome assembly GCA_003254905.1 of Nissolia schottii. Lineage (NCBI taxonomy): Eukaryota > Viridiplantae > Streptophyta > Magnoliopsida > Fabales > Fabaceae > Nissolia > Nissolia schottii. Next base: position 172,211 of record QANU01020924.1, read on the forward strand.
ACTTCTATTAATAAATTTTCCGTTCAACTTTGTTACGTGTACAATTCTCACAATAGTTACCGTATTGCCAACTGGGAATTTATTACACCTGACTCCATTACTCATACTTCTCAACCAATTGCTTCCACTACGACACTCACTCCGCTACATGAACGCGTGCGTACAAGCACAATAAAAAGAAAACCATTCGCACTTCTCACTTTTCTCAAACCAAAAGCGGGTAAAGAATATGCATCATGTTAATAATGTCACATTCATATGAAAAGCAAGTATTAATTGGTACAACACAAACTTTTCTTTATGTTTGCACAAACATGTCCAACATACATACACAAACATATTAAACAATTAACACAAACTAGTATGTGAGCACAACAGAGAAAAACGCAGTGCACAAACTTTTATTACATTATTGCACAGACATGTACAGCATACGTGTACAAATATATAAAACACACGCAATTAACACACGCTAAAATTTAAGAAAACAAAAGGAAGGAGGTATGTACAAACTTTTAACATCTTAGTGAACAAACATGTACAACATACAGACACAAACATATGAAATGATTAACACAACCTGTATGTGGGCAAGACATATATGCACAAACTTTAATTATCATATTGCACAAACATCTCAAACATAAATGTATAAACATAACACGTAATTAAAGTTTGAATTTGAAGCTCGAATCAAGTTACTAACAAAATCCATTGAACGAATAATGATGATTATGCGATCACGAAGTACTAATGGATGGTGAAGATGAAATGAGTGCAATGTGAATATTGCGTTTTTCCATTTTGAACATGAGATATGGACAGCATTAAATAGTCATATATTATACTTATTGGCAATAAGATGACATATAATTAATTGTACACCAATCATTTTTATTTTCGGCTTACCTTACAAGTTAATAACTTAAAAGGCACTTGTTGCACTTGTTAGATGATCTAAAGTAAAATATTTTTAGATTTTAAATATTTTTAATGTATCAAAGCTAAAACGTCTTCCTTTCTCAATAAAAGTTTATAATTTTTTTGCTTTATAACAAGTGTCTTTGCATTGTTTTGACATTAAAAAGAATTTTAAAGTGGTAATTTATTCCTCAGATAATACTTTTTTTAATTTTATTTTCTGTTGCTAATATTGGTTATAGAAATATTACCTTATTCTCACAATAATTTTTTATTTTTTTGGGAGACCCATATCTCCTTCAAGAATTTCAACTGGTTAAGTCGAATTAGTTAAATTTTCTGATAATAAATCCAAATGCCAGTCGTTATATTTTTTATTTATAATATTTTTAAATTAAATATTAGAATCGGATAAAAACAATTTTTAAAAAAATGTGACTTGGGAGTAATATTACAAATAAAGTGTGTTTTTTATTTAAAAAACCAAATATGCCCTTGGATGAGAGGCAGAGCCAAATGTACCACGGCCTTTGGGCTTTTGGTTGGGCCAAGGGACTCAAATTAGGGTTTAAGATTTGGACTCAATTCCCCAACTTAGCTTTTAAGAAACCAAAAACCTCACAAAAGCTTCGTTTTTTTTAATACAATCTCATATCTTTGGGTTTGAATCACTCTCGCTCTCATTCTCACCCTCTGATTTCAAACTCAAAAGCTTTTTCAGTGCACCCAAAACAAAAATCCAAGCTTCTTCGTTTTCGGGTACGATTTCTCCTCTTCCTTCAACTTCCACTTTTAAGGGCGTTTGTGTAAAGGTTGCAAAGGATGAAAATTTATGCGATTCTCCTTCATTTTGCTGTGGTTATCGATAATGGTGTATCTTAGGTTTACTGCATTTTGATTGGTTATTCTTTTACCTTTTTTTGTGTGTGTGTGTGTGTGCGCGCGCGCGCGCTTGATTTTGAGTTGTCCACTGTGTGAAGAAAAAAAAGGTTTGATCTTGAAGAAGAAGAAAAAGAAGATGAGGCCGGTTTTTGCTGGGAACTTGGAGTATGATACTCGTCAATCAGAGCTTGAGCGCTTGTTCTCAAAGTATGGAAGGGTTGACCGCGTTGACATGAAATCTGGTAAATTCTTTGTGTTAGTCTTCTGATATATGCAAACATTTTTGTATTAGGGTTGTTGCACATTGGCATGCTGTTACTTTGAGCCTTCTAGCTGAGCCCCTTCAAATTTTTTTGGGAGGGTGCATTATCCTGATTAGCTTAATTTGTTATTATTAGCTCCTTATCAGTTACATTGGGCTGCGTTTGGTTTGGTTGCCGAGATAAGGCTGAAATATATAGACATGAGGACAGAGACATAAAAATAGAGACATACAAGTCAGTATTCTGTTTGGTGATAGTATACATGACACATTTATTTGTATCTATATCTTGTTTGGTTTAATAGAGATAAGACAAAAAAATACACTCCAAATGACTTAAAATACTCTTATTGCATTAATTTAATAGAAAAAATAAAAAAAAAACACATTATCCTATTCTAAAAGGTTGTGTCTCCGTGTCTTAGCCTCGTGTCCTAGCAAAATGGATGTACAGAAAATATACAAATTTTTTGTCTTGAGACACAATGTCTCCGTAAACAAGATTTTTGTTTCTGTGTCTCAGTATTTCTGTCTTGTCTCAGAAAACAAACGTTGTATTGAAGTGCATTTTTTTTAATATTAAATGTATTTGTTTGTTACATTTTTGGGCTTCTTTTACTTTTTCTTTTGTAATGCAGCATGTTGAAATGATATTTTACTTGTCATACCAATTTCATGTGTATCTAACATCTGTTTTGCGAAGTGAGTTTGTCGCATGTAAGTAAGCAGTGTTATGTAAAAGTAAGAGTGGTTACATCTTTACAGCTACTAAGAACTAAGATATTGTGACGTTGACATTTTGGATGTGGAGCGGATGTCTGGCTGCTTTTGCGGCTTGGATGTCCGGTTCCTATATCCAGGCAGAAAATAAATGGAAGTCACCGAAATTTGCGATGTCTTCGGAGAAATTGTCTGGTTTTTTTAAGTGTTTGTTTTGGCGCAGGAACTTCTTTCTGAGCTTCTAACTTGGCTCGCCCAACGTCTCTGCAATTTTCCTTTTTGGAGGGAAACCTTCTTGCTTGCTTGCTCTCCTTATATCCACAGATCTGCATTTTCTTACCTCATCACTCGTCACTCACTTACCTCATCACTCAACATTTCCACCAGAATGTTCATAGGGGAACCATCAATCATTCAATCAATCAATTTATTATGCCATGCCTAGCTTCACTGAAAATAGGGGATCAATGAAATTCTGTCAAGTCATGCCCTTTCTATTTTGGAAATCATTTGTGCTGTCTGAATGGAGAAGCATGCTTGGCAATCACAATCTCAGACCTGAAATTTTGGATTTAAACCTTTAATTGCAAATCATTTTGTTCATCATTCAATGCCTCTACAGCTTCATGTGCATCAGCCACTCTCATGTTTTCAGGTGTTGTATTGTATTCCTTTGTTTCCTGACAGGGAAAGAAAATGATTTCCTGAATTGGCTGATGTACTTCTGGCAAGGAACAACATGCTTGTGCATTTCATTGTTAGTTATGCCTCTAATACTAGTTCTGTTGTCGCAGGTTTTGCTTTCGTCTATTATGAGGATGAGCGTGATGCTGAAGAAGCAATTCGTGCACTCGACAATTTTCCATTTGGTTATGAAAAGCGAAGGCTCTCTGTGGAGTGGGCTAGGGTATGGTAGCATTTTCATTATCAACGAGATCGTGAGACTTAAACAATGTAGAGCCCATGTTAATAAGTGCTATCTGTTTGTTTTATATTGGCAGGGTGAACGCGGACGTCATCGTGATGGCCCAAGGACAAACCAGAGGCCGACAAAAACCCTTTTTGTGATTAACTTTGACCCGATTCGTACTAGAGTCCGCGACGTAGAAAAACACTTTGAACCGTATGGAAAGGTTCTCCATGTCCGAATTCGTCGGAACTTTGCATTTGTGCAGTTTGAAACACAAGAAGATGCTACTAAAGCTCTCGAGTGTACAAATATGAGGTCAGTGATGAGATTATGATAATTATCTTATCGGTAATAAAACTTTCCGGCGTATCTACAAATAGCTTATTTCTGGTCTCGATGTGCTTGCAGTAAGATACTGGACAGGGTGGTGTCTGTGGAGTATGCATTGAGGGACGACAGCGAGAGGGGTGGCAATTATGGCAGCCCTAGAAGAGGACGGGGTTACGACAGATCGCCGAGTCCAGCTTATTGCAGGCGACCAAGCCCTGACTATGGCCGTCCACGCAGCCCTATGTATGATAGGTATACTGGACCAGACAGGCGCAGGAGCCCTGACTATGGCCGGCCGAGAAGCCCTGATTGTGGAAGGGCGAGGAGTCCCGAATACAGTAGATTCCGCAGGTATGGTGTCGATACTCAATGTAATGAATCATTTCCACCAATTGTATTGATTTCATTTCATTTCATAGTTCTTGGAGCTTATTTATCCTTTTATTTTGTCAGCAGCCGTTCGCCGGTGCGAAGGTCAAGAACCTAAGCGACGTCCGATTCCAGATTCCGGAGTAAGATGCAGGTGGAGCGGCACACTTTTCCTTTTTTGATTACTTTCTGGTTGTTAGAAATAGCAATTGGTTCAATCAATGTGTAGTAGTAAAGGGTATTTTCTCAGTTTTTAATGTAGTCTGATTTGGTTTGCATCTTAGCTTGTTTTGGAAGTACGTGCCAATTGTGCCTATATATAGGCTATTTTTAAGGTTGGATCTATCTATGCAAATTTTTTTAGCCAACAAGCATTATTACTTCTAATGAGCAGAATTAACTCAAGTCCGGTAAAGAATTACAACACAAGAGCATCGCATGAGGGAGAAACCTACTTCTTGGCCTATCAATCTCTTCTAAATAGAAATTTTGACACTAAGTCCCCTCTAAAACCTTCCATTTTTCGCTTAGACTTAATTCACAAACACAACTTAAGTTTTCAAATATGGGTTGATACAAGTTCAATATTGATGGGGGCATCAAAAGATTTAAAATTGATAAACTAAATTAACATGTTATTCCGGAGGTTAAAATAAAATAAATTAAATTAGCAATTAATTTCTCTTATAAATATTTTAAAATTATGAACGGATGACTAACCTATCTTATATGCTTTTGCATATAACTTTATATACCAATCTTGACACCTCTCATTGCATGGCCTAACGATCTTGTTGAATATCACATCACCATGTGTTTGGCCGAAAGTTGATCTCTTAGGCACGATTATGATATGTTTTAAATATTAGGCAGTTGATAGTAACATCATTCCTAAATATTAGTAGTAACGACAACTATGTTTGTTTAGAAGATACAAAGAAAAAAAAAAAAAAAAANTGATCATCAATTGACCTTGACGTTTGATCATTTCAATTAACCGAATTTGTAGCTGAAAGTCAACACAACTTCATGTATTCAATTTACATGTCCCTGATTAAGATGATGAATCCATCAAATGCAAGGGAAAAAAAACACCACCATACTTGCTTCTTCTTGCATCAAACTCATCTATGCTTCACATGTAGAGATTCATTCTATTAACAATCAAGCATGACATTCTTTCATAAATACAAATCTAGCACATCACAATTAGGCATACTCGCAATTAAATCAAGACTCCACAAACTTTATTGTAAGTGCCCCTAGAATATGAGACATTATATATATATATATATATATATATATATATATATATATATATGTATGTATGTATGTATGTATGTATGTATGTATGTATGTAAGAGAACTTCTGCGATATACGAATACCCTTTTATGACAAAGATGGATTTCATCAAATTTTTGCAAGTCAAATTGATAGATACATATAAAATATATAACTTACAATTGATTTTGCTAAAGGGGTAATCTTATTCCTATTATTTCCTTAGCTCTTCTTCAATTGCCTTCTCAAGCCATGCCTCAGCATCTTCCATCATCCCAGGGCTAAGCCTCACCATGAGTATGCAAAACTCAGTCTCATTCAGCTTCCCATCGCCGTCAAGGTCACCCTGCCTCACCATGGCCTCGGCGTCCTCCTCGCTCATCCGGTCCATCCCGAGGAGAGCCGAGTTCCTCCTCAGGCTCTCGCTCGTGATCAAGCCGACCTCTCGGTCGGCTAGGAGCTTGAAGCCGCCACATAGCTCATTCACAAAGGCTTCCACATCAAGCTTCTCTGCCATCACTGGCAACAAGTCCTCAAATTCTGATTCCATCTTATTGTTGTGGTTGATTTCCATATTGTGTAATTAAAAAGAACTAACTTTCCTTTTTTTTTCCTTCTTCTAATTGTAAACCACAGGAAGAAAAGTGAAAGAATGGAATGTGACTTTGGAAGACTTTGTATAGTTTATATAAACAATGATGTGAATGAATGAGAATTTGTTAGGACTATATCACCCCTTTTTATATATAGATGTAAAAAAAAATGCCCTTCCCCTTTTTGTAAGGACTCTCAGTAATAATGGTATTAGATCAGGACATGTGGACAAAGACAAAAAAGTTTTTCTCCCTTGAGGTTCTAACTGTGTTTTTTCAGATAATTTTTTTTTTTGTATCATTTGTCTTAATTTTAATAAAATACAAAAATTATAAAAAAAAAATTTGTCTATATGTCATCATCCTCTTTTGTCTCTTGTATCAAACGCAGTCATTCGGTGTCATTTTCTTACTTGGTGGTGCCAAATTGGCCAGCTTGTGCATTCTGATCTCAACGGTCCGTTTTTGGAACTTGTATTCTTGGTGGGTCCCACCCATTATTCATAATTTCATACAGAATAATAATGTTACACAACTGAAATTAAAAGAAAAAGTTAGTGAAATTTTTTGATGGAAATCATGGTTGTTAAATGATATAAAGTGAGAGTTTATTCTATCATCTAAATTTAAACAAAATTTCTAACTTTGTGCTATTGTTTTTTCTTCACACACAAGTGTGTGTGAAATTTTCTTGTACACTTCTTGTTTTACTTAAACGACTTTTATGCTTAGGTAAGTGGTTTCTGACTACCTATGCACAATATGGACATAGGGTAGGTTCTTGCAAGTGTGTATTTCAACTAATTTACTTCTCTTAATCTAATAAAACAAAATATTGTCATCTATGTCAAAAGTTAAAATTACAAAGTCCAATGAATTTTTAAGGAATGCCAATAATAAATAAAGAAAAGGAATTTTTATGGAATCTTGGACAGACCGGCATTGTCACAAGTACATGTATTTCTGTGCCATTGATTTTATATTTTCATAGGTTTAATTTATACATATCTATCTATTTTGTGACGGCTTCTAGGAAGCTTCACTTTGGTTGGAACAGAGGATATTCTGGCTAAGATGTGATATTAATTGGATTGGAACTGTTTGTGAGAGTTTGGCTTCCATGAAGCTTCCTCTTCCTTTTCAATCTTTCCAAAATTTTTAGACATTCTGACGTTTTCTCAATCAATCTTACATATGCCAATAAGTGCCCATAATAATTTAATTTCTTACAAATGGGACAAAGATGGCATCATTTTCACAATTGAAAATACTTCCTTCTTTGTTTTTTTAGAATTTTTTTTTTCCAAAATAGCAAATCAGATTAATGTTATGACACTGATTTTTCATGTTTGGTTCCTTTCCTCTTTTTTTTTTTTTTTTTTTTTTTTTGTTTTGGGTTGATGTGTTTCCATGGCGGTTTATGAAAGCTATAAATGATGTGGATGTATTAAAATTTTGAGCATAAAAAATGTCCACTTGGATAAAATTTGGATTTGGATATATGGAAACGCGCCTATCGAGAAAATTGACAAGTTTCTTGAAAGAAAAATGTTTTTTTTAAGGATTTTGTTAACAAGTGAAAATATTTTATTGTTAAAGTGAGCTTTTAATATTTTAATGCTTTAAACATTTTAAATTTTTATTGAAACAATAAAATTTTATCATTTTAAATTCTTTAACAAGTGTCATAACAAAACTCTTAAAAAAATATGTTGTAGCCACCACTTTAGATATATGGAGGTTTGAATTAAAAAAAACAGATATATGGAGGTTATATATAAATATATAAACAATTGAAAATTTCAGTAAAAAATAATTAATAATAGTTAATAGATAAAAAAAATCTTTGGCATAAATTTGTTTTGTGATATGAGTCCTACTACATGTACACATTTTAAGGTGTCACCATATTCTCACCACGCATTAAATACGTTTGGGTCCCACTACCAACCTCTCCAACCACAAATCTAACCTACAGATATTCACTCTGCCCTTAAATGCATATGCACACGCGATTTGCATAACTGTTTATGCTTCTAGGTTTTCATTGGTGTGCACAAACTTTAACAATATAGGTGCACAAACATTAACGACATGAAAACACATGTTATACTGTGAACAATTTCAATGCACAAACTTCTAAAACAATAGTGCACAAACTTTAACAACATAGGCGCACAAACATTAACAACATGAAAAATACATTTATACTGTGAACAATTTCAGTGCACAAACTTTAACAATGTAGGTGCACAAACATTAACAACACTAGTGCACAAACATTAACAACATAAAAAAACACATATCATACTGTGAACAACTTTAACAACATAGGAGCACAAACATTAACCACATGCAAAACACACATGAATGTTGATTAACAACACGAAAAACGAACATGAATGCTGAAAAACCATAAGCAATCAATGGATGCTGAAGAAGAAAACGAAGCATGCGCCACATTGTTACGATGGAATCAATGGACGACAGAGTTGAGGTTTTTACGAATAAGGTGTGGGTTGAGTTAGAGTGAGAGCAAATCGAGTGTGTGTGAGTGCAAGTCAAGGAAGAGGAGGACAACGACAATGAGTGTGGAAAAAGAGAAAGAATACCAAAAAAAAAGTTGGGTGAGAGGAGGAGGAAGAGAAAGAATACGGAAAAAAAAGGACAGAGTCAAGAGTGTGAAGGAGAAGATGAAAAGAAGAGAGAAAAATATATAAGTTGATATAATATACGTGGATGGTTGTACGATGACATGTTTTAGGGTGTATATGACGTATTTTTCTTGTGTTATATAGATATAGCTTTGATTTGATTTTGATTCCTCTTTTTTTTTCTTCTTTTGTTTCTTATCATTCTAAATTTTAATCATTATAAATATTTTAAGATATGTGTTCAATCATAACAAATGTTAAAAATTTTATTTTCAGTTCTTTTAAATATTTGATAATTTTTTTTATCTTTATAAATGTCACTACTTAAATTCAGTCTAAATTGACCCATTCCAAAAACCTAACAATAGAAAGAAGGAAAAAAAACCAAAACTAAAGTGGCTACTTTTATAGAGATTAAAAATCTATTTAAACTAAAACCTTTGCACCAAATTTACAAGGAAAATTCTTGAAATCCTCAATTATTAAAATATGGTTTTTCATATTTTCACAGAGGTAATAATTTATTAGTATGTTTCTCTTTTTTCTTTGCTCTTCTTCTATTCCTCTCTTTTGTGAGTATTAAAGGAAAAGATGTCATTGTTCTGTTCATTTTTTGTGACAGTTCCACCACTTTTTTTTCGTTATTTAAAATTTTTCTTATGTTTTCATTTTCCTTTATGAATGTTTTGATTTCCTTTTGTGGTGTGTTATTTCCCTTTTATGGTTGTAATTTTTTCCTTTTGTGGTGCTTTCTTTTCATTTTATGGATGTTTTCGTTTCTCTTTGTGAGATTTTATTTATAGGGATCTTACATATAAAGATGATATTCAGATTTATCGTAAAAAGAAACATAATGCATTTTTTCAAAAAAACAACACTAGTAGTGTTGATCTTTAATATGAAAAATGCTTGAATATCAATAGTCTTCGGATAAGGACTTGAACTACGGATCTTTGGATAGTTCATAATGAAGGGCGTATTCGTATCTTATTAATATTAAATCTGATACAATTTATACGTGTCATTAAACAGTTCAATGAATAAAATTCTTTTTTTAGGTTAAAAAAAAATTTCACCGGTAACCTTAGTGAAATCTCCACTCATCTAAATGTGATTACCCATGTCAAAATGGGTCTATTATAGAAAAGCTACGTTGAAATAACACTATTGTTATTTACGTGAAATTGTAATTATTGAGTTGGAAGGGATTCAATTTCCACATAATAAGACAAAGGAAGGTGGGAATTCCTATTCCACTTTTTTGGTGGGTTAACTTCCAAATTTATTAATTAGGTAATAATAACCAAGACACAACAAATGAAGAAAAGCAAGAAAAATATATTTAGCCACGTGCTTAATCAAGTCTTTAATTTAAGCATGAGAATAACGCCTTCTAATTTGATCCTCAGCTTGTTCCAAAGTTGGCGTAATGTGTCCACTAATTAAAAAGACAATGCTCAAAGCATAATAAAAATTTGGCCATGATTAGTAGCTATTAACCTTTTATCTTCATGTAGTATTTTATTATAAGTGAAAAAACCAAGATAAGAGATGGATGGGTAGAATTTAATTGATATTGGAAACATAAAAATGAGAAGGAGACTTGAACCCAAAGACTTGTGGTACGGTAAACCCAATCCGGTCAAAACGGGTTGGACCCTGATCCGGCCCAACTCCCTAACGGGCTGAAACGTGGAGACATTTTTTTTTTCACTTAAGTAACTTAATCCAATACCCCTTAATATGATGTCTTATAAATTGGAGACATTTTTTCTCAACTTTCAATGCAATTAAGCAATGGTATCGGTGACAGCCAACAGTGCCTATTAACCAAAGAAAATGCTACAAAACGAATATTAATCACTAGTAGTTTATAATTTAAACATGTCTAAGGTATATGCACGAGCATTGAGAACATGGCAAGCAGAATCAGAACACTGAAATTATTGGTTTCCAAGCTTACAACATATATTAAAAACATAAGCCATAAACTAAGAGATAAGACAATGTGTTACCGCAAGGAGGATGGGATATGTTTATTGAAACATAGACAAATGAGGTTTCGTTGATTCATATTTAAGAAAAAAAAATTTGGTCATTCAAATCCATGAGATTAATCCTCTCTTGTAACAAAGCAATAGAAAAATGTTGTAATCAACTGCAAATTCTGAGCTCTATTAACTGAATCTTTTGACTAATAATTAACTATTATATATAGCTTTGAAAAACTATTAGGACAATGCTTATGATATGTTGGCATAATTAATATAATTTTTTTGCAGACATCAACATGGTTGATGTCTTGTTAAGAACTTCGACACAATGAGTTGTCTCTTAGTACTAGTTCATTAAAGAATCATATAATAATGGCTTAATAATGATCAACGTGTAAGGGGAGGGTAATATTGGAAACAATTTATAGTAAGAAGGTATTTTGCTAATGCGAGGAGAAAATTATCAAAGATCTCAATATGAAAAGAGTGGCAAAAATTAGAATGTTGAGACTGATGATCGACATGAGGGTAATATTTGGAAACAAATTTCTTTGGAAGAAAATTAGAGCGGTGGTGCCTAATAAAAATAAGACAAGACGATACAAATTCGTTAAAGTACTATTTTGCCAATGTGAGAAGAAAATTATTAGAGGCGTCAACATGAAAAGTGAATCAAATGAAAGATAGAAGGCATAAGAAAACTTCAGATGAAATCAATAAAAAAAGATCTTATTCCAATATATTTTACTAAAAATTTGATATTTGATAGATTCCAATGATATTGTTTGATCTATTGTTTGATCTATGTAATCAAACCCTTTTATTGCATCAAGCCTTGGAGGTTGCTGTATTAACAATTGAAACGAATGATTTTTGTTGTGTGATTGAATTGAATTACCTAATTGGAGATGATTATAGAGATATTAGTCTATGTTCTTTCCTTTTTCTTTTTTTTTCCCTCTATGATTAATTGGTTTAGTTAATGAGTTATTTTTTTTTACAAACAAATAACGCATGATTGAGTAATGTTTTACCTCTAGCTCATCATCTTAAACTTCTTTCTATTGTTAAATGAGATAAAAAAAATGGATGTATTTAATGGTTTGAAAATTTAGAAAGCGTCGACTTTTTTCCTTCTTTAGTAGTTAGAAGAATGAATTAAGAGGTTTAAATATTACTTTGCAAGAATTTTTCATACCCCACAATTGGACACAATATTAAGAGAAATTCTTATATTCATCATGGTGTAAATGATTTGTACACCACAAGTATTATCTCCTCTTAATAACTTTCTCTCTCCAATAATTTCTCTCATTCTAAAAAAAAATCAATACTCTAAATATGTTGTGGTGTATGAATCTTTTAAACCATGGTGTATATAAAAAATTTCTCTAATTCTAAAGCGAAACTCAACTTGAAGACTTCTGACTTTATAGAACTATTGATTTGATTTGTTAAGCACAATATTCAGCGGACAATAGTGTGTCAAACTTTGAAAAAAAAAAAACCAATTTCTTTGTATAAACCTAACACAACAAATTTTGGAAATAGCAGTTTCAGAAAATAGAAAGAGACATTCCATTCAGACAACATTTACGGTGCACAAAATCATATGGAAGGCACCATACCGTTTGTTGTTTCTTATTATTAGATTTGGAATGCGTAAAATGAGTGGCTGAGATGTGCGTTGGCAACCAGTGTAGCCAGTATGTATATAAGTCCACTAAATACATACTCTTATACTTGGTCCATTGAAAAGAGATGTTTGTGGCTTTGGCATTTCAGTCACTGTTTCTTAGTTTCAATCGCGATAATTGTGTCTTCAATTTGAAAGAGATAGGATTTTTCGTGGTTAGGATAAGATTTGTGGTGGTTGGCTTTGCACTGGCAATGGTGTTTGAGATTGTATTGAAAACAATATCTTGATAGTGTGACGAGAGAAGAAAAAGCCATGGATGGCACCAACAAAAGATTTCGGGGTAAATCTATGAGGTTAAGACATTGATAGTGTGGGGGTGGTTAGGAGTAGTGATGACAATGAAGGGCCTGGGGGTGGCTAGTGTAGATAGTAATATGTTAGTACTTTTTATACAAGGTTGGTATATTTTTTGATAACATTGGTACTGTTATCTTCACAAGATTGGTACCCTTTGCAAGGAAGATTGAAAAATAATAAGTTTTGGTACCAGTACTCTAAAAAGATTGATTTTTTTCAATCAAATGTTGGTACCTCTTTAACAGCAATTGTTAGCTTTTGTGGCAAGAATTTTGGAAAGAATATGTTTGTCCTTTTCCTTATCTTACACCATACTTTGATGTAGCCATGGTGTAAACCTTTGATGTCTAAAAGATTGGCACCTAAATAGGTTGGTACTTTTGTTTCAAATGTTGGTTCTTTCATTTTAATGATTAATACCCACGTGTGTGTTCCATGCGGGTATTGGGCTAGAGTGAGAGTGAAGGAGGTCTGACTTAATGGAAAAAATGTGTGATTTGATGGAATTCAAATAAGGAAATACTTGACTTTGCTATACATGGAGAAAGTTTGGCATGGGTTGTTGCTATATTTTTAGCAAATGACACCCTTTGTTATGTTGTGTTTGTACCATTTGAAGCTAACTTATTAATTAAATAGTAGTCTTGTTAGGCTAGAGAAATGCACAGGAATTAAGATAATAATGACATTATCTTAATTTCATAATAAAGTAATCCTAATAAGATATTTTTGTGCCTCCATTAATTAATCTTTCCACTAAGTTCATCATCATTAACTCCATTTCTAGTAAGGGTAAACTTGGCATGGAAAAAGTTTGGCTTTATTTTTAGTAAATCTTAATAGGCAATGTCTAATGCCTTTGTGTGATGTTGAGTTTGTTTGTACCATTTGAAGCTTAACAAGATTGAAGATTTGATTTTGTTGTTTTGTTTCAGTGTATACACTTTAAACACTAATAAATAGTGCTTGAAATCTTAAACAGAGCATAATTGGTTCCCTTTTTTTCCCCAATAGTCGATAGTTGATAGCTTTTTTTAGACTGAGTTGGTGGCTATATAAACACACACACACACACACACACACACACACACACACATAGTTGATGTTATAAACAAACAAAAAATCAAAGTTTTGACAACCTGTAACTAACCTTAACTATAACAACTAAATAATCTCATTTGATTAATTAATAAAAGTATATTTACAAAACATACTTGGAGAATTTGTAGCCTCTAATTGCATATCTAAGGCTCGCTCAACACCAACATCAATGAATATGAGGGTTGTGTTAAAGAGGGAAAATGTACCACATCGCTTTCCCTAAGGCTATTATCTTTGGCAAATAACTTCCACGGGATTTTGGGCCTACCTCGTGTGTCATTATTCCTATAAGTGTTGCACTGGATTGCAAGATTGTTAGGTTCATGTAACTAGATAAATGGATTGCGATTCCTTTGAAGGAATTCCGCCAATCTTCCTTTCAGTTCCTATGTAACGCACAAAATTTGTATAAATAACAAAAAAAAAAATTTCGTGCAATGCACTACGTAATAATTTAAGAAAAATTGAAAAGTCATTACCGATTGTTCTGCTTTTGTTTTTTGCCATCGAGTTGTATTCCATACATTGCAGGATCAAACTTTGATGGGCGTAGGTGGTTTCATTCATTCAAGATAAAAAGGAACGTTGAGTTGCCAAGAAAATTTAAGACCAATGGTGACAACTCCATGGTATAATAGAAGGTGAAGAAATCTACCCATCCTCTAGTTAAGTCACCGTGCCTATTGTCGAATCGATGAAATTGAACTCTGTGTCCTGTTTGCATTGTGTATTATAATGAAGTCATCACCCAATTGATTTCTGTAAATATAACAAAACTCTTCGCTAACAATGGCAAATTGAAGCAAGAAAGGATAGACATTATAGTAGTCGAAATTAGTAAAACAGTATGGAATGGAAGTAGTAACACGAAAATAACATGAAAAAGACAAAGATATGTATAACACCTGTGATGACCTATTTTCCTAAGTACCTTAGGAAGGATCATAAAAAAAAAGGGTGAGGCGTTGCAGCGACACAGAGAAGAAGCAGCGCCGCCCACACACTGCAGCGGCTCGACAATTTCATAACCAAGTCCCACATCATTTGTGGATACTTGGGGAAGAGGTTTACTTCTGCTATAAATAGAGACCCATAGGTAGAGCTTCGGTTGCCAATTTACTTCAGAGCTCATGAGGTTCCATCCAATGTTGGGACTTTTGGCTCAAGTATTATTTTTGTAGAGAAGTAGTGCCTCCGCCGTAACACCCTAGCTAGCTACTTACGCTTAAGTCGTAAGTAATACTCACTAGTTTGTTACTTATTGGCTGAATTAATTTTAGACTTACTTTTGAAAGTACAATTGTTATGAAATTATGAACCAATTTAAAACTTTTCTTTGTTTTACAAAATCTTGGTTATGAAAACGTGAGTCGTACTCGTGTCACGATGAACTATACAAGCTAGGGAACTCGTACACTTGAGGGGACATTTCGAAGACTTGATTATCATGCATTCATCATCATTTACACACACATACCAAAGTGGTCCAGGGTTTATATATGTCACAACTAAATATATACCTATATACATCAAGTATAGCTACAGATGGGACTTGCAGCGTAGCTACCCCTACCGTCCCATGCGGCAAAAGAAAAATAACATATACAAATATACGGGCTTGGATCTAATGGATCAACTGCTCGTCACAATAGCCGCCCGCCCTGCGTAGGGTTCAGAATCTTGAAAGTGATGCTCCTTCTTTCCTGTTATCGTCAGAGGTTGACTTTCTCGTTGCCTCTACTCGATGACTTTCCTTCCTACGATCTGCAGCATCCTCGTTTGAGGCCTTGAACTGTATTCCTCTCTCAAGTTTGCGTGTAGGTTTCGGACTCTGCGGCTCTCCCACAACCTTCCATTTTGTCTTGGAACCATAAGTAAATGGGGGTGAGAACTTACGTCCTCAATGGGAATCCTGTGGGAAATGACCTTTTCTTTATATTCACTTATGGTTCTGCCGCTCAGAGGGTCTCTAAGTTATAAATAAATGAAAAACTAAGACGCATTACTTCATTTTAGCTCATACTAGTCCTGAACAACTTTATCTATTTACTAGGTGATGGGGGGGAAAGCTAATCTTATATTACGTACTTTTATGACATCGTGCTTGCTAGTCTTAAATGCATAAACATCTCGTGACAGCAGGTCACGTTTACTCGTATTTTACAAAAACTTGAATGGAATAATCATGATACCAAATCACATTGTGTTTGCCCTATGGTATAAACATATATCTTTTACTAAACTTAGACTCTTCACATTTGAAACTCTACCATGCATACGAGGGTTAATGGGGTCCCCTTATGCTCCTGTCAGGGTTTCCATCGGGGTGCATCCTTCTTTTCCTCTATGTACTTATCAGGTGACCGTTGCCACCATCAGAATAGATCCTTCTTTTCCTTAGATAGACTCAAACCAGATGTGGTTGCGACTCACAAACGCATTTAGCGTAAAACATGTAACAACCCCCTGTGAGGTGGTGAGGGGATGCCCTATGACATGACAGAGCTGTTAATCTGGTTTTCTTAACGTAGCCATCCCCGGTGAGATGGTGAGGGGCTATCGAATGACGTGCCAAAAGGGGATTTTCCTAATCGAATTCTAATTATCCATCACATGTCAGATATAATATAAAAACTAATTTCAACAAGTGCTAGAAAGCCACATGGGATCTAGGCTATTGCGATGAATCCCCAACGAAGGGCTTTGTGGTATGGTAACAGAGGGGTGTAGTTTGTGTGACAAGGCATAGATGGTGCCTTCCAATTTTGGGAGGGTGTGGAGGAACAATACCCCATCAATCAAAGTCATATTGAAATTAATTCCCTCAGGGTGAGTTTTGACTCATTATAATCTCTAAATGCTCATTCTACACCTTTGATTGTCTTAGCTGTCTTGACGCCGGATTGGTTACTTATCGTAGTAGTTTAGGTTCTCATTTGTTTAGGTTGCTTTTATGTTTCTTGGTTTTCTCTCTTAAGAATCATCATGTCATTTACATTTTAAGCATATTTGGGATATCTCCTCTTTGTTAAGCTTTGCTTGGTCAAGCTTTGCTTGGTCGTATGTACCTCCCCCTCCCCCCTTGTATGTCCTTTGCAATGAATAATTAGCTACCTTTGGTAGGAAAAAAAGGACACTTTGCCTCGACTAAAAAAGAGCTGCATTCAACATACAATTTAGTAATGTTGTGGCTCTTTAAAAGTTGTTGAGCTCTTTAGGCTCTCTAAAAGCTGCTTTTGAAAAATTATAGTAATATTGTTTGGTGAAATGATATAATATAAAAATTGTTTTCAATAAGCAAGAGTCATAAGAATGATGTTTGATAAATATATCATTAAGTTGTTTTTAAAATATAAAATGATTATAAAGGATATAGATAGTAAAAGATAATTTCTATGTTAATGTTTCATTAATTATTGAATCACAAAATTAGAATTTTATTAAACTTTAAGATTATTTGAATTTTTAAATTTTGGAGAGCCAAAGTTACCTCTAAAAAGCCTCTTTTGAGAGTTATCAAGAACACACTTAGCTTTCAAAAGTTAGAAGCAAACGCTCTTCAACTTTTCTATTTACCAAACACAAAATTGACTTGTGTTTTTGAGAGAAGAACATCTTAGCAAAATGCTTTACAAACCAAGCCTTAATTTATTATAAACTTTACGATGAAACAACTTTGAACAAGGGTAAAAAAAGAGGTTCATCAACAAATCTCACACGGAACATCCATTTTCATTTTTGTTGTGTACATATTGAATTGGCTTACCTAATTCAGTTTTGCTATTTAAACACCAAATGCTTAAAAACACCAAGCTAACACCTTATAGACTTGAGGAAAGGGACAAAGTTATAATGAGAGGTGGGGTCCTCTCAAGATTAAACAATGGTTCATTTTTCACAATCTCTTTCCTCTTCCTCATGCTACCATTATTCTCTCATTCTCATCTATTTCCTCAACTCTCTCTTTCTCTCTATCTCTCTTGCGGTTCTTTGTCCGTCTTCACCATCGTCGCGTTCTTCATCCGAGTTGTTCGTTGATGCCTATATTAATTGTGTTGATTTCTGCATTGGTTTTGTTGATGCGTGTGTGTCTTGTGTTGATTTTTGTATGGATTCAAGCTTCACCCTATATGAATTATGTTGATTCATGAGTTGGTTGTGTTGATTCCAATATTAATTATGTTATTGCATGTATGTCTTATATTTATACTTGTGTGGGTTATATTGATTCCCATATGAATTGGGTTGATTCTTGAGTTGGTTGCGTCGGTGCTTATATTATATGTGTTGATTTTTGCAATGGTTTTGCTGATGCATGTATGGCTTGCATTGATGCATGTATGTGTTAATGTGCATAGGTTTGTGCATCCTACTATAGGCATTAACATATCTAAACCAAGAATCAACAGAACCCTAATAGGACACAACATAGTTGTTATACGCATCAAAAGCAAATTTAACGCAAGAACCGACACAATCCCTACATGACACAACAGAATTAATATAGGCATCAACCAATCTAAAGCTAGAATCAACAGAACCCCAACAGGATACAACATAATTAATATAGGCATCAACCGATCTAAAGTGAGAATCAACATAACCACTATAGGTATCAACCGAATACCATAAAATTCCCCAACAATCTACCACCAAATCAACCAAAAAACCCCCCAAAGATAACACTTTTTGTTACCAAAAGACACACCTTTGTTGCTCTCAGGTTCAAGCTTCTCCGTTTGAGAGCATAAAATCGCAAAAGAGAGAGAGAGAACGTGAAGGTTACGCGAGTTCGTGAGAGAGTGGGAGAGTGATGGAGAGAGAGTAGGAGGTTTAATTTTGCTGAACTTGTGGGATCCACATATTTTCACAGCTTTCATGTATTTCTACCATACCCTGGTGTGAAAATAGAGTTTTTTTTTTTTTTTTTTTACCTAATTTGACGATGATATGCTCGTAGAAATATTAGTCTATGTTCTTCGTTCCTTTTTTTCTCTACGATTAGTTGGTTAGTTAATGAGTTTCTTGTGGCAAACAAATAATGCAGGATTTTTTCATACCCCACAATTGGACACAATTCTGAACTGAAACTGACCAACCTGACAACTTCTGACTTTATAGAACTATTGACTTGTCATTCACAAGATTCAGAGGACAATAGTGTGTCAAACATAAAATAAAAAATCCAACTTCTCTGTATGCAACTAGCAGCACAAATTTTGGAAACAGCAGATTCAGAAAAACAGAAATAGACTTGTCATTTAATCTATTTCCACATTTAAAGGATCAGAAATCAATTTTATTTGAAAGCATTACAAAGAAAATCACGTTTCTCTCTTTCTCTGTTTTTGTCTAGATTATTTATATTCGGAATTTACTAAATCCAATTAGAGCATAAGATAAAACAAAGATCACATGTTTCTTACTGTGCATATTAGTAAGAGCTTGAATTTTCCATTATTTCTAAAAATTAAAATCTCATTTTGACATGAATGAAGCTTTCAAAGAACAACATTAAATTTCATGAAAAAATAAAATAGGGGCAATCTAAATAGTCACCGTGGCAGCAAAAGTGTAAAATAACAGTCCTTTGCCACTTGCCAAGCTTTTTCTGTACAAGGGCCTCTAAATTATGTTTGGTAATTTTCCTGAAAAAGGGTCGTTTGTACTACATGAACAATTACCATGTAAAAATGTTCACAATAGGGGGAATATCATTTGCCGACATATTTTATTTTGGTTAAGCTTTTGTGGGATTAGAATCATGTTTTAATTTAATTGACTTTTATTAATTTTGGAACAAATTTAGTACTTTTCATAACTTGGAAATGAACTTGACCGACATTTTAAATTTGGTTTACTCTAAAATTTGTAGAAATACAACTCATCCAATCGTAAGCTCTTTGTATGTGAGACTTTTAAAATAATGAAAAATTTTACCACTATTGCTGATGTGTGATAATATATGATTAAATGACATAGTCAAACTCTTTTACACTTGTTAAAAATAATATTATATCTAGAATATATTAGATTGATTTAATTCCGATTTAGTTTGATATTACATGATTTTGACATTATTTTGTCATTAAGTTATGACTCTCTTTCTCGCCTTTAAATAGGGACTCTTCTTATACTCAAATGACACAACTCTGATAATACAATATTTTTCTATTCTCTGTAATCTTTCTCTAATCTTTGTCATGTTCCCCTTTAGCCATTTATTCAAAATGTTTAACAACACTGAGGGTACAAGCAACCTTCCAAGAAATTCACAATTACCCTCCTACTAGTGAACCTATGGAATTCACCTATGAACAATTGAGGATCAAATGACTTGGGCATAAAATAAAAACCAATCTAGACTGAAACGACCCAATTTTGTCCTTGAACATTTCACTTCAGTCAATTTTGTCTCTAACAAAAATTTTTGGCCAATATCGTCTCTGCAAAAGTCAGTTAGTTAGATTAATCCATCCATCATTTCCCCTAATAGAGATAGCTGACATGACACATAACAGGAGGATTAACTTGACTGATTTTTATAATTTGCAAGGATGATTTTGGCCAAATTTTTTTACAATGACAAAATTGAAGGAAGTAAAAATCTATAAAGACGAAATTGAGGGCTTTGTCACCGATCTATTTACAACTACCAATTATTTTCCTCTCACTATCTTGAACTTCTCTAGCACACATTTTCCTTCCTTGTACTTTTGTGTTTCCTCATAAGCCTTAATGTATTTCCAACCAAGTTCCTCTCCACAATCATGGCAATAGACATCAGCAACTGTGTGAAGACCAGTGATGAGTTGCCTATCCTCTTTTGGACCAAAACTAATGTTCATTGCATGTGAGAACAGAAAAGCTCTGCCATTGGTTGCCTGTTTAAAACATAATCCCTTTTGAAAAGCCTTGGTCAAAAAAGGGAACTTGAATTATCTTGATATCATCCCTTTTTTTTTCCAGTTTTGCATCAAGTTAATCCATATGAGCAGTATAGAACAAAATAACCTTGAACTATTAAGGGTCTGTTTCGATTTTTGTTTTCAATAAATGTCTTGTTTTTTAAGATTTTGTGGAAAAAGAAGCAAAAACATGCAATAGGACTTCCTTGTTTTCTTTGTTTCGTTCACAAATCCTGAAAAACATGAAACAATAAGAAATAAAAACATAAACCTAACAAACCCTAAGGGTGTATTTGTTAATAGTTGGCAAACTATGGCTTGGTCACAGGAAAACATAGTTTTTTTCACTTCTGCGCTAATCATGGTTTGAGACTAAAATCATATTGAAATATAACTCACTGATTTTTGCAAATATGTTAAATTGCATTGAGAACCAATTTGCATCATTCAAAACATGATTTGAACTCTTCCAACCCCAAAACAAACAGACACGCCAAAATAACCATGGTTCAGACAAGTCTGAATGGAATCTTTAATAAAACTTGAAGGGATTCCCACTAGACAAGTGAAATAGATCAAATTAATATGACAGAAAGCGCAAAAGATTGGTTCAAATGGATGAACCATTTCAATTTAGATATCTAGAATAAAAAGATGGATAAAGTACCAAAAAATGATTGCAGGGAAAAAGAAAAGGTTCACCTGAAAATCTTTGGAAACAATATCATCATGGAAAGCAACAAGATTCTGGCACTTAAAGCAGCAATATGACCTTGATCCCATCAAATCCTCCATTGATGAATTTTCCTTTGGCACTTCCACCTTTGCTCCTACACATAAAATAAAGTATAAAAGAAACTTTTGGTCAAAAACTCAAATCATAAACTTTTTGACCAAACACTAGTAGCGGCAGCCAATCTTCCCATGTGTCGTGACTGTGGTGATGAATATGACTTTATCAAATGTGTATCAAACAATCCAAAGGTTGAATGAATTTGAAGAAATGTGCTCAATCAAAGTATGTGACATCAATCATCGAGAAACAATTTGAAGAAAAGAATATATGAGGGGTGATTGAGTAAAGAAGATTCTAAGAGACTTGGATTAAGAATAATATTGCTTAAACAAAAGGGTATGATTAAGACAGGATTGGAAGAGAAACTATAGAGTGGTTTGGTAAGAAAGTGATGCAATTCATTAAGATATTATTACTCTATTTATATATGTGTGTGTGTGTGTGTTTTGTTGCTTGGCGAGCTTGGTCTTCCTTTTGGCAGCAACACAGAATAGAACAAACACATGACAACAAAATGTAGAACTGGAATCACTAGAAAGGAAGATTCCAATGAAAAATGTGGCATGAATCACGATTAAGGAGTCTTGTATGATCATTATTTGTGTTAATCTTTCTCAATTCAAAGGAAAAAAACAAATTAATTACCTTTGCCCTTTGGTTTTTGTTGTGTTATGCTTGAATGATTGTGGCTGTGTGAGGAGTAGTTGTTGGTGTGTGAGAGAGGTTGCATTGGTTTTGGAGTTGTTACTTAGAGCTCAGCTGATAAGTCCTTTTTTTTTTTTCTTTTAGGAGAAAAAAAAAAGAAAAAGTAAAAGAAAGAGGACAAGTTCTTTTAACTTCAAATACTTTGGCAGCAATCTTGCTTCTTATACCCTCCTACTCTTGAATTATACGTTTCGTCTATTACTTTTTCTTTTTCTTTTTTTATAGAAGAAAAATCCGTTGACATCGATGTAACAGTTGATACACATACACTTTTAATAGTTTTTTTTTATATAATAGAGGTTTTTATCAATTGTTTCATCATCTCTCAATCAACCCTTTGTGGGTCTATACTAGTTGTTGTAAACAAATACTTAAAACATGAGGTAGGTTGAGAGAGTAAAGGATACTTTGCCTCTTCTAAAAAGAGAGGCAGAGAGGCATCCTCCAATATAGAAGTTAATTTTTCATTAACTTTACAATGAAACAAACTTTGACAAGGGTTAAAAAAAAAAAGAGGTTTTTAATCAAGAAAGCTCAAAAATCATGGAACAACCATTTTCTTCTTGGCCATCCATCTCCTTCTGGCAGCTTCCAACGCCTCTAACTTCATTTTAGAAAGCTCGTCAATCCATCGTTGATACTGCGTCTTAATTGCTTCAAGCTCAGACTTCAGCTCAGGATCAAGAATCTCTTTGTAAGTTGAAGACAAAGAAGAGTAGCTACTTTCAAAACTCACTACATTAGACCTTCCACAAATTGAGCCCGAGTTCTTCGAGAGTTCGTTTATCACAACGCCGTCCCTGGCGCCACAATCTGTTGCCTGGCCTTTATAATCCTCAAAGCACGTGTCCCCAAGCTCGAGATCAGAGACGGACCTATTTAAGAATCTGAAGCTTCCATCAGCATTGGGATCAAGACAATTGCCATTTTTTGTAGAAGCATCTTCCGAGATCACCTCCGAAACACCAGATCCTCGTGAATAGCGGTCTTCCAAGTTAACCAAACTAGGAGAAGAATTATAACCGTTTTCAGGAGAAGGGTTGTCATCATTTTTGAAGAGGCAGTGTGGAGAGGGGACAGTAGTTAGGACAAAACCCCATGGATACGCCATTACGGTTTGGCTATCTACATTCAAAGAGCCGTCGTAAAGACCTAAATCTCCATATGAGGAATGATTAGATGAGGGCTTCCACCAAGGCACAAGCTTCACTATCAAGTAATCAATAAGCTCGGCGATGAAGTCTACATCATGATCTGCCAGCTCCAAATGCTCGACCATCTCCGATGCCACCGAGACAGCAGTATCTGAATCAAGGTAGAAGAGAAAGTGTATATTCCTTACTCTACCTACAAGTAACACAAAACACACCTTGTTAGTTTCAATTTGTTATCAAACCTAACTAGGGAAGGAATGAGCCTTTACTCACCACCCATATCAGCGATACGCAAGGTCAATGATACCGAACTATCGTCATTTTTAAACCCTTTCAACCTAAACTCGTTATTCTTATTTGTCCTCTGGAATTCAAGAACAGGGCCACGTGAACTTCCCCTGTTGCTTTCAGCACCACTACTCATTGGATTCTGTTTGTAGTCGGCATCAATGTCCATAGATAGTTCACCAGACTTGGACAGATCCGTAGCTCTTGAAGTTGTTATAGGTGATTGCAAAGAATAAAGCGTTGGATCCTTCGGAGTCTCAACTTGTAGGAACGGATCTTTAAGAAGCTCCTCTGCAGACAATCTCTTGGATGCCGGAACTATACATTTCTCGATAAACTCCTTAATCTGCGGATCGCTCACCTTATCAAGGGAAGCAGGTTTGATTCCCTGCAACAAAATGCATCACACAACGAGTGCAAATAGTTCATGTTATGGCCAATGCAAAATCATAAACTCCTAAGGAATATATACCATTGATTGCTATGCATACCGAGGTAACTTTCTTAAAGATTTGAGCCGGATTTTTACATTCGCTATAGGGATACTCGAGAGTAACCATCTCCAACATACACATCCCAAAAGAATAAATGTCAACGAGTTCATTGTATTCCTCCTCATACAATTCTGGAGCCATAAACTCAGGAGTCCCTTTTGAAATCGACGAATGAAAGAAGAACAAAAAAAAAAAAAAAAAAAGCATAGTTCAGTGCTCAGCATAGGAGGCAGGGTAAGAAAAACTACACAATATAGGGAAAGTAAAATATGTTTACCAATAACACTTTGAGCAGTTGGTTGCTGCATGACGATCGCCAAACCGAGGTCTCCTATCTTAACTTCTCCTTGGTTTCCATTAACAAAGATGTTGTCGCATTTCAAGTCTCGGTGAATGATAGGTGGCTTGTGGCCGTGAAGGTATACCAAGCCTTGAAGGATCTGCCTAGCCCATCCTTTTATGGCTTTCGCTTCAACGGATTTATGCTTCTGACGGTATCTGTCATCCAAAAGGTGTTCAACAAAATTTTGTGTGGGCATATTTACAGCCAATCATCGTAAAGTAAAAGCAGGGGAAAGAAACAAAAAAATTCAAGAGGACATACTGTCTTAAATTTCCAGATGTGAAAAGCTCAGTAATCATGTTAACGGTATGCTTCTGATCATCGATCCAGGAATTGTAGAACTTAATGATATGGTCATGGTTCAAAGACTTCAATAGATGAACTTCAGAATACAGCTTTGCAAGATCGTCTACTGAGTGCAAGAGGCCATCAATCCTTACTTGGTTCCAAGCAACTTCTATTCCATCAACTTCATCAAAGCCCCTATAACTGTCAAAGAAAAAGAGACAAAAAGATTAAACAGCGCTCTTGAACGAATGCGGAAACCCTCCTATGTATTATTGGGGACTAAATTTCTTCAATCTTAGCAAGTAAAGTTCTAAATAAAACTAGAAGAACAAGAACAAAATTAAATGAAAATAGAGATTGTGAGCAAGAAATTAAAATAAAGAAATTAAAAAAAAAAAGGAAGATTAGGCATCAGAATCATACACAGTCTTGTAGGCACCCTTGCCCAAGATTTCATTGTACTGAGACAAACAAGAGAAAAGAAAGTTAGAATAGAAAAACAAACAGAATAGAACAAGTAAAACTTAAGAGTCATTGAACAGAATTAAGTGAATCCCCACATGTCGTGTTAGCATATTGTAATTACCCCTATCATCCATATCAAGGATAATGACGAATCTCGAGCATGAGATAGGTTTTACACTTGTTCACTAAGGATGTCAATCTAACACAAGTGGTTGGACGGAGTAGGTGAATCGATTAGGCAAAACAACAAAGTCGAATACCCAAAGGGAAATCATCAGGCAAAACTTTTGTTCTAAAAAATGATAACGTCAACAATGAAAGGAGATGATGCATTTTGGTGCATAATACAAAGTCTCTATAAGCATCAAGACATTTAGGTATCACTTTTGTACCTTGCATTGTAATCAATAAGTTAGACAAGAAAAAACATAGCTATCAACATGTAACCATGTTAATCCAATGAAGAATCAATTCCAGATGTGTCTACCACCGGTATCTCAATCTCAACTAGCTCATTTTCACCAAAAAGCCATAAGATTATAGATTTATAGTTCCAACTACCAAACCCAACATAAGTAATAGAAATACATACCCACCAAAAATTGCTCCATAAGATATATAACATAACACCAAACATCACATCACATCACACACATTAAGTAAAACATGATAAAAAAATCCCACCAAAGTTGAAAAATATGAACTCAAAAAGTCAGAATATGAATGATGCAAAAAAGCTATCAATATCAATTATTCACAACCATATCTTAAAAAAGCTTAAGTCATCGCGCAGAGACAAATGAATAGACAAATTAATGATTCTATATCTTAACATCAATACATACCCTTACGTACCGGCCGGTTGGATCTTTCTCTACAAAGTCCTCCTCAAAATCAGGAGGATCCCTTGTTCTGAACACATTGCTCACAGGATGCAATGCCAACACTGCACCAGAATTGTTCATTCCGGGGCCCTGAAAAAAAACCCCAAAACAAGGGATTCCAACCCTTTTTTTATATATATACTTACTAGTACTATTTTTCTTCTTTATTATTAGTATTCAAGTTTTTGGATTGGATGGGGTTCAGATCCTCATAGCAATAGAGGAAGGTTGGGATTGAAAGGTTAATGAATTCAATGACAATGCTTGGAGGGTATGAATCTGAACCTAAATCCAAAACCCCACCTTCCATATCATAGCAAAAATTCATTCCTTCAAACAAAACCCAACACAATTTCATCCTCAAAATCCATCCTTTCCACCGACCCAGGGACCAAAACCTCAAAAAGGTTCAAACTTTACTACATGGGTCCCGCATAACAGACCCTACAAAGAAAAAAAAAACGGTGGGTGGGGGGAGAAATCAAAAAAAAAAAAAAGTTGGGTGATGAAGAAGAGAGAGAAACTTTGTTTGAGAAAGTTGGAGAATTGAATTGTGTGTGTGGCGAAAGATGTGTTTGGAACAGACACTTGTATGGGTGAATCATGGTACTATATTTGTAAAAACTAAGATTTGACTTTCTTATCACAGAAGCTGGGAACTAACATAACAGAAAGAAACTTGGAACAGAAGAAGATATCATAAGAGATAATATTACCAAATCATTCGGGGAAAATTATATTGTTTGTTATTAGATATGGATGATCTGGATTGAGCTTTGAAGTTAGCTCAATTTTCGTTCTCTCTGTTGAATGACACATGATAAGGGGAAAGTTGGTCAAACTAAAATTTTTTCCAAGTAAACCATAATATTGGCATTTCATTCAAGTTCCTTTATTTCTTTTTTAGTATGAAAATTATAAAATTTATATATAAAATTATTAAAAATCAATCAAATTAGTCATTTAAAATTTGACAATTTTAAGAATAAATTTGATGACTTTCATACTTTGAGATGAACTTGATTAATTCTATTAACATTAAGGACAATTATGATGATTTACTCAATTTATGCTAAGAGCCATGCTTGATAATCAATCTACCCACTCTATGAGTAACAAACACCGAGGATATGTTTGTGAGTTGGGTTTAGGAAAAAAAAGAAAAAAATATGACTCACATTTTGCAAAAAAATTATAGTTCAAACACCTAACAAATCGACCTATAAATCAATTTACCTACTCTTGGTATTTTTCCCCCCTTATTTTATCCTTATAAATGCTAAAGGTATGTTTGTGAATTAAGTTTAGGAGGAAAATGAAAAGTTTTGAAGATGTAAAAAATATGACTAAGCTCCCTCCCAAAAACACATTTCATTCTCCTCCTAAACCCAAATCACAAACCTACTTAACTAATATTCATATGGTGAGTGGATTGATTTATAGATCTCAAGCATTGTTCTTTGCAAAAATTGAATAAACCATTAAAATCGTTCCTAGTATTGATATAATATTGATATATCAATGAAGTTCGTCTTCAAAGTTTGAAAACCATTAAATTTATCCTCAAAATTATCAAAAGTTAATCAAATTAATTTTTTAATGTCTTGATAATTTTATAGATAAATTTAATGATTTTCATATTTTGTGGACAAACTTAATTCATGTCAGAGACAACACTATATTTATTGTTGTTGAAATCTATAAGAATCATTTACTTCAAAGAAGGATTGGAATCTGACTTTATTTTAACTAGCATTTAACTTTACTTAGTTATAGTAATCCACATATATATTATCAAATTTAATCTTTCCTTTAAAGTATCAATTGTGTACCTCACTTGCGCGCCAATTTAGTGTAATGCATTCCATCTGTCTGCGTCTTTGCCTTTATAAGTTTCCGTACAACGGAGTCACCGGCCGGCAACGTGGTGTCGTGGTGTAGTTGGTTATCACGACAGTCTAACACACTGAAGCTTTCTGGTTCGAGTCCAGGTGATGGCATTATTTTTAGTGTCATTTTGAAGCCATTTTCATTCACTTTCCCTACCGTTTTCATTCCACTATCCTTCTTCTGATCAACTTTTGATTTTTTTTTTATGTACATTGATTGTTGCAAGCACCACATTCTTGTTGATCATGGATGATCATATATAACATTGGAAGATATATATATATATATATATAATATGAGATATGCTACTAAACAATAAAATAAAAAAAAACAACAAAAATAAACAACACATTAAAATATACAACTCTTCACATTCTCTCTTCAACCCTTATTCATTTTCTACGCGTGTGTAAATCACCAACACTGTAACACAGAGAAACGAACATGCTAAAACCAGCATAAGAAGATTATCTCTACACGTGATGGATGGGTTGACAACAACGAAGAAACAAAAACGAATAACGAGTCACGCTGGAGGAGTTGACGTTTATGGTGGGAAGCTCGCAGTGAGAAAGAGAGAGTGACAGAAAGAGAGTTGATGGTGGAGGAGGAGGAGGAGGAGGAGGAGGAGGAGGAGGAGGTTTGTGGCTTTGTGGGCGAGAGAAAAAGAAAGTGAGATTGAGAGAGTGAGAAAGCGTGAGAGGAGCGAAAGAGAGCAAAGAGAAAAAATAATTTTTTAATGACAATTTTATTTTTTAATATGTTGTCTATTTTTGTTGTTTGTTTTAATTGTTCAAGTAGCCTTCTTCGTTTATTATAATATATGAGATCATAAACTTGGGACTCTTATTGCAGCATGGAGTGAGTTTCATTGTTGACACTTGTGTGGCTACATTACGAAATTTACTCATTAGGGGTTCTCCTTGCTAATTCTATGATATTGTTAATGATGTGAGTAGTTTCTTTTTGTTATTCAAGGAATTGTTCACACAATTTCAAGGATAGTAGTTAAGTAAAGTCATCTTTAAAATAGTAACTTCACATTCGGCCGCTTGACTTTACAGGTACAATTTATTAAGGTTCACATCCCATTTTGGTTGGTCCTTAATTTTGGGTTAGTGATGTGAATAGTTAATTTTAAGTGTATTATTATGTCTTGATGAAAAGTAAGTTGGACGGGAACAAAGCTAATTCTGAGTTATATAGTTTGAAATCATTTCTAACTAATATGATTCTTCATTCCTTTGAAAGTGTTTGGTTGGTGATAAAAGTGTGAAGAAGCTTTTCATTGTTAAGAATAATAATATATATTTATATTTGATTTGATTTGATGTACATTATGTTTGATTTGATTTGATTATAATTTATTCTTGGCCGTTGTGTTTTGGCCATTAGGTTTCACCCTATTAATAGGCTTAACCTCCAATGTACAGAACACACTGAAATATACAGACATACATATTACTCTCTCCCTATTTTCCACATGGTATCAGAGCCATGGAATCCTCCGTGAACTTCTCTTCTCTCCCTCTGCCACTGTCATGGCATCTCCCTCTGTCATCTCTGTTGTGCAGTCCTCTTACGCTGCCTCTCCCCACAGCCTCCTCCTCCTGGCGCCTCCCTTCGCCGTGCTGGTCTTCGTAAGTTGCTTATTGCTGCCTCCGTGCAGTCTCCGATATTGCCTATTGCTGCCTCCGTGCAGTCTCCGTAAGTTGCCTGCCGCTGCCTCCGTGCAGTCTCCGATGTTGCCTATCGCTGCCTCTGTGCAGTCTCCGATGTATTCCGTATAAGTCCTTGGCTCCGCTCTTGTTTTCTCTTAACAACCTTCACTTGTAACAAGCTAAAAGCTCGTGGAGCTTTAGCTTGAGGGAGGGTGTTAAGAATAATAATATATATTTATATTTGATTTGATTTGATATACATTATGTTTGATTTGATTTGATTATAATTTATTTTTGGCCGTTGTGTTTTGGCCGTTGAGTCCTCAGCCTATAAATAGGCTAACATTATATTGTAAATTTAACCTCCGATATATAGAATCATGTTATCTCCTAACATTCATGAACGACGAGGTTCAAGTGTAATCCATGGGAGATTGGTCACCGCTCAAGTGTTCATTGTTATCAAGGAGCGACATGTTACATCTATATATTTTCTTATAAATGGCTTTGCTAATTATGATGTTGCTTAAGGACATCCAAATCCTTTTGGAGAGAAATTCTTTTTTTCCTTTGTGGATGGATGAAATTAAACCACGTTCCATATTAAATACATATCATTTGATTTATTTTTTTTTCATTACAGTTTCTTTTTTAAAAAAAGATCAATAATATGCACTCAACTTGAAGCATAGTTTTTTTTTTTTTTAATGGAAGACAAAAGGATTTCTAGTCCTTTTGGTGTGTTTGATCTTTGGTCAAAAGTGTGATTGGCCATTAAACAATTGAGGTCGGTGAGTAGTACCAAGTTTCAAATAGGTATATTATCATATGAGAAATGTATTTCTTTTCATAAAATGTGGGTATCGATTCCACTTGATTAACCATAATTCATTATTATATTTCCTAATTATACAACACAATAATCACATTGGAAAAAGACATATTGTACCAAATGTGGCATAGTTTAACATGTTTCTTGCTGTTTAACTTGTTATGACTTACATAAGAGAGTGAATAATCTAATGTTAAATATTGTTATATTTGATCACGTTATGAAAGAGAAAGACATAGTTTTTTAAAATAAATAAAACTCTCATAAAATTGATAGGACATAATTTAAATATTTGTATTTTTTTTTTCATAATATAACTAAACATAAATATTTAATATGAAATGATCTATTTGCCCATTTCAAACAGTCGACTCCCCTTGAAAAAGCAAAGTTTAATGAGGCGGTGTGCTTGTTTGGATTTGATCTCTAGTACCAGTAGACTCATTGCACAATTTCTTTGATTCTTGCTCCAATCTCAATCAGCAATTATATGTTATCAATGTACATTTTTATTTTGTGGATTTATGCCGAGTTCATTTGAACTTGTGAAATGGCACTTCACCTAATAAACCAACACAAGTCTATGTCATTCATAAGATATCCAAATATATAAACACTAGGCAAAAATGTTTGATGTTTGTGTGTTATAGAGATGAGAAATCAAGCTTATGTATACTTATCTTCTTTGAAATTTTTTAAAATAGTATATATGTTATATATAACGACTGTATTTATTTCAATTTATCTATCAAAATAATAATTTTTTATATTAAAATAATCAGTTTGAGCACTATTTTAAAAATTAATTTTTTAACCACTTAATTTTAAAAATTAAAACAAACACCCCCGTATGGCTTAGGCTTGATCAAGTTTAGTTTGGTGAATTAAAATAGTTAATTTATATCATTCAAGATAAGTTGGTGGGTTTAATTTATTAAAGAAGGACTTGGATGAAGACAAAAAATCTCACCCAGTAAAATGTGGTTGCCCCATATGAAAATGACAATGCTGCATGACATGATATAGATTTCCTTACTTGTTTCAACTGAAACATCATAGCACTATTTCAGGGTCTAAGAGTGGTAATGAGTAATAACAAATTTTTCATGAGTAGTGATTATTGCATAGACACAAATTTATTATATTTAATCACATTTATAATAAAAATGAATTTATTATATTTATTTAATATACATTTTTTTTAATTATAAATCTAGTCAACTTTATTATAAATGTGTGTATATATATAAATAGTAAACTTGTGTTTATTCATGAATTTTTCATGATAAAAATGAGTAAATTTTTAAATTCGATCATGAGACTAATTTAATCAAAGATGAACTTAACTGACTTTTGACAATTTTAGATATTAATATGATTATTTTAATAACATGTGAATGAATTTAACTAATACGAACATCTTTAGAGACAGATTTAAAGTTTTCTCGTAAAAAAACACACTTCTAAACCGAAAACTCAACCAAATAGACATGAAAAATTAGGGAATGGATTCTCTTAGGTCAAAACTGAACATGTGAAAGAAAGATAAAGGTCGACGAGTCCTCTTAAAATTAGTAAGATTTAATTTAAACTTTTGTGTCTTTATCTTAATTAAATATAATTAATTTTGATATGAGATGATTCATTTCTAAAAATTATACCAAAAAATGTTGTCATTTCTTATCGTTTCTTTTCTTTTTTGAATACAATATACATTATTTTTCTCGAATATATTAGCAAACTACTATTATCAAATATATTAGCAAACTATTATCATTATCTTAAAAAAATAACAATAATAAGGTTTTTGTTCTGGTACCCATCTAATTTGATAGGTATTAATACCTTGTCCATGTGTGGTTGTACACTAAATATTGTACTAACGTACCACTACTATTTTAGATGCATTATGTTTCACTATTAATAAAATAAATACTTTCTAATTTTCTTTTTAATATAATAGTATGTTTGTTGTATGTTAACAACTATTTTGTTATACACATTATCCTTTTTTTGTAAATAATAATAACATGCAATATAGTACCAAAACAATATTATCCTAATAATAAATCAAACTTAGCTTTCATTTCATTTCCATCCCATCCCGC
>QANU01020924.1:205725-220832 GCA_003254905.1 Nissolia schottii
GGGGGGGGGGGGAAGGTGGAAATTTTGCAAATGATTTGGCCTGTTTTTCAGCTTTCCAAACCCTTTGAGCTGTGATATTTTTGCCTTGTTGATTTCGTTTGTTTGTTGTTTGTCTTTCAATTTGGAAAGGTTGCTGATTGAGTTCACACCTCAATGGTTTTATATTTTGGGGTGTTTTTAGAAAGGGGAATTAATCCATATTTTTTGGACTTGATGATTGAATCTTAGAGTTTCATGTCTCATTAGCATTTGTAAGATGAGGGATGCCAGCTGGAAGGAAGTTAAATATGCTAGAGAAGTTTGAGATATAAATTTTTTTGAGTCATTCATAGTTCCATGTTTGGTTTTGCTTATAATTTGTGGGGAAATGTTTACATATTCTTTCCCAAAAGCTATCTTAGAAAATTGTGTATAAGCTTTTTTAAACACAAATTAGCTAATCAAACACACATTTAGTGTGGCCACTTCATGTGGCTTACATATTGTGGCTTAACTGGTAAATACTTAATAGTTCAAGATTCATATTTGTAGTTACGTTCTTCATATTCAGAACGTTCAGAAAGAGAGAGAAAGAGGTAGATAGAGTTGGGTTTTCTTGAAGCCTCTACAATAATATAAATTAAAGGTATGCCCGTTGTCGGTGGCGATAACTTGCTGTAACGCTTCCATATGGTGTCTGCCATCATATCTGGATTTGGAAGTGAACGGAAATCTTGTAATTTGCTTCAGTTTCTCTTGTCAAGGGTGGACGGTGATCTTCCTAGTTTATGTTACAAGCAATCTGCCACGTGTTTCTTTATATCTTGTTATTGTTCTCCCATGACTAGGAAGTTAGTTACTATGAATGTGAAACAATGATGGCAACGTGATACGTTACTCCTAAAAAATATGATACTCCTATAAACATGCATTCTCGTCTGGGTAGGCTACCTCATGATAAATTTATAATTTTATATATAAACTAATGTATTTAGTCTAATAAAATTTATATAACATATCACATTCTTTTGGCTTTATCATTTGAGCTTTTCCATTTATTTGCTCACATTTGCTTCCTTTTCCTTTTTAGAAAAAGTAGAGAAGACTTTAAGATCAATCGATAAACATTGTTGATAATAATTATTTACTTTATCACAGCCCACCTCCACCTACGTTTCTACTTTCCCTCTACAAAATGCATTAACACAGTGTGGTCGTTACTCTACTTAGTCTCTTCCTAAACCGTTCTTCACAATCTCTTTACATGGCTTAATCGAGTATGTTGTTTCCATCAGGTAACATATCACTTTTTCCACTGGAAGAAAGGGACTCCTTTCGCAGATGACCAGGGGATCTACAATAGACTGACTTGGTGGGAGCAGATAGACAATGGAAAGCAGCTCACGCGTAACAGGAAGTTTCTAACTGTCGTTCCTTTGGTGCTGTAAGTTTTCTAATTTGCAAGCCGGCATTTTGTATATGTTGACATTGTTGTGCACTGACGTGCGGTCTTGTTATGTAATCACTAATAGATGTACGCTAATTGAAATATTGTCTACGCTGATTCCTGCAACATTTTTATATGTGTGCATTCTTGATAATAGTGTTTATATAACTAAAACACTTTTTGGGTTTATAACACCTTCCTAGTGCAATAACCGGCAAATAAATGTTGTCTATGTGGAAATCATGGATCGTGACATTTCCAATTTAATGGTTATGTTCTAGCACAGTTTTTTTAGGCCACTGTATTGACTATTGATAGAGTAAAATTTGATGACTAGACCAGAGTCTCTTTCGAGGACCTAGTTAGAATAATAGGAATCGAGGATGGTTCTTGTTAAATGTTGTTCATGTAAGAGAGCTTTAAATTATTTCTGTAATACCTCCTTCCGGAGTAGTCAATTATATAAACCTGAATTTGTTTTCTTAGTGGTCTATAGTCCAACTTCAACTCATGCATGATGTTGCCGGTGTACTTGGCCATCTTGGTATGTTGAAATTTGTGTTTATTAGTTATTGTGAGAGTGTATACATGATTTAGAAGTCAAAAGTTGTTTCTGTTTAGTTTCTGTTAAACTCGAAGAAATGTAGGCAAAACCATATGTTCTCTGGCCGGAGAATTATGATATATACAGCCCTCTAAATTTGCTAATTAACATGAGAGTAAATATCCATTTTAGTCCTAATCTTTTCAAGTTGACATAAACTTAGTCTTGCAAAAAAATTTGACATCTAGTTGTATTACTTTGAATTTTGACTTTAATTTAGTCTTATACTAATGATTGGAGGAAATATTTGATATTAAAATCATTAGTTTAGGACCAAATTGACATCAAAATTCAATATGTTATGACTAAATTGATGCCAATTTTTTTTTAGACCAAATTGATGTCAACTTTGAAATCTAGGACTAAAAATGATATTTACTCTTGACATAATTACAAAATTTTGTACAATCACGGATTTGCTCGTTATAAATGACAAATGATTCTGCCAATCAATTCCATTGACCGATTACGCTTTTGTTTTATTTTTTTGGTCCTTGTCAGGTACTTGATAGCTTCACACACAACTGACTATCAAAATCCAATGCTGTTCTTCAACACTGTTGCCGTGATCGTGCTGGTCGTCGCGAAGTTCCCCAACATGCACAAGGTCCGAATATTTGGAATCAATGCCGAACAATGAAGAGAATTTTTCCTGTAATCCATGAAAACTTGGTTTACCTGCTCTGAAGACCCTTCTTGTCCTTCTCTTGTTCTGGAGAAAAAAGAAAAAAGGTTGCTCCTTTTGTATAGTAGTCATCAGAACTTGGAAGGATGTTCCAGTTATGTTTTGTTTGGCAAAATGTCTTTTTTAAGCTACTAAATAAAACATGATGTTGAGCTACTTCTTGTACAGTAGAGGAATTACATTGTATCAGATTATAATGGTGCTTTGAAATGTGCCTTATCCTTTTCTTTGCTTTTCCTTTCCTTATCTGTTTTTTATTATTGATTTTTCATACTGATACAAGAATGATCCTTTGCAGTAGCATTATATTTCATTGGTGAAACTTCATTGTTTTTCTCTTTCTGTCGTACTTCTTATTTGTAAGTTTTTTTTCCCCCTATTTGTTATCATAAGCATGACTTAAAATAAGAGTAAACTTTTACAATTGTCCTTACAGTTGTCAGCATCGGTCAAGTTCGTGTTCATGTTATGAAAATTGTTCTATTGGTCCTTGAAGTTGCCAGAAGTCAATTGAATTAGTCCTCTAACATTGGTTAAGTTAGTCCCTCTTAGAGATTCTTAATCGGCTTTTGGCAACCTCAATGATTAATATATCAAGTTTTATAACGAGAAAGAATTTAATTAATGTTGACAACTACAAAGACCAATATGAAGGTTTACTTATTAAAATAGTGTTATTGGTCTTGATGGCATTGGAAATCTATTGGAATCTGAACTGCTTGAACAGATACATAAGAATAATTTGATGAGGGGTGTGTATGTTTACAAGACTACGATGTTACGCAAATAGTGGAACGTAGAAAAATTAACAGTTGTACCTTGAAAGAATCAAAATTTGAAAGTAGCCATATTTCTTATACTATTAAGAAATAGGTGTTTTGTTGGTAGAGAACAAGTTAATTAAAAGGGTAAATTATACTTTATTTCTATTGAAGTTAGGGGGTTTAAACACGAACTTATGATTTGCAAAAATATATGCTAATTTTTCTCGAGATTCAAGTGAGTTTATATTTAATATTCTTATCTTTATATTTGTAAAATACTAGTTTAAGACTTGTGCCATGCACAAGATAATTATAACTAATTGCTAATTCAAATAAAAGAATTTATATTATTATTATTACTATTATTATTATTATTATTATTATCAAAATAGTAAAATCTTTATTTTTCTCTCTTTTTTCTCCATTCTTTTCTTTTGTAAGTGTTAGAGAGAAGAATTGTCATTGTTCTTCTTTAGTAGCCGTCATATCACATTTTTTATTTGTTTTTTAGATTAAATTAAAGAAAAATTAAATATTTTTTTAGATTTATATCCTTGTTGATTTCTCATTCTCTCAATGGTACCTAATAATTATAGCACTATAATTACTCAACATTAATTTAGTTTGTACACTATGTCTTTTTTATCTTAGTGCTAATTAAATTATTTCTTAATACATGCGTTTTTGTCAAATGTGATAAATAAAAGTGGACAAATAGTGTAACAACAAAAAATTATAATTGCAAGGCTCAATTTCATTGAAATATCCTTGCAATACCATGTTTCCATTCACATTCTTGGGCAACGTCGTGCTTCCTTCATATTCTTGTGCAACGTCACGCTTCCTTCAGATTTTCATGCAACACCATGATTTCTCCTGATTCCCATGCAACATTACGCGTCTTTCACATTCTCGCGCAATACCACACGTCCTTCATATTCTTGTGTAATGCCACAATTCCTTATACTTCTCGTGTAACGTACATGTCCTTTAGATTCTCGTGCAACGCCATGCATCCTCCAAATTTCAATGCAACGCCACGCATCCTTCCGATTCTTGTGCAACGCTACACTTCATTCTAGTTCTCATTCAACACCATGCGTCCTTTAGATTCTCAAGCAACATCACGCTTCCTTCAAATTCTTGTGCAACTCCATATGTTCTTCATATTCTTGTGCAATGTGATGCTTCCTTCTGATTCCCATGCAATGCGATGCTTCTCTGTGATTCTCATGCAACACCATATTTCCTTCAAATTCTTGTATAACACCACATTTCTTTCAAATTCTCATGCAACACTACGTTTCTTTCTGACTCTCATGTAATACCATGTTTCCTTCTGATTCTTGTACAAAGCCACGTTTTCTTCTGATTCTTGTGCAACACCATGTTTCCGTCTAATTCTAGTACAATGTCACTCTTCCTTGTGATTCTTATTCAATTGGTTCTATCGGGGTTCAATCGGATGTAATAAATTATATATAAATACATCCATATATTTAATCACATCATACTCATATACTAAAACTGAGCTACTACCATAAATATATATTGTTCCAAATTCCTCCATTTCAAATTTTAACAATTCTATATATTCTAAAAAATATTTATTTTTCATCTTTTTAATTCATTTATTTAATTGTTGTTATTAATTAAAGTATAAATATGATATTAAATTATTGTATTAAATTAACGCATTCAATCTAAAACGTACCATATTAAATTGGAAAAATTCTCATTTTGATCCTTGAAGGTGTAAGCATGGCACTTTGGTCCTTGAAATTCAAAATCTGATTTTTTTAATCCTTGAAATTGTAATTTGCAAGTCAAATTAATTCCTCAATTTATTATCGTTATTGTATTGTCATGTTTTCACTAATTTTCTGAATTAAATGAGAATGTGATAACAACAACGGCTGTGTGACAACAATAAATGCTAAAAATATGGTTATGACGACACTTGGAGCTACAAATCTTAGTTGCTATTACAACTTCATTTATCACCATAACTGCTCTTGCGATCTCATTTGTAGTTTCAAGTGCAATTTGTAACACCCTAGCTAACTGCATACCCTCGAGTAATACACAATGCTTACTAGGTTGTTGC
Source organism: Nissolia schottii (assembly GCA_003254905.1). Taxonomy (NCBI): domain Eukaryota; kingdom Viridiplantae; phylum Streptophyta; class Magnoliopsida; order Fabales; family Fabaceae; genus Nissolia; species Nissolia schottii. The sequence goes on from QANU01020924.1 coordinate 211,312, forward strand.
TCGTTTGGTGGGATTACTCATAGTCCTTTATTATCTTTCAAAGATACCAGGTTAAGGAAAATAGGGACCATTTTAAAACTTTTCTACTTATTACTTTATTTGCAAAGTATGAGCCGCGTGTGAATCAAAACATGTAATACAACCGATAGAGCTTTGAGCTTACGAGTAATAGTCATTTCTGGCTTAAATAATTACATAAACAAGTATCTGGTCCATCACAGATTACAACCAACAGAATATCATAATAGTTTACATATACAAGTCAAATACATCAAAATACATATCAAAATATATATAAAAAAGCATGGTCTTCTGCTAATCCGCCCTTGGGCCATCACTGCTCCGCAGGTAACTCCTCATTTGGCTCCTCGTAGCCCTCATAGTCTTCGCCTGCTCCTGGAAGCATAAGCGAGTGGGGGTGAGAACAGTCATCCTCAGTGGTTAACCTTGGTGTAGGGGTACTTCTTTACCCACTTATGAACCATGCCGGTCAGGTGTTTCTAGGTGTACATGCATACTATCATCCTACTGATTATTATCTAGCCTAAGGTCCTGAACGACTTTATCTACTTTACTATGTGACTGGGGGATCTAACCTTTCTTATCTAAGTTCTCGTGCTTGTTAACTTTTCTTGCTTACATACATAGCCGTCTCGAGCGTTCTCTTGACGGTACTTACTTCATACATATACTTACATACCTTATCATATACTTATGCATCACATACTTGCTCATCACATATTCATTTATCATATACTCATTCATCACATCATTTCATACACATTCCTTTCATACTCTATGCATGGGGTTCTCTTACGCATACCGGCTTACCCGGGTTAGCGTCCTTCTTCTCTTTTCTTGCGCATACCGACTTTCCCGGGTTAGCGCTTTTCATCTAATCCTTCGCTCATGTAGTCGTGGTCAAACGACTACAACCACTTCTGTTCCCAACTCGACGACGACCCAACTGCGCTCACACCAGAGTGGTTGCTAACCACCGATGGGGTCTAGTTTTCATCACCGCCAATCAAGTGGGCTAACCTCCACTAGGTAGAAGGCGGGGGTTGGCCCTTGCGACGCAACCAAGCGTTGAACTCACACATCATCATTCTCATAACTTTAGGTGTGACGTCACCCTTTCTCATTCATCTTTTCTTTACTTTCTTTCTTTCTTTTCTTTCATCATCATTAACCAATCCACCCTTTTGGGACTTGTGAGGGGCGTGTCCGCCAAGAGATTCCTACTGTCATATAGCTACATACTTGTTCCCTAGTGTTCAATTATGATCTTTAAGCATTAAGTGATTAACCTCTAGTTCTCTAAGGTTGTCGTAACACTTACTGACAACTCGGTCCTCATGATGCATGATAACATACACATTATAATCATCACTATTCTACATGTCATGTTCCACATACATCTTACATATTACATACATCCATCAAGTACTTCATTTGAATCTTTGCTTGTTGGACTATGTGCCCAAGACAGTTTCCATGAGTTTCCTGCCCCACAGGCTGCTCAGCGTGACTCTGGGTCCGCTCAGCGATCCTGGAGACTCGGTCCTCCACTTTTTCAAAATCATTTCCAAAGGGCTCTCGGCCGCTCAGCGGTTATATAGACCGCTCAGCGGTCTGGCGCCAGGTTCTAGAAACATTTTCCATCCTTATCACTAAGTTCCCCTAAGCCGCTCAGCGAAGCATAGGGCCGCTCAGCGGTTCACAAAGGCCGCTCAGTGGTTCATGAGATTGCTCAACGACTCATGAGGCCGCTCAGCGATACCTGGGCGAACAGCAGCATACTTCTTTGGTTTTCTTGGTTTCTTTTCATCCTCTCTCATGAACACTTCTTGGGTTTTTTACAAATATTCCAACCAATAAAATCCTAGCTAGTCCAGGTCACAGGACCCTTCAGAATCATCTCCTAAGTCCTAGCATAGCATTTCTAACATAATTTATCATAGTTTACATAATCATCAAAACCAAACATAAGCCCCAAGGAGATGAGCAAACCAAGTTTACCCACTTTCTTGGGGCTGCAAAGAAGGCTGGAGAGGGTGGAAGGGATGTGGGATCCTTGGGTGAATCGCCTCCTGAACCGGTTTCCCGATTCCAGCAGAGTTCCCAAACCAAATGATTTTTGGGCAGAGTTTCCACACTCTTGAAATTTTTTGTAAAAATTTCTGAATGGGAGGGGCTATTTATAGCCAAGGATCTTCCCCCAAAAATTACCCTTTTGCCCCTTGCCAAAATTACCAAAATGCCTTTTCTATTTTCTTTAATAATTACTTAATTCAAAAGATAATTTAAAGGTCAAATCAATGAATAGTAATTGAATTTTTAATTATTTTCCCTTGGAATCTGATTCAATCACGTGGTCAATGCAGGTGTGGGGCCCACTCAGTCCCGTTTCGTTCGTTTTTGGTCCTTCGCAGTCCTGGTGCGTCGCGCACGGTCGTCCGAAAAATATTCTGCTTGTACCGTCGCGATCCTCTAATTCCCCTCTACCTAAAGGTATGATCACTTCAAGGCATTTGTGATTTTTTCTCAGGAGGAGTATTTTTCACAGATACCGTTGACCCGTTATCTCTCGTCGGTGTCCGAACGAGACCGTTCTGCTGGCGTTTCCGCGATCGCCAAATCTTCCTAGTAACAGTTTGGGGTTGCTCTAGGGGTTTCACCATCTTTTCCCCCATTAGGTATGGTTTCCCAAGAGTGGGGCCCACTACTCAGTTCGACTGGCTAAATGGGCCCAAACGGGACTGTTCTAGTGTCTGCGGAATCGTCGGAAAGTGAACGGAACTCCGTTTTTCCGACGGTTTGATTTTTCCACTAAATTCTAAGGGTCATGAGGGACTCTTTGAGTGTCATCAAAGTTTCAAGAAACTAGACGGATAAGTTTCTATTAATCTCTGCATGTTAACCTAACAGGACGCTCTACGAACAGTAAATCGGGGAAATTTTCACTAGGGAAGGAGCGGGATGTTACACAATTACAACTCATTTGTAGTCTTAATTATTGTTACAATCTCTTTTAATGTAATAAATCAATGAAAGTGTGACAATATAGAAATGATAATGAACTAAGATATTAAAAAGTTAGATTTTGAATTTTAAGGACCAAAGTGACTCGAGCTTACACTTTCAGGGACCAAAATGAGCATTACCCCATATTAAATTACATTGAAGACTAATCAATATAAAAAACTCCTAAGAAACACATATAAACGTACCATATTGAATGCGACAAGATACCAAATGTCTCATGTTGTTGTGGGGTCTTTCATTCACTAAGTGGTGACTAATCCATCATCAATATTCTTTTTAGATAGCGTCGACGAGGATACTCCCATCATCCAGTAGATTCCAGCATTCTAGAATTTGGTGAGCTTCACTTTGTAGTGGAGTACTTACAGTTATGATTAGCTTAGTAGCTAGGATAGAGTGTTCCATTAGAACAAAGGCAGGAACCGTTAAGCATTTATGTTTTCATTTCAGTATTTTATTTAAAGGATATTTTATGCAATAGTGTAGTTCTTTTATTAAATACTAGTTAGTTTAATTAATGAATTTTACTTATTTAAAAGTACGTTTTTATGAAAAATCATGCAACGTCTGAGGTTTTCATAAGGAAACTAGTCCGTTGCGTGTCGGTGACATTTCTAGGTGTCGCATAGCAACACTTGCATGCATCAGGCCAATAAGTTATCATAAATTCTTCCCATTACAGTTGGCTTTTGGTCAAAAGCCAAATATTTCTCATCTTAAAATGTTTGGATGTGCGATTTATGTTCCAATTTCTCCACCACAACGCATAAAGATGGGACCTCAAAGAAGGTTGGGAATATATGTTGGTTATGAATCCCTTTCTATCATAAAATATCTTGAACCAATGACCAGAGATTTGTTTACGACAAGGTTTTCTAATTGTCATTTTGATGAAACAATTTTTCAAACATTGGGGGTAGAAAATAAGCAGTTGAAAAATGAAATAACATGGAATACATTGTCCTTATCTTAATAGATCCCCATACAAGACAATGTGAACTAGAAGTACTAAAGATAGTTCATTTGCAAAATATTGCAAATCAATTGCCAAATGCATTTACTGGCCCATTAAGGATTACAAAATCTCATATACCAACTGCAAATGCTCCAATTCGACTTGATGTCTCAGAAGGACAATCGATGAGTGCGAATGAAAATAAGCCACGCATGAAGCATGGTAGACCAACTAGTTCCAAGGATAAAAATCCTAGAAAAAGGAAAGGAGGGGTTGATCAAAATGGTCACAATATGGAGATGAGTTTTCAAAAAGAGCCCCAAGACATAACTACTTATGAAACCCAAGAAGAGGTTCAAGTACCTGAAAATGAAGAAAATGAAGAGATCTCACAAGTTATGTCACTATGGGAAATTAAAAATATGGAATCAAAAACATATTTTTGTCAACAACATTTTCACATATAATATTGCTATTGAAATAATAAAGCAAAATGAGGATCTTGAACCAAAGTCTGTCGAAGAATGTAGATAGAGGAAGGGTTGGCCAAAATGGAAAGATGCAAATAAGGCTTAATTAACTTCACTTGGAAAACATGAAGTTTTTAGACCTATAGTCAAAACATCCCAAGCTAGTGGGGTACAAGTGAGTTTTCATGCGAAAATGAAATAAGAAAAATGAAATAGAGAGATATAAAGCACGACTTGTGGGTCAAGGATTTTCACAAAAATCTGACATTGACTATATGGAGAAATATTCTCCTATAGTGGATTCAATTACATGTAGATATCTTATTAGTTTGGTAATAAATCAACATGTGTATGATGGATGTTGTTACAGCCTATTTATATGGCTCACTAGATCGTGAAATTTATATGAAAATCCTTGAAAGGTTTAAAATTCCTAAAACATATAAGAATTCCCAAGAAATTTGTTTGTTAAGTGTTTAGAAATCCTTATACGGATTAAAACAATAAGAGCGTATGTGGTATAATTGCCTTAGTTATACTTGTTGAAATATGGATATAAAAACAATCTTATTTGTCCTTGTGTCTTCATAAAAAGGTTTGGATCTAAATTTGTCATAATCACAGTATATGTTGATGATTTGAATATCATTGGATCTCCAGAAGAGATTTCAAAAACTGTGGATTATTTAAAGAAAGAATTTGAAATGAAAGATCTTGGTAAGACAAAAAAATTTCTTGACTTACAGATTGAGCATTTGTCCATCAATCAACTTATACTGTGAAGGTTTTAAAACGGTTTTACATGGATAAAGCTCATCCATTGAGTACCCCAATGGTTGAGAGATCACTTGATATCGATAAAGATCCATTTCGATCTTGTGAGAATGACAAAGAACCTTTTGGTCCTAAAGTACCATATCTTAGTGCTATTGAAGCACTAATGTATCTTGCTAACGATACACGATCAAATATAGCATTTTCTGTAAGCTTATTAGCAAGATTTAGTTTTTATCCAACAAGAAGACATTGAAATGGTGTTAAGCATGTATTGTGTTACCTACAAGGATCTATTGATAGAGGTTTTTTTTATTCAAATGAATCTAGTTCCTAATTAATTGGATATGAATATGCAGATTTTTTATCTGATCCACATAAAGGCATATTCGAAACAGACTATTTGTTCACAAGTAGAGGTACAATTATATCATGGCGCTTAACAGAAAAAAACCATAGATGCTGCTTCATCAAATCAGGCAGAGATATTGACAATTCATGAAGTAAGTCGATAATGCATTTGGCTTAGATCGATCATTCATCACATTCAGGAAATGTGCGGCTTGCCCTTAGAAAAGATTATGCCAGCAATCATGTATGAAGATAACACTACTTGCATAAGTCAGCAAAAGGAAGGATATATTAAAGGGGGACAAAACAAAACATATTTCACTAAAACTCTTTTAAACATGACCAACAAATTCGTTTTAGTGATAATTTAGTAGATTTATTCACTAAAGCTTTGCCTACTTCAGCATTTGAGAAGTTGATATACAATATTAGAATGCGTCGACTTTGAGACCTGAAATGATGATACTAAGAGGAAAACTAAGAAATATTGTACTCTTTTTTTCTTAATCAAGATTTTTATCTCATTGAGCTTTTCCTTAATAAGATTTTTAATGAGGTAGTTTGCACTGAGGATGCAATACTTTTTTTTCCTTCACTAAGTTTTTTCCAATGAGTTTATTCTTATTAAGATTTTAATGAAGCATATCCCTAATGGACATCTAAGAAAGAGTGTTATGGAAATATGATTCGATGAATTAGTGAGATTTTTTGAGATTTGATATATTTATATCTCTCGCCCTTAACCTATAAATAGTGTTTTGGGAGATCAATGCATTACACACCTCTGACAATAATAATAATAATATTACTCCCTCTATTCTTTCTCTCTATCTTCTCAATTACTCTTTCTAACACTCTCATTAATTTTCTAACACATTCATCAAAAATGTAATTGAAATCCGCTATTGTTTAATCATCGATGCCAAGAGGTATGGTTTCAAAAACTATTTCTCGAAAATATTTTGTTTTCTTATTCAGTTTTCTAGCATAAGTGAGACATTATCTATGAGGTATTGGCAAATGTCTTTTCTTATTTGAAAAGTCAGGGACAGAAATTGGAGAGCAATATTCTATACATAAAATGAAAATGTAGAAATCTTGGAAAAAAAAGAACTTGGGAGTATTCAATTTAGTCATAAATACTCAACTCACATAGAGTTAATAGCTAGCATCACGGAAGAAATATGCTAGTGAGTTAGAAATTCTGTCAAAGATTTAATAGCCCGAAAAATGTGACACAATTATGGACCCTATCATGAATAAACGATTTATAATACTTTATTTCATTAAATAATTATTGTGACTTTTATCAAAGACTTAACGTTGAACATACAGATTATAACTGTTTTTTTTTTGTTACTTTTGTAAAATTGGAGAATAAAAAAAAATGATATTCATAGAGATAGTGTAACGATTTACATCTGTAAACAGTTATAACTTGTAGTATTAGAAAATTATACATTATCACAAAATAGTAAGGATAAATTTAGAATAAAAATTGTAATAAAATAATGGTTGAAATGAGCCTACAATTTTATTAGTAATATAGATTCTATTTTTCTCACTATGTATTATTGCTGGTAAATAAATATCGTTAGGTTCAAAATTTGTTATCAATCGTGAAAAGGGAAATGCTGGTTGTCTCGACAAAAGTCTTGCACGACTTTGTCTCGACGCCACAACACCGTTCATTTGAGTTTTTCTTTAATCTTTTATTTTTTAATTTGTTTAAACATAAGTAAACAATCGTTCGATCCGTTGTCGTGCATTGTCGAGCAAAATCTTGTCCTGCTGTGCAGCATCACTCTTGTAAAAAATTATCTTAGTTTTTAAAAGGATAATTATTCTTGCACATCTAGTGCTTGAACACTTGTTGCACACTCACCCTTTTTTATTGAAATCCTTGGTTGAGTCAGCAAACTGCTCACCCTAACGAACCACGCTCCTTCTTTGAGATAACCCCTCCTTCTTCATCTCTCTGCGTTTTGCTCTGATTTATCGTTTCGCTATTGCTTGTTCATTTTTCATTTCTCGATCTGTTCTGCGATTTTGATCCGTTTTGCTATTGATTCATGGAGCCGTTGACGACGAATCCACTAAAGTTCTTTGGCAAGGAGCCATCATTCATGAAGTTGTTGTTGGAAGGTTTCAACAATGCTACGGCGGCACCGCCCCAACCCACATTGTTGGAAGGTAATTATTCAGTGAATTATCATACATGACGATTGTGTCTAAAGATAAACAATGGCTATGTCATACAAATTTGTTAGGTTAGGTCTAAAATAAAATGACAATTAGGTCTCTTATAACACAGTAGTTGTGTCTTGCTTCACAGAGAGAGTGTTACGTTGCTCCAGCATTTCAACTCAAGTTAGGTCTCTTATAATAAAATGGTTGTGTCTTATAATAACACGATGGTTGTGTCTAGGTATAAACCAAAAGTTATGTCTTACAAAGTTGATAAGTTAGGTTTACAATTGAATAATGGTTAGGTCTCTTATAACGCAGTTGTTATGTCTTACTTAACAGAGAGTGTAGTACGTGGCTCCAGCACTCCAGCTCAAGTTACAGAGACGAAAAAGTCTTGTGATGGAAGAGTTGAAAAATGTGGTTGTAGAAGATAGAGGAAGAAAGGAAGATAAGAGGGTGGTGTTCATGGGATGAAGACGAGAGGTTATGTCGTGGGAGAAGAAAGGAAGACAAGAGGAAAATTTGAACGGTTGAGGGGTTTATGAGAGAGTGTGACACACACATTTTGAGAGAGTGAGGTACGTTTTCCCATTTTATTGGGACCGAGGAGTCGTTGGTAGTTATTGCCTCAGGTGTGCACTAGATGAGCAATAATCATGGTTCTTTTTAAATTGTATATATATGTATACTTTCAATGGTAATAACTAAGCCTTATTATATTAATATAATAAGGCTAGATAAATTAAAATGTCATAATATTTTATCATAGATTATATTAATAGTAAGACCATTAATATCTAAATATATTTTTATACAATTTCATCTATAATTTCAAAGAGAAGAAAAAATGAAGAATAGTTAGGGGAGTTTGGCGTAAGAAGAAAGCCAAGACATGAAGGTATAATTTGCCCACCAATTGAACTAACTCAAAGTGAAATAAAAAACACAACATAACAAGACCAAACAAAAAATAAATATTAATATGTAGTTTAATGCATGAATAGTCCACATGTGAAGCCATTGACCTTGGTTGGAGAAGGAAAATAGTTTCCACTTGCCCCCTCGAAGGAATGTTTGAGGGCCCCACTAAAAAAATACCAAACAGAAAGTTGGCTCCTTCATGAGAATTTCCTTTAAGTCCTTTCCACATTGTACTATTGTTAAAAAAGCAGGTGAAATTATAATGGATGACATGTTCATGAATGTGACACTCATGGAAATTGAAGTCTTCAAATTAAACTAAAACTACAAGTGGATGATTTAATTACATTAGTAGTATTAGGTTAGTGTTTTAGTTGGGGCAGGTAATCCAATTCTCAAGATTTGTCTAATTTGCTAATTATATATAGTACAATACATATGTAATGTGTAATTTAACAACATGGATTTTAATTTTGGCATTTGTATTGGAGAAAAGTGGGTGTGACGTTTCTTGATTCAGCTAAAACACCTTAGACCATAGAACACTCCCTTGTCTTTCCTTTTTCAATTTTTCTATTAGTTTTGTCATATCAATAAATTATTCCTCCGAATAATTCTCCACCAAAGTGCTTTCATAGTTGGAAGAATCTCAGATGTGATAACTTAGACAACAAAAGCTGACAACCCACTAATTTTTGCTTGAGACTGAGATAGAAAGAGTAGCTGGAAAGAAGCATATAAAGCACTAGACCAAAATTAAACTCATAATAGTAATAATGTTTTACAAACATATATATATATATATATATATA
>QANU01020924.1:221243-352064 GCA_003254905.1 Nissolia schottii
TATATATATATATATATATATATATATATATATAAAAAGAGAAACCAACTGAGATGAGCTGTAAAATCCTCACATTACAAAAATATAATTTAAAGGCATTGAATATCAAGGTAATAAAACTATGTGTACCCTATAGTTAGTCCTGAACAACTTCACAATAATATACGAATCCATGTGAAAATTAAAGAGTAAAATAGGAGAAGATCAAAGATAATAATAAGAGCAGTTCTTACTTTGGTTCCGAGCAAGAGAAATATTTTGGCCAGGTTCATTTATTGTTTGTCATATCAATAAAAGTCGATGATTTAGAAGACAGAGAATAATCTACTTTAACTGATATGTCAAACAATATATGAATCAGAACAATTGAGAATTTCTCGAATAATAACAATGCATATGTTCTTAGTACTTCCTTTGTATCTTCTCCAAATTTTCCACCCTTTTTTTTCTCTCACCATGATCCTTCACCAATCATCCCACTCCAATATCCGGTGCTTGAATTCCCCTGCTCCTTATTATTACTATCATCATTGTTTCCCACTTCATCACCTTGTGAAGAATGCTGCTTCACCTCTCCAAAAGGGAAAAGAACTCTCCCACCCCCAATATTGTTGTTATTCTCTAGCACCTCATGATTATCATAAGAAGACCTATTCCCCACCCCATGATGATGATGATCCATAGAAAATCCAAGGCCATTAGTTGGCTTAACTTCTTGCATGGGAAACCTTGATGGGTAAATTGGACTTGAGGAGTTTTGTATCAATGAATTAGAAGCATAAGGGCCCAAACCCGTAGAAACCATCCTAGACCTAAGTAGGTCAAGAGCTGAAAGAGAATTTGGGTGGTGATGAGTGGAATTATCACCATTATTAGGCATTATCTCAAGATATGGGGGCAAACCTTGATGATGATGATGGTATTTTTGATCCATACTAGATGGGAAAGCAAGGTTAAGATCTTGGCCTCCTCCTTGCATCATTTTATTAGGGTTTTGGTGATGATGAGGGATAGTTGGTGGGTTTAGGTCAGGAATGACCTTTGATGAATTAGCTATAGTTGGTGGTACTACTGATGTTGGTGCCAGTACTGCAGGGGTTGTTGATGATGATGATGAGTTGATTATCTTCTTGTTCTTTCTAGAACCTCCCCCGACTGGGACATTCCTTAAGGATCCTCCTTCGGTCCAATACCTCCTACAGGTCTTGCAGAAATACCTTGGTTGTGTGAGGCTGTAGTTGTTGTAGTAGCAGAACTTGGTGTTGGTTGAATTGCACCTTGGACAATTGAGTTGCTCTTGTGGCCTTGTTTTCTTCTCTTGAAGAACTTGTTGCCTTGTGCATGAATTTGGAGATATCCCCTCCATCAATCCTAAGAAATTAACCCCTCAAAAATAAGATAATTAAGCGAGAGAGGAGAGCTAGCTATAAATACATTAACAATTTAATATTGTTCAAAAATATTCAAGGTAATTAACATAAATTTTAGAAGATAATATATATAAAAATAAAAATCACAAGGTATACCAAGGCTTGCTTGCTTCCCACCAACCAATTAAGAAAATTATGTGGTGAATTAAAGGGGTTAAAAAAAATGTTAAAAGGATTAATAAGAACTCAAAACTTGAGAGGAATCTATATATAATAATAACAAATAATAACATGTTTTTTGCCTTTTTACAATTATCACATGGTGGAAAAGGTAAAGAGAGGGGTGGGGGGGATAAGATAAAAGGAAAATGATCAAGATCATTATCAAGAACTTCTTCCTTTGGTAAACTAAAAGAGAGAAGCTCAAGGTATACATATGTGCACCTTTCCAACAGGTACCATGAACATGGTTTTCCTACATAAATATATATATCTAGAAAATGATGAAATCAAAAGATATATACAAACAACTCTTAAATCTAGTGAAAGTTTATTTTTTGTCAGCTTTTAAAACAAACCCTTAAAACTCAAGAATAAATAGCTTAGAAATTACTAATATATGTACATCAAAGAAAAAAAAAGAGAGACGTGAGAGAAAAATCCACACCCCACGTTTGGACACATGAAATTAGCCATGAAATTCAAAGGAAAGAAAAGAGAAAAGCAAAAAATATGGATGACTTGAGAGTATGAGAGAGAGAGAGAGAGAGAGAGAGAGAAAGATCACACCTTGTTTAATTTGTGAGCAGCTTCTCCTTAGTGTAAGAGAGAAAGAATGTTTTAGTTGGTTTGTGGGGTGGCTTTATGTGTTGGCTTTACTTTACTTTATGAATGATGCAAAGGAGAGGAGAAAAAGGAGAATATGAGAGAAGAAGTGTCTGCTTTGACCACACTAGCCATATTTCTTCATTAATGATGTGTTTTTGCCTTAGTATTCAATTTTTTTTGTGATAAAATAAAATTAAGTTGACAGGAAGTCTCAACTTAATTCAAAGTTTTAGATCTAGGTCAAAGTAAGATTAATTAAACTCTTAACCACTTGGTTATAGAAAGCTCTTATCCGTGCCAAAATTTATCTCTTTCAAAAGCTTCATATCTGTTGATCGATAGAAACAACTGAATGAACCAACAAAGGCCAATAAAGTTGGTAGATGACTAGGTTCATCAAATATTTGAGCATAGTTTCGATTCTTGACAATGTGTATGGAAAAGACTTTGTTGTGAGAGACATACTCACTTTGGTAATCTCGAAGTCGCGAAGAGAGATTGTTTGCGTAAACACTTCCTGAGCAAAAGAAAAAAGAAAAAGAAGAAAATTTTATATCTTTATATTATTGAATAAAATAAATAGTAAAAGTGATCAATATTTTTTTAATCCTAAAAGGAAATTAATACTTAGTTTGTTTAATATATAAAAGAATATATATATATATATATATATATATATATATATATGAAATCAACGAAACGTCGACTTGGTGAGTGGATCCTATTGTCCTACTTACTCTATTTTCAAATTTTCAAAGGCTATGGTGCCTAAATATTTTTCTAAATTAAATGTATTTCTAAACTGACTTCTTTTGAAATTCTTTTTGGACTGCTTTATTTATTTATTTATTTATTTTGGGTGGAATAATGAGTATGCGGTACTATGCTGGGTTTCTACTTTTTGAACGATAAAGACTCATAAGTGTTTCAATTGTCAAATCTTCTTTTTCTCTAATCAAGGACCTTTGTTTTTGTTTTTTAAATTTTTTATGCCCATAAACAAGGGCCCACAGTGATTTTAATAGGGTTATCACACTTATCAGAAATATTAATTTAATCCCAAGAAAAACCCATTTCTGCAATAAGCTAGCTTTTCCCTATATAATTATTTTCAGCAGTTAATTAGTGTTATACCTAGCTAGGGTTTGCTTTCAAAACATTGATCAAGCACATTCAAGTATCTCTTATATATATGGTGATTCGTCGACGTCTAATTTGACTTGTTTGTTTATATTTTATATTTTATCTTTGGTAATGCTATGCCTAGAAAACTTTAACCCATTTTGAGACTTTTCAAATCATTCCATGGTGACCAGCAAGTTGTAAAACATGGCCAAGAAGCAGCTTAAATGTGTTGAAACCATGGATTGCATGCTTCAATAACTACCAACCAAGTAACTAGTCATCTTATATAGAACTCATATGTGCAAGTTAATTAATCATTAGCATAATTTACAACTTTAATTAAAAATATATGTTTAAATAACTTATAATTTGTTTGGGGGTAAAAAGAGATGGACTAAGCAGCCATGACCCAATAATAGTTTTTTATTTAATTTTAAAATACGTCTAAGAGCATGTTTGGAAGAATGGCAAAAGAGGGAAGGACAAAGAAATTGACATGATTAAATTGAAGTAAACCATCTTTAAAAGTAATTTAAAACAAGAAAAAGGAAGGGAAATGATAAAGAAAGATTGTCATACATTTATCTTATTCTCTCCTATGAAACATGAAAATATGAAAAAGGCATCACCTATCCCACCTTGTTTTTCCTTTTCATCCTATTCTATTACGAGTGACTCCATTTCATATATAAAAATTCCCTAAACATAGCCCCAAGTTACTAGCACAAGACACTCAAGCAATTTCAATAACTTTTATGTTGAATTAAAGGATTTATCTATTGACTTGTAAGTTAAATGGACTAAACTCAAGTTATATTAATGAATACCTTCTTGAGTCAACTCAAAATTTGACTTGTTTGAATGAGTTCATAGCAAACTGAGTTCACAACTAACTAATTATATATATCTAAAATATCAGGGAAACATTGGCAAAGAAAAAATTGCTTCAATTAATTTTTAGATGTAAATTATATCTATAAGTTATTATAGCACCATGCCCTAATTTTGAAATAGGACTACTTCTATTCCCACAATTTTCTTTTCTTTTTTTTCCCCTCAAAAAGAAAATAATAACATAAAGTGATGGTTCATTCTTTCGTCTTTTTGGTCAAGACTACTAATAACTTTGCATCCTAAAAATACAACGTTGCTTTATGTGCTATGATTGTGTTTCTTCCTAATCCATGGAAATGACATTACTATGCAAAGGGATAATAATAATACCAAAAACACAAGGAGTAGCTAGGAATGATGGTTAAGACAGTTTTTCATGTAAAAGGTGATGAGTGAGGATAGCCGACAAAGGTGACAAACAAAGGCCAAGGTAGGCCTAAAATCTAAATAATGTGAGATGGATGATGAAAAGGAGATGAGAAAAAGAAAATCAATCTTTAATAGTGTTTTATTTGTTTATACCTTTGAGTCTTTCTAGTTAAATAAGTTAAGGCATATGTTATAAAAATAAAAAATAAAAAGTCTTTAAATCTAATAGCTAGGTGTGTGTATATATATATTAAAAAAATTGAATATTAAATACGTTAACTCAAAAAGAAAATAAAATTTTACATTCAAATATAAAATATCTCTAATTTCTCATCTTTTACATTCCCTCAAATACTTTTCCGTACGTTAGTGTCACCACCGTCTAAGTCTTTTCTCGTGCAATTTCACTGAGTTCAAGTTGTTATCACAATATTTAATTGTATTAATTATTAATTTGTTTTTTCTTGTTATATCACTTTAAACTTTGTAGAGTAATATTTTTTGTTTAATTACTTATATGATTTATCTTCTTTCATTCTTATCTTAACTGTGTCAAATTTAAATGACTAAAAATATATCATTTTTTGTATTTCCTTATTCACTTTTTTTTACTTGTTCAATCACTCACTTTAAATTTTGGAAAATTAAGGAAAGCGCCTTGACGGAAACTCTAAGTCTGAGGGCGAAGATTCCGAGTGGGTTCGGAGGTTTGGACGAGGGCTCCGAGCGGGTTCGGAGGCTCAGACAAAAGCTCTAAGCTGGTTCCTTTCGGAGAGAGTGCGGCGGCGGGGTGTACCTGTAAAGGCACTCCGACGCTCGAGTAAGTACAAAGATTAGGAGAGTTCTCTAAGAGGAGAGTGAGAGATACCTGGTGACCTGAGGGGTCGTGTGCTTTTATAGATGAGCTTAGATTGCAAAGATAGAGATAAAGCGAGGGGGTTTGCTTATCCGCTCCCCGGTTTATCTTTTCCTGCTTATCCAGGAGTTGGTTGCGGATTAAGGAGGAGAGGTTGCCGCTACCTCCTCGTAACTTTGTTGGTCGGACTGAGTTCGGAGTTTCTAGGCTTACGACCTTCTCCTCCTCTAAGCGCCATGAGACTTCTCTCTTTGGGCCGATCCAACCAAGTGGATAGCTTCTTATGCTCCTTAGTGGGTTGGGCCCTTCGGGTCTTCAGAGAGTGTGAGCTCCTCTCTCTCTTAGAGGGTTAAAGCTCTCGGACCCGACTTTTAGCCCGTAACAACTCAAAAATAAATAAATAAATAATATGACTCTCAATATATAGATTAATATGAGTAAATATTCGTTTTATATCATTTTGAAGGTGTCATCAATTTTGTCTAAAAAAATTAATATCAATTTAATCATATTAAATTTAGATACAGTTTCACTATTTGTACACCTAAAAAATTGGCATATATGTACACTCAAATAAAGAAATAAATATTATAAAATAAAGAAACAAACATGATCAAACACATAAACGATAATTATTAAATACACTTGCGTTCGTGCACATACAAAACATGGAAACAAACATTATCAACCACATAAACAAACAATATTAAATGCCGTGTGTCCATGCGTGTCTAAATGCTCTGTAATAATGTTTGTTTCTCTATTTTCTAATATTTATTTTTCTATTTTATAATGTTTATTTTTCTATTGCTAATGTTTGTTTTTTCTATTTTATAATGTTTATTTTCCTGTGTACACAAATATCAATTTTTTTAGGGGTACAAATAGTATTTTTGATTTAGACATTAATTAGTTTCCTCTTCATATGCAATGTGATCCGACAAATTAAATATTTCATCTAATCAAACAAATATAATAGAATCGAAACCTCTTTCTTTTGAGTCAAACAGAAAAAAGCTTCAATTTATAGCCGATGCTCACTATTGCAATTCACTTATGAATCACAATTGCCTTTAAGCTTTATATATATATATATATATATATATATATATATATACACACACACACACTATGCTCACCAACTAACTGGTTAACTAATTAATTGGGGGTTATATCAGAGTTCCTTTTAGAAACTCTTCCTTTTTTTGAAAAACCACGCGCCCCAAAGACTTAATTGTTTTTTGTGTCATAAAATTCTTGAGGAACTCACCATTAATTTGGAATTATATATATGCCTTCTTCTAAAAGAGGATCAATGTTAATTGTGATCTCCATGTCTTAGAAATTATATTTAGTCACCAATATAAAACTCCTCATCCTTCTATGCATGCATCCTCAAATTCTTTTTCTTTCTCTTTAACTGCTTCCAATCAAAAAGTTTGTCAATGTTCTTATATATCACTTTTTTTCATATTAATTGGTCCTACATCCTCGCAATGTTTTTATTTCTAGTTGGATTGGTTAGTTTTTGGACCATTCAACCATATAGCTTGAAGACAAGCTTTAGTTATATATATGATATCCCTTCCACTTTGTGATTCCCTCATTATTACTTTTTCCATCTCAGATCCCAATAAAATCTTCTTTTTTCCTTTTCCCCTCTACGAGGTTTGCATTTACTATCATGGATAGAAAAATTATTTGTGTGGTCTTATACGAGAAACTCTTTAATATTTTTAAAACATATTTAATATGCATTCTATGTTTTATGAATATTATTTATTTATTTTAATTTATAAATTTCAAAAAATATATTAAAAAAAATTAATGGTTGATCATGTTTTTTATGTACACATTAAATAGAGGTGGAAGTAGGTTAGATCGTCCATTGGGAGCCTTCAACCCGACTTGTTTAGAGTTTATCTCAGCCTAGCCCATTTAATAAACAAGTCAGGACAAGACTTTTAAAGAAGTTTTTTTAGCTAAATAGGCTAGTGTGAATGCTACATGTATAGGTTTTGATAAAGACAAAGATGCAAGTTTCCAAGTCAAGGAATTCAATGAATATATAGATTTAGAACTTAGGAAATTTGTTAAAGGTGTATGTGATAAATCCTCTAAAATGCTTTCTAAAATGGCTCTTACAACAAACCTTTGATTCTAAGACTTAAAAATTAATTAGATAAACAAAGGAATTAAAAAGGACAAGAAAAAGGATGAGGGTGGCCAAGACTTGCATAAGTCAATGGAATGACAACTACAAGTCATTCGAATGACTCATGAGCAAGTCATTTGAATGACTCTTTCTCAAGAGACATTCGATGGAGTCATTCGATTGGCAAAACTTTTGTGCTCTTTGTGACCTATGCAAAACACAAATCATTTGAATGACTCAGGTAAGGTCATTCGAATGACTCTGACTCAAGAGACACATAACGACTATATTGCATAGATCATTCGAATGACTTAGGTAAAATCATTCGAATGACTCTGACACAAGAGACACACAACGGCTACATTGCATAAGTCATTCGAATAACCAACATTAGTCATTCGAGTGACTCAAACTCTTAAGACAACAATGACTAGTTTTATTGTACTAATTTCTTGATCATTAATTGCATAACGGTTAGGATCACTTGGAGCTCAATAAATACCCACCTAACTCAGTGATTCAAGGTAGAACATTTACTCCTAAACTCCCATCCTTCTATAGATCATAAGAGCATTTATTGAGTCATTCTAATGAGTCTAAAAGAGAGATTTTCACATAGAGCTTCAATTTGTATTATCCACTCTTTGAGAGAGTTTCTATTTCAAAATTTCATACTCTTGTAAAGAGGGTGAGGTATCCCTCTAGATTGATTAGGGTGAAATCCTTAAGGAAGATTACTTGAGGCTCAAGCACAAGATGTGAAGAGTGCTCTAAGTGCTCTAACTTGTAAAGGTTTTTCAAACACCTAAGTTTCAAGCTTAGAGATAGTAGAGAAAATCTTGAGCAAGTAGCTAGGGGATTGGACATAAATCACAAGGGATTGAACCAGGATAAATTGAGTTTGCATTCTCTCTATTCCTTAACTCTTTACTTTATTATTGCTTGTGCTAGCTTGCTTTGTTGCTTGTTCTTATATTTTTGTTGAGATTTTTTAGCTCTTTTTCTAAGTAAGAAAAGTTTTGTGAAAAAGTTGTATACTCAATTCACCCCCGTCTTGTGTATTTGAAGCCACTTGGTAACAACTAGATCGTAAACGATAAAAAAAAAAAAAGAGAAACTTATTAGGCCCAATAGGTCAGTCTATTTATAAAAATATTTTTCTCTTATTCTTGAATATAAGAAAAAAATCTATCATATTCTTGTAATATGACCTAATCATATTTAAAATCTTTATGCTTCTCATTTTTTGCTCGCTCCCTTAGACAAAGTCTGACATTCTTTTTTTACTCTTCATCTCTGTCTTTGTCTCATACTTAGACACCTAACGCTTTATCTTTTCGTCAGTTGTATAATGCCTATTAATTTGTTTTCTTTTGTTATATCACTTCAATCTTTATAAAGTAATATTCTTTCTTGGTTACTAGTACAATTGATCTTCGTTCATGCTTATTTTGGTTGTGTTAATCTTAAATGACTGAAAAAATATTGTTTCTTGTATTTCTTCATTAATGACTTAATTAGATACGCCGTATATATATCATCAATGACAAACAACATGTAAGCTTTTTATTTTTCTTTCTTTCAAGTAGACTTGTAAACAAGCTTTGGGTCGGATCAGGTTTTTAAAAAGGTCAGGCTAATCCTTAGAAAAAAGTTTATGACGGGTAATAGGCCTAAACTCAGACCGAATAATTTAGAAGCAAATCATGTCTATTTAAGCCAAGCCCTAACTCGGCACTGCACATTTCCACCTTTAGCATTACATGTGTTCCTAGAGTATGTAAGCATTTCTCAACCAAAAATTAATGGTTGATCAGAGTATGTGTTACGTTAATATTTTCATGATCGCATATAAAATTCTTACTTATTTCAGCCTCCATCTTAAGAAAATTCGTCATTTACAACTAAAATAATCCATTGGTCTTAAATTAATTGTCGCTCTCACTTTTTTTATTCATTCATGAATCAGTGTATTTAGATACAATTATATTTATATACATTTGATTTATAGATGAAAAAAAAAAATGAAATCGAAAATTAATTTGGGATGAAGATAGTAATTTATATGTGATCAAAATATATTCTATGGGTTTTCACCTTATAAATCTGTTCCTTATTATTTGGGTGTTATTGGCCTGTTGTCAATTAAAAAAAAGAAAAAGCATTATACTTTGTCACATTATTTTGTTTTTTGGGTTTGTTTCGGTTGGTATTATCATTCGGTAATGTGTAGTTAATTGGGCCCAAACATTAAGGATCGTTGCCCAAAGGCCCAACTAATATCCTACAACGTTTTTATGCTTTTTGTTTCGGTAAAAAAAGAAAAATGGAAGCTTAAATTTGTGTTATCTTCATAATAAAAAAAGACTGTCTCTTTCTGGATTTTTTTACAATAAACAAAACAATAACTCTCATTTTCATAATAAACTATTTGTAAAGTGGTTCCAAAATAAATTTTATTATATATATAAATAGTAATCAATTTAAATTAATTTTTAATTTTAAAAAAAAGTTGACTTAAGTCCGCTTCTTCATAGTATGCATTGTAACAAGTTAAAATTGGTCCATAGGGTAATGCATTGTATGCATTGTACCAACCATTCACCTATTGTATGGGAATGGATCTTCTCATATTAAAATTAGTCATGTTTAATCATATTATGAGAGAAAAGGACACAAATATTTTTAATAAGTGGGGCCATCTTAAAATGGTAGAACCCAATTCAAAATATTTGTGTCTTCATCTCTCATAACATGACCAAACATGGTCAATTTTAACATGAGAAGATTTATTCCCCTATTGTATATATTTAATTCATAGTAAAAAAGGCTTCATCATACTAAAAATAGTGTCAGATGCTTTTTACAAATGAAAAAGTCTTTCACATAAAAGAAAAATATCATGCATAAAAAAAGAGTCATATTGCGTGTACACTTCAAATTCTACCAACGTACAACTAGCAAAAATTTTAATACATCATGGCCTACTAAACAATTTCTCCCAAATCCCTAACCCCTAACCGCACCCACCTACCAAACAAACCATAATCCTTTTCTCCTGTCTCACAACTTTCCCCAAAACCGTAACCCCCCTTCTCCTATCTCACAACCTCGTTGTTGTTGACGCCATCTAACCCAACCGTTTTCACTGTCGTCGAGGCCAATCGAACCCCGTACTAGTCCTTGCGTCCTCCGTTACGTCCTTCAACCGCCGCTTACGTCCTCCGTTACATCCTTCAACTACCGTCGTTTATCACCGATCCACCTCCCTCACGTCCTCCTTGAGGCTCTCTCCTCTTCACATCGTCAAACCCAAACCGCATTGACCAAGGACAACACCGCACGAACCCAACACGCATCAAGAAAGGTTTGTTCAATCTAAAGTTGATATTTCTAATTTTTATTTTTATTTTGGTTTGGTGCATTGGTGTTTTAGTTTATAGTTCTAGGTAAAACCAAAAATCTCATGCATTGGTTTGATGTATTTAAGTTTGTTCAGTCTAGTTGTATATGTTTGTTCACTGTGCGTATCTGGGTTTGTTCAATGTACATGTTTGTTCAATATGTGCATCCCAGTTTGTTCATTCTGTTTGTATAAGTTTGTTCACTTATTGTATCTTGGTTTGTTCACTCTCAGTGTATATGTTTGTTCACATATGGCCTTTGCATTTGTTCATTCTTTTTGTATAGGTTTGTTAACCTAGTGTATATTGGCATTTTCATTCTTAATGCATAGGTTTGTTCAAATTGTGTACATGGATTACATGTTTTGATTTAGTGCTCAATTTCTATTTTGGTGCTCTATATGTTGGGATGGTTTGGTGCAAGATTTTTCCCGATGTTCTTGCTTATGTTTGTTTGATTTGTGCTCTAGGATTGGATCAAGTATTTGTGGACATTTGTTCATTCAATTTGAATGAATCAATGTGATATTATAGTGTGCAAACGTGATATACTCTACTTGATCTAAATGTTTGTTCGAGCTTCTTGTGTAGGTTTGTTCATTTTGTATATTTGGTTTTAAATAAAATATTTTCACTTTAATTTTCTTAACAAGTTTCCTTATAGCTAGGGATGTGAAGAGGTCAAGCTAGGTCAGACCAAGTCCTTAAAAGGCCGAGCCTTTGTCATTAATTTTCGATCTGGCCTGACCTGTTGACTATCAAAAACTTTTTTTTCTGGCCCTAGCCTGACTTGTTTAAGAGGTCTGGTCTAGCTTGGAGCTTGATAAACCAGCCTATTTGTTTTTTTTTTAAACAAAGTCTATTTATCATGGCCTATTTACCATGACTTATTTATTACGACCTATTTACCATGACTTATTTACTAAGGTTATTTTTTATTTTATTTTTATTTTTATTTAATTTAATATATGAGAGAGAGCCAGAGAAAGAAGAGAAGAGCATTATTTTTTTACTAAAGCAACAAAATTATTAAATTTGTATTGATAAATTACTTTAAATAAAACATCATAAAAGTGACACTAACTTAATGATTAAGATATGTCTATACCTAAGAAATGGCTCCCCAAACAAACTTTTAAAAAGACGTGTTTGACAATTTTTTTAAATAGGTCAGATTAGACCACTAACAAAACCCTTGCTTATAGCATTCGATAACAAAAACCCTTACTAATTTTCATTTTACAGTTCTTTTCAGCAATAGTGGTCCAAATGTTGAGTGTAATGCAACCGAACACTAGTGGGCCAATTAATGCTTACATGTTGTGAGACCCAACCAAAAACCGAAACGTACAAGTTGAATTCACATTTCTTGACCCAAAAAAAGATATTCATATTGTGGAATTGACAGAACATAAAACGTTGGATAGAAGACCGACCAGTACCCAAAAAAGGGGTGCCCTAATTAATGATCCCTTAATTTAAAACTGGTGCTCAACTTGATTTCTGAGAAATTAATGATGATAATATTTGAAATGTTTAGGGACTGTTAGAGACTTTTTTAAGTATTAATGTGGACATTAGAGTAAAATTCAAAGACTAATTAGGATATTCAAAAAAGAAAATTAAAAAAAAAAAGAGAGAGAGAGAATGGACAGAACGACCAAAAGCAATATTAATTTAGAATGGACACTAAAATCATCAATGCGGTTTAATTTTGGTACGTAAAAGTAGTACATATATTGAGGGGAATGTATATCCAAATTCAGAGTTAGGACATATACTTGCTGAATGTTTACAGAAATACATACACAGATGACTCACCGATAGAAGAACTTGGTAATTGAACTTTGATTATCACTGCAATATATGTGTGGAATATTGTGAGTCAATAATCTCATTTGGGTCAAGGGTACATTCTTACATAAGTGATTTCAATGTGATGATTCAAAGTGTAATCACAGAGTTTACTACAAAGTATTACTTCTGAGCTTTTTCTCAATGTTTATTGGAGTATTGTTTTTAGAATGGGTTAATGATCACTTTGGTCATTGAAATTATAACTCAAAATCATTTTAATCCTTAAAATTTTAATTTTGATTATTTAATTCTTAAAATTGTAAGTTGTATGTTAAATTAGTCCTTCAAGTCATTAGCATTCATGTTTTTTGGGATGACAAATGAGGTCATGAGACCATCTACTGTTGTAAATGAAGTTATGGTAATAACTGAGATTTGCAGTTAAGTGATAGCACTACCATATTTTTAGTCCTAAGTGGTGCCACAATTTCATTTGTAGGCGCAATTGTTATCACTGCTACATTTTCAGTCCTAAACATTGATATATCAGTGAAAACATGAATGATATTAAACTGAAGTACTAACTTGACTTACGGCTTATAATTTCAACAATTAAAATGTTGAATTTTAAATTTCAAAAACTAAAGTGACTCAACTTACAATTTTGATGATCAAAATGAGCATTACCCCTAGGAAGCACGGGCACTTCGTTAGACTGTCATGTCCCTGTGTCTAACATACCGCGGACACCGACACACTAAAACACTTGTCCAGCACACGTATCGCACGTGTCCGAAAGTATCCAAAAAAAGGTTCACAATTAACCGTGTCCAAACGTATATGAGCTATACCTGAGAGTTTTTTAAGCCGTGTCAGTGCCGTGTCCGAATAAAAAATATTTTAAAAACTAAATAATTTATAATAATATGGACTCTTAGAAAATTAACAAGTGTTAGCACATAATATCTTGAATGTTTCATACATTTTGAAAGGAGTTTGAAAAATATTAAAAATTATTAGTTTGATATTAATTAATGAAAATATTAGGGATTTACTATAAATATTTAATTTTATACCTATATATGCCATATCCATGTCCTATAAAATTTTAAAATTGGTGTATCATTGTATCGCATGTCATGTCATGTCTCGTATCTGTGTTAATGTCAATGCTTCTTAAATTACCATTATCAGAATGTGTTGATTTATTGCGGTGATTATATGTTTTTGTGTAGATGAGCTGTGCTAACCTCTTTAGATCCTCTGATCTTTGGAGGGCTTGAACATGTTCAAATTAGAGGGGAAAAAACAATCGCAATTCAACCAACAATGAAATTAATTATACATAAATTCACTTAAGCTTGTGCAGACTTGTGAAAAGAGTTATTATCTACGCATGAAGCAAAAACTGATATAAGTGGCGTGTTGTGTGCCTACTTTTGGATGGAAACCAAACCATAGCCAATATTAAGGCATTAATCTCATTGTTATGTACTCCTTCGGCATATATTAGGTGTCACTTCCACTTATTTTTTCTTATGCAATCACTTTTGAGTTAATTATATTTTGAGTCCTGCTACACGTACACCAAAAAATATACACTATACATATACCTTATACTTAAATACATAAAGTTTGTGTTTTAATGCATGTAATGTTTTGTGCAGTTAATTGAGTATAATTGAGAATATCATCTATAAGTTTATAATGTTTGTGCACTCATGAGAATAAAGTTTGTGCATTATTAATGGTGTATGTATGAGTGTATAAAATTGAGTGTACATGTAGCATTTTTGTTATATTTTTAATCTCTCATAAATTTTAAATTTTATGATTTATCTCTCATAAATATTTTTATTAAAAATCGTTCATCATATGATTTTTTATTTTGTAAAGTTTTAGTCACTGCCGTCATGTTAAGTCGTTAACGACTGACATGACCGCTAACTTGGCCACGTGGCAGGTAGTAACTCAATTAACTCAATCATTATTTTCTCTACTTACTCCTACGTTGCTCTCAACGCACACTTATTGTCTTCTTTTTCTTCTCTACTACAACTCCGTGAGTTGCTGCTCCTGTCGCTACTAGGGAAGTGACCTCACCTACGCGCCCTCACTTGCATCTCTCCTCCTCTCTGTCTCTCCCCTTCGCCATGTGACCAAGTTAATTTCCACATCAGTAGTTAACTTGACGGCAGAGACTAAAACTTTACAAAAAAAAAGGTTTACGAGAGACAATTTTTAGTAAAAAAATTTATGAGGGGTAACATACAAAATAAAAAATTTATGAGGGATTGAAAGCATACTTATCCCTTAATTTTTAAATGTATCTAAAAAGTAAATGTGATAGATAAAATATTAGTGTAGCTGGATACAACTGTGTTCAGCAGATACATATTTTTGAATGTATATAAAAAGTGAAAGTAACAAATAAAATAAACCAAAGGGACTATCCAACCAATTCAAAAGTCAATAAAATTTTCTCTCTTTTCTCCTTTTCTTTGTTCTTTGTTTGTGAGTGTTTGCGAGGAGGGTTGTTATCATTGTTCTTTGGTGACGGCCCTACCATTTTTTTCTTTTTTATTGCTTAAGTTTTTATTGAATAAAAGGTTATGATCTATTAGATCTTAAGCATAGGTATCCGAATTTGTCATTTCTTGGAACGATTTATCTTATGGTTGTGTTGGTTCGATCATTTTCTAGTTGTTTCTTTTGTAGGGTGTTATAAATGATAAAGATGATTTAATTTATCACTAAAAGAGATGTAAAATATTCTTCGCATTTTTCACGTTGGTCTCTGATTTAAAAGATGTTTAAATATCGATTGTTTTCGAGCAAGAAATAGAGTTACAAATAGATTTAGTTCAAAATATAAAGTATTTTTGTTTTTTATTTACATTAAATCTAATATATTTTTAATTTGTAAGTGTTAGATAGGCTTTCTTATGTACAAATGAAATGAAATTATGTTTATAGTAAAAGAAAATAATTCAAAAGTCAATAAAAGTTACGTACTTGCCAATTTATATAATATGTGATATGGACTATACAGAGGTTCGTATATAATTTAGGACCAAATACAGAGGGTAAAGGATGTATCATGAGCCGTAACGTAAAATATTGTTTTGTTAATTATTAGAAATCAATGAATAATCATGCATGTTTAAGGTCCTCTCTAAATCACATACCAACCCACTTTGCCATTTCTTGTAATATTTAGCCATCTTTGATTTGCATTTTTTTTTTCTTTCCTTCTTTAATTTCTTTCAGTCTAACCATTTGTTAATTTGCTCCGACTAATTAAATCTTAACTAATCAGTGTTGGGTTGAATTAACGTAATATAAAGTAAAATTCATTTTATTATTCCATCTATTTTAAAATAAAATAAATTAGACTTAACACATAAATTAAGAAAAATTAATTATACAAAATATGTCAAGTGAACGAAATTAACCCCATCAATTTACTAAATTAGCATTCTACTTTTTTTTTTTATTTCACGTAATGATAAATAGATAATATTAAATTAAGGTTATTATCAAAGAAGATGGAGTATTATTATTATATATACATTTAACACTTTACAATGTACTCTCAAATAACTTTCAAAGAGAAGTCTCACATACAAACAAAGTAATAAGGAAAAAAAAAGAAGAAAAAACGAAAGAGAAAGAAAAAGGCTTCAATAATAAGCAGCCCCTGTTGTTGGACTCATTGCAGAGAAGCCATCAATACTAATAGAATGAAAAAAATTAATTATAAAATACAGCTTCTTTAGATCAGGGACAATTTATAAGGCAGATATAACCAATATATATGTGTGTGTGTTGTTTTTGAACATCAAAATTTAATATATTAAATACAAAGCATTTTTCTTATCATGTAAACATATACTAGTAATATATGTATATATGTACTTATTTTTTCATCAACTCTCACGTACTTCAATAGTCACTCGCAAAGTGTAAAATCCTTGTTTTGTTCTTCAAGAGCAACAATATATAGTCATCCAAAAAGTTTTAATACAAAGTTTTTTTTATGTCTATTTTATTCATTGCTCGATTCATATAATATAAGTGAACATTTTTCTAAAAATAACTATAAACTTTTAATTTTTAAATTAATTATTTAAAAAAAATCACGTGTCATTGTGTGATTGAAGTAATGGATAAAATGAACATAAAGAACTTGATTTAAGTTTTGTCCAAAATTTTATCACTAGATTAGTTTCTCAATAATTAAAATGTCACCACATTAATCTTTTTTATTAGTCACTATGAGAAATTAAGTTAACGACTAAAAGAAGATGATGTAGCACGGTGAAACGTGACATTTACCAACTTAACATCAATATATGTTTAGAAGAAGAAAAAAAAAGCCATAACTCAACCTCAAAAGTTAACTCAATGGATAAGGGATGTCTCATACTTATAAAGTCTATCAAGGTTTTATCTCTAAGCAACATGAGACTCTAATACGCATACTATATCAGATAATTAAGCGGTCTAACTCAACCTCAAAAGCAAAGGTGTGAGAGGTCTCATACTTAAAAAGTTTCTTTAGGCCTTAACTTTAAACAATGAGAGACTCTAATACATCTTGTCACTCTTGGACATCTGGAGCGTGAGATTTACGGACGTCTATAGGTGATCCAACAATTGTCATAGAGTGGACGCTCTAATACCATATTTTGCAATAAATGACCTAACTCACCCGTAAAAGCTAACTCAAGAAGTGAGAGATATCACACACTTATAAAATATATCAAAACATTATCTCTAATCTATAATAAAAACTCTAGTACATGTTAACACTTTCAAATGACGGTTTTTACAAACCAATCAGAGGTTGACTTCAATAAATTTTAGTGTCTGATTGATTTGTGTTTCAATTTTCTATTTTTAATTTGTTTTTTATTTTTCATAATTTTGTTAAGAAAATAGTAAAAATAAGATATTCTTATTTCCTAAATTCCTGTTTTACTTTCACTGAAATTCTTTCACAAAATATTGAATAACGAAAAATATAAACACAAATCACAAACCCAATTTTGTTTTCCCTCAATTATATATTTCATTCCTCACAATTCCGAATATATATCCAATTCCTAAACAGGCAAGTAGCAAGTACCATTAATATCATGATGGTACATATAGTCTTGCCGGTCAAGATCAATTGTTCAAGCAAAATCAATGCAATTAGTGTTGAAGTATCTTGCTTCTTTTTAAAATGCCGGAGCCTTAAATGTTTGGTCAAAATATCAATACAATTAGTTGATAAAATATCAAGCTTCTTCTTGTTTTGGGGGCTTTGAAATGTGGGAGCCTCAAATGTTTGGTGAAAATATTAATATTGGGTTTCTTAAGTATTTAGTAAGGACTTTGATTCCTGATAAAATGTATAGAAAGTGCTTTGTTAGAAGAGACATATTCATTTTGATAATTTTAAAATTTTGAAAGAGGAATAATCGTTGTTGACGATAAATACCTCAAAAAAAAATGTTAGAGTCAAAATCAAAGTGTCAAACTCATATATACGTAAAATTTGTTCCTTAGAACGCAAGTCATATAATCTAGGGCCAAATAAAATGCTACCTGTTAAACCAAGATTGGAGCAGCTACATAGCCCAAAAACAAGAAGAAGCTTATATGAAAGTTTAAATGTTTTTCAATCCATTGTACTTGATTGTTATCTTTGTCGACGGATGATATCCATCAATTTCAATAATTAATTATTTATTGAAATTTCTCAATGAAATAGGTGGAAGGGTTAAGCAAAGCCATGTGGAAGTACATATCAATTTTTAATTGGAAGGGTAAAAATGGAAGAAAAAAAACCGGGGTCGGTACCCAAAAAATGAAAATTGAATGCTCAATTAATTTTTGATGAAAAGTTGTGATTGACATTAAGCACAACGTGACAGTTAAAATATCTTAACATTAACATTTTGTCGACCATGTGACATTAAGAGATGGCAAGAAGTCAGTTTCATAGAAGAATATTTGAAACGTGGGGGCAAGCGAAATGCTATATGATTTCAATTTTAATTATATATTGTATAATTTAGAAATTATACTAGAAAAAGAAATACTTTTATGTATTCCTTGATCTTAATTAACATAAATGACTTTCATTAACTTAGTTAAATACGTGCAAGTTAATTAATTTAGCCCCGACACCCCTAACTATAATTAAAAGAAAAAACTAAATGACATCAACAAGGTTTATGGAGTATAACAACACTATTAATGGCTATATATAATTATTTATTTATGATTTTGATTGATTATTTAATAAATTTATTCTTTACTATAGTATTTATATTTATTTAATAAAATAAAATAAAATAAATAAAAAGACTAAAATAGACCTTATATGTCGGTCAAACCAAGAAATTAAGAAAGTCACGATTACATATTATTTTTTAACTTATTTTATCATGTCTTATATAATGTGTCAAACAAACCATAGCCTATTAGATAAGAGAATCTCAAGACCTAAATACCATTGTCTAGTATAGTTACATATTTAGTATTTTAGCAAACTAAATCAAAAACAGAAAATCGATTTGGGTGCAAACTCTAACCCGAATGAAAGGGCAGAGATAAGTTGGAATGATATATCACAAATTGTGCTAAGCACTATCCTTAAGGGTTTATTTCTGCCCTAATTAGAGCTATGCTCGGTGGAGAGGCATTGACAGAAATCCTTCTAAGATTAGATGTGAGTCACCTCAACAGCTCGTCTACACGTAGTCAACAGAACTGTGAGTAGTGAAGACTAGTCCAAGAAATTGGAAAGTGTGACTAAGGTTGTGGCCTTTGGTCTAAGAAATATAGAGCAGGAAAACAGAGAAAAAGGTGGAGCTGAATCACATTGTGAAAGAGAGGAGTAGAAGAGATAAGGCTGAGATGTGTGTTTGATCTCAAGTGGGCATGTTATTAAATAAGCTAAAGGCTGCTAACAGAGTAAGTTAGGGTAATGGTCACAAAAACCAAGTCAGTGACCCAACAAAATATTTCCAACGGTTATGGCTAGAAGAAATGCATGTGACGAGACGAGACGAGGGGGGGGGGGATGTGTGTTATGGACAAACCCAAATCCACATTCTCATTCCAATATCATAAGTATTAAATGATGAACTAAGTTTACTTATAAAGGCTTCCATGAAGCCACCTCTAAACAATATGAGTCTTTAACTTTCTCCATAACATGAGTCAAGTTTAAAACACTTTTTAAAGACCCAATTATTCAACAAATACCACATTTGAATAGTAGTCCTTTTCACACTACTCCTTCTATAAAAGCACCTCTTCCACGTGTTGATTTTACAACGAAAACAACTTGTATGGACTTAAGTCTAAAAAAACCTCTAAAACTTAAATATCACACTTGGAGGGACATATCTTCTCCCTTTGCGACTTGTAATTAACTTGTAACTAAAACAGTACAAATATGAGGAAAAGTCTTATTTCTTGTTTTTATTTTATATATTATTTTTCACTAATTTTTATAAAACTCTCATTAAAAAAATAGTTTTAAAAAAATGAAAACAAAAATTAAACAAGACTACTTTGTTTTCATGAGCCAACACTCTTTTAAGTATTCATTTTCATGGATAAGTGTGAATGTAATCCAATGCAAGTCAGAAGAGAAAGATAGAGGGAGTATGACAGGCTTGTAACTTAGGCAGCAGCAATAAGTTTTGATATTATTACATTATTGTATTATTAAAATGTTGAAATACACTTTTTAGCAATTAAATGTCTCTACTATTGACATTTTCATCAGTACTAAGTCAAAGACTTCTGTCATTGATTCCTAAAAAAAAAAAATTTAAGAATGAACACACAACTAATGATCTTTGTTTTAAATGTTAAAATGAAGTGAAATGACACATGGTTAAATAATTTATGTGCTTTAAACTTGTAATATAGAATATATCATTTAATTTGAATACTCAAATATACTATTGTGTTTACTGTGGTTAAGATGTCTTATTTGACAAAGCCGAAGGAAAAAAATGTCTCTATAAGAAAATGTTAATAGTATGTAAGGGGGCACTTGGCGATCAACGGTTGGACCATAACAAAGTGTTTGACTTGAACACATGTATTTACAGAGAGACTTCCTTACGTTAATTGTTTTCTTCTTTTAAATTATAAGTAGATCAAATGCTCAAAATGATGGATATATTTATAATATATATTACTATATATTATTATTATTTCATAAGTAACTACTAACTAGAGATCAGCTGATGAGGTTACCAAAGTTTTAATTATATTGCAGTCAATTGCTTCTTCCCACCTACCTCAAAATTAAATTTGCGAAGCAAAATTAGTCCTCTCAAACGTCGTAAGCATTGTGTGCATGATCATGACCAAAAATATATAAATTTTGGTTTAAATCATGGTGTGTGATCACGATATATAATATATGCATCATTGATTATGTTTCTAATTAAATTAAAATTATTAAAATCCTTAGCTTACAATTCCGTTATAATTTTAAGATAGCAGTGCACGAAAAACTCAAATTGGGTAACGTTGCATTGATCCTTTTTAACGAAAATATATACATATGATATAGTTGAAATAGTAATTATAATGTTTGCAAACCCTAATACCTTTTCCAAGAATAATTTTTAGGGGTAAATGTCAACTTCGTTTCTGAAAAATGTCTTAGTGTCCTAAGTGATTATTAAAAAAAACAATCAACTTAATCCCTGAAATTTTAAAATGTTGCCCCCATTAGTTTTTCTGTTGGCAATTTTTCAAAATTTCAGGAATTAATAAAAATAATGTTTTGAAATTTTAGGGACTAATACATTAACATGTTTAGAAATTAAATTGGTACTAATTTTTTCTTTAAAGGCCATTTAAAGCACCAAGACATTTTTTAAAAATTAAGTTGACACTTCACCCTAATTTTTATGTATTAAGGGAATAAAATAATTTTGTATTGTTATCTATTAGAACTAATTCAAATTTTCATGAGTATCTTTTGTAAAATTAAACCTGTGTAATTATTCGACATGATATGACAATATGAATGATATTTCTTGAATAAAAACTAATATAAAATTACTTTAGCATGAAAACTATTCTAGCTTAGTGCTGTTTAAATTTCAACCCCTTTAATTTGTACTACATTAAGTTTGCAAATTGGTATAATTAGCTACTACATATATTCTATTCTAGCCATGTTAATTAAACCAAATTTCACAACAAAATAAATTATATAATTTTAACATTCATTGGAAGCATCAAAAACCTGCGATAGAACAGTATGAATTTTCTTTTAGAAAAAAAAATCAAATCATATATATATATATATATATATATATATATATATATAAATTGTAGCCGAAATAATAACTATAGTCTTGGTCATAGAGAGAAGGGTGCTTACTGAGGGAGTGAAGAAAAAACTCATTTTGATTATATAAAGATATTTGGGTGAGACGACTGGATGATACTCTCGAGTCAAACATGTAACTCTATAATTAATTAAAGTTCAAAAGAAGCACACCTATTTTGATTTTCAAACAAACAGAATTTCATGGCTAAAGTTGGAGCTGTTCGGCTGCGGCTTCAAGTCTTACAATGATGTGTCACACGTCCCAATATATAATTTATATGAGATATTCTTGCTGATTTTAATCAAAAGAAGAAAATTCTCACTCCATTAATTACTAGTTAGAAAGATGTTTAAGAACATTTGTTAGGAGATAAATATTAAAAGAGTGTTCTGAATTTTTTATTGTTGAATGACTTACCCGTCCCAATGCGCATGTGCACTTTTATCTTGATTTAGAAAATTTATTATGACAATTTTTTTTTTAAAAGTGTGGCAAATTAATAATTATGCACCACTCCCTTAGATGTAAAAACACCGACACACGTCGCTCAACAAGTGTCATATTTTAGCAGCGACAATTGCAGCATAACTTGAGTTATGTCTGCGACTTTTAATCATTTTTAAAGCTCCACCTTTTGGCAGCGGCTTTAGGTTGTTGGGAAATGTTATGCCTTAGCGACGACTTTGTATGTCGTTGCTTGATTTTCCGCAACAGAGCTTAAGACGTTGACATGTAACAACATTTTTGTCATTGCCATAAGGCTTTTTAGTGGTGACATAAGACTTTTGGCAAAGACAAAAGTCTCCGCGAAAAGTCTTATTTCTAGTAATATTACTTATTTTGATGTATTGGCAATATGACTCTTATATCAACTATTTTAAAAGTCATGCATATAAAAGGAAATTGGATAGTAGTCGCCTCTATTAGTACATCAAAATTAAATTTAACGTATTTTATACTAACATTTAATTATAAAAAAATATGTGGTGTACAATTGAAATACAATAAACTACATCCCACCTTCATTTTTTCTATATTTTCCCCCACTCTCTTTCGTACACGATTGCTTCTTCTTTGTTTCTTTTTCATCTTTTCCTTTATCCATCTCTATCCTCCATTTCATTCTTCTTCTTCTCTTTTCTTTCTTATTCTTTTCTGTTACCGTCATCTTCTTCATTTTGTCTTTGTTTTCTTCTTTGAAATACATTATGAAGAGCATGAACAAGGACAAGATATATGATATGTTTCGGTGTGGTGTAATGTTTATTTCTAAGGTTGTAACTTCTTCTTTACAAGGAGTTATAGAGAGCATGGACAATGACAAGGATATGTGATATCCCTCCTTTTTTATCATTCATCTTTGATCCAAGGTGTTTTCTGTGCCTTGTAATCTTTGTTTTAGTGTGATGTAATGTTTGTCTTCGTTGTTCTTAATTTTTGTCTCTGTGGTTCGTAATGTTTATTTTTGTGTGATGTAATGTTTGTTTTTTAGTGTTATAATGGTTGTTTATGAGTGTTGTAATAATTATTTTTGTGTGGTGTAATATTTGTCTTTGTATGGTGTAATATTTGTTTGTGTTTTCAACAATGTTTATTTCTCTGTGTTTCAATGATGAACTTCGTATTCTCATTTTCTATTTTCTGTGTCTACTTGCTTCTTCGTCTTCTTCTTTTTCGTTTGAGAATAATGAAAGAGAGCCTAGAGAGAAGAGAGAGCAGCAAGAGTGAGTGAAATTGAGAGATGTGAGTTAGTGCATGCGTTTTACAGTGTGACTGGGGAGCAGGAAAAAGATATTGACAATTATTTTTCTCTATTTAATTAGGTGTGGGTCACATTTTGTATTATTTTTGTGTTTGATAATGTTTGTTTATCTGTTTTATAATGTTTGTTTTTGTGTGTCTCTGTGTATGTCATACCAAGCCATACAATGGTTATGTTGAATGTATTTCAGTTGTACATCTAGATGTAGTCATGTTTCGCCATATTCCTAAAAATGTGTCATTCTCACATTTGTTGTCTCAAAGATCTCACATATTGCATATATATTAATTCAAGAGTAATAACTTCTCACTTTCTCATTTTATAAATTTTATAAAGATTATATTTTCATAGTAAATGAGCTCCCAGTACACTTTGTATCAGAGCCTAAATGAAGTCCCACTTATCTTCCTCATTCTTTAAATAGAGGGTGCATGATAGATATAAAGATGACGGTGAGTAGGGAAGAGCAAAACTCACCTATGGAAACCCCCTCATAATAACTCGCTCCCATTTCTCTATCCTAAAAGATCTCTATCCCTGACCTTCTTGAATCTTGTAAGAAAACTTTAGCTTCTAAACTAGACAGTCTTATAGAATACTCCTATGTCCCTCTAGAGGTATAAATAGAATCTACTACTCCTCCTTTACTAAGCCCATATAATGTTTTCAGACGAAAAAAATCTAATTTCATCTGGCCATGGAGAAAACTTATTTCTACTCCCCAACTGGGAGTAAAAGAATATATCCAGACCACGAAGCTGGATTAGTGTGCCATAGTAGCCACTCTGGCTAAGCAATATGTAGATCTACAAATCAATCCCTCTCTTATCAAGTTATGGCAAAAACAAGACTATGTTCCACTCCTTCTCGGAGTTGCACGACTTGTCCTCTCTCTTCATGGAGTGAAGGCAATCCCTGTACTGCCAGGATTACTCTTTTAGACTCTACCTTCGTCCAGTATGAACATGCAATTATAGGAACGATTATAACAACACTTAATGCATGTATTGTTATGTTAACTACGTTTCCTAACTTTAATGATCAGTTGAAGGACCCCACCTTGCCCACAAGGTTCAATTCTAGGTTTAGATAATTTGAGCTAAGCAGGATATGCCAGCACTATTGACATCACTCTCCCATTAGCTCATTTACAGGTTACAAGGCCACTGCTTCGATTTACCTTCCGAGAAGCAGTATAATGAGCACACAATGATGGTGATCGCCAACATTGAGGATCAAATTCCATCCATTATCCAAGTCCCTAAGCAATTGCCAAAAGAAGAACTACAAAAACTCATACCCCTGGAATAAGTAACAAGATATGAGAACTATGAACAAAGCCACAAGCCGATCATTTCAACAGAATTCTCTTTTAGGAGATCTGTAGAAAGTGTAGTGAAGATAATCTTCAAACCCAAAAGAGAGTCATCATCACCCAGATATAATCAACCTATCTTCCATACTATGATGGTTACCCTTGGTGAAGCTGAAACAGACATACGAATCCATGTTGTAAACGCTAATGGGCCACAAAATGAATGGTCATTTTCCTTGGGATGTGGCTCCTGAAATGTGTGACTCAGATTGTAGTTGCAGAGAAGAAGAGAGTAAGGAAAAAGAATAATCAGGATGGAGAATATCCATGAGATAAAGGAGATCAAGAAAATCTTGTAGGCCTATATCTCCTGCCAAGAGGCCAAAACTAGAGCATGGCTCTTGGATCGGGACAAAGAAGAAGGAGGGACCTTTGCCTTTCTACAAAGAAGCTCTCAGAATTCTGAGGAAGGAAAAGTATTATCCTCCTAAGTCTAAACACTCACGAGAAGCCTCTATATATAGGGGGAGGAGGAGACCCCCTTCTACAACGTTAATCGATGTAGAACTAATTCTAACACTAGTCTCGCCCGAGATGAACCCGTGTGAACATCATCTCACTCAAGATGAGCTCCAAAAACCACTATTTTTCTCCTGCGACATCATCTCGCGCGAGATGCTCCCTGAGTCTCTCGCTAGACGCTCTTCTCTTTTTTTTTCCTCTCTTCTAAGGGTCGTCACACAAAAAATCAAAGTATTATCAGAAAAAGTCTAGAACTATTACAAAGAAACCAAATACAGGATTAAGATCCTTGAAGTGGAAGTTAGGCAGCTTCCAAGAAAGAGTATCTATAAGAAGGTGTTTGATCAGAAAGAAAGAGAGTTACATAAGCTACACCGTCAGTTTGAAGAACTCCAAAGACATTCTGAAAACCTCCAACCAAATATAATAGGGGAAGAAACACCCTATTTTACACCTCCTCTAAAGCCTTTTTCAGGAACTAAGTCCACGCACTCATATGAACCACCTCCTCTCCTACCTCCTCACACACGACCACAAAAAATAACCCTTTTGGAGAATTGAGGTAAAGAGATAGCCAAAAAAGAAAAGAGGTTGTAAGACCTTCAAATGAAGCTAAAAAAAGGCAGACATCTACACTTTCTTTGGCATTGACTACTTCAGCTCAGAATCTAACAAAGAATTTGACACCTCTGATGAAGAGGATAACAATTTTCCTGTTTTGTAGGTCCAGCAAGAAGAAGTTGAAGAAGAGGAGGTCAACCAAATTGTACTTGCCCCTCAGCTTCCTAATGTGAAAGTTCATATATGATAAGTGCCAAATTTACGCAATTTCAACTATTGAAAAGACACATGTCTGCTTAAGTTTAATGAATTATCTGATTAAATTCCCCACTTTTGTAGGATTTATAAAATATTCTAGAGATGGATACAAGCACATTGGAAAGATAAAGATCAAAGAGAAATCCCACAGAGAAAGGAAACAAAAAGCAAAGGGGGCAAAAAGAAGCAGAAAAGCAAAAGCAGAAGCGCCACCGCTCAGCGGTGACAACTAGCCGCTCAGCGGCTCGAAAGAAGAAACCGCTCAGCGGAAGGAACAAATAGCTCAGCGGGCCTTGCTTCAAAGTGAAGAAACTTAGTCGCGAAGGAAGCTCTGCAGCCGCACCTACAGCCGCAATGCCACCCTGCTCTGACACCGCTCAGCGCACCGCACGCCGCTCAGCGGCTCTAACAGATAATGTCAGAGCAGAGCCACCATTCAGAGGAACCGTGGCGGTGAAGAAAGCTCAAACCGCTGAGCGGTGCACCCAGGCCGCTCAGCGGTGACCCCCAAATTCGGCCTATAAATAAAGGCCGAGGCTCACAGTATTGAAGAAATCAATTGTAGAATTCAGAATTCGTTTCCTTTCAATTTCACTTATATTTCAAACCTTAGTTTAGTTTAGCAACAAAGAGGAGGCTAGTGACGGGGCCAAGAGTAATCAAGGAAGCACGACGGTCGTGTCATGACAGCGTGAGAACGTGTCATGGTAAGCGTCCATCACCTTGCCTCTGAGATTCTCTCTTGTAAGATGGATTTCTAATCCTCTTGTTGTTGGGATTTTGACAACTGTTATAGCATGATTGTATCCATGTACTTTTGCATTAATGAATCTGTTATTTTCTATGATTTGCATGAATCGATTTTACACTTAATGCTTGTTTTAGCTTAGCTACCTAAAGCATGATTTCAAACTGCATGGTTGCGGGTGAGAACGACGTCATAAGTTGGAACTAAATCAATTCATCTAATAAACCTAATTGCTAGAGATAGAGTTAGGGATATTAGTCGCTTTTAACATCTAAAATAACGCTGGTGTACTTTGTTAAGCTCGTGTGCGAGAGTGACAGCATAACAAAGGAAACCTGTGATCTTTTCATGCGCGAGAGCGATGAACAAGTTAAGAACTGATGGCGAGGAATCAAAGAAATGATAGTTCTGATGTTTGAGTTATGAATGCATGAAACTATAATTGGATTCAAATCCCAACAAGCTTCCTGATCTGTCTCTGATTTGTTGCCTATTTATCTTTTCTGTTATTTATTTATTTATCTAAATATCAAACCATCAATCCTTCACTTTATTGTTTAAGTAACAAACTCAAGAATGGTATTTTTGCAACTCTCTATGAATACGATTATACCTGACTGTACTGCAATTGGATTCCTTATGAATCTGAAAGCTGTAAAGAAGGATATATTATTTTGAACAACGGGAGTGTAAAAAGCTTTCAACAATATACTTCCATCTAAGTATCATGTTCCAATCAAGGCCATAACCTTCATAGATACTGGAGCCATGAAGACCTTAATGAATCTTGTTGTCTTACCTGCCAAAGCTTGGGAACAAAAGATGCAAGTCCTAATATGTGCAAGCAGGAAAAGATTTAAAATTGATTTGATTACAAAGAATCGACTTGGTATAAAGTTTTTTTTTCTTCAGATTATATCATTTGGTCCAAGGTCATCGGAACTGATTTGCCAAGAAAATACATTCTAGTTGGAATGGATGCCCTTGCTCAAAACTAGAGGATTCAGATTTTCCCTCATGGTCTAAAGTTCAAAAGAAACTACAAGCCATTTACCCTCATTCCAACTCTGTTTTTGCTCACAAAAGTTCCTCCTAGATATGAGGAGATAAAAGAAGAGCTCTTAAAAATGTGCATTGACAGTCATGATCTGTTCTTTCATCTACGCGCCCTTTGAAAAAATGAAGAATTCTTTATAGAATGACCTCTGAAGATGAATGAAGATATTAATCCCACGAAGGCCACCCATCCAGGAATGTCTCCTTCAGAAAGAAAGACCGCGTTCGAAAAATGCTAGCAACTTCTGAAACAAAGGCTTATTGAGCTTACCAAATCATATTTGGCTTGTCAAGCTTTTTATATAAACAAAAGATCTGTACAAGTTCGAGGAAAGAAAAGACTTGTAATTGATTATAGACCTCTAAATCAGTTCCTGAAAGATGATAAATTTCCTCTTCCAAAGATTTACTTTCTATACACATAAATGAAAAATTCCCACATCTTCTCAAAGTTTGACCTGAAGTCCAGGGTTTTGAAAATTGGGCCTTGAGCCCAAAGATAGACCAAAAACAAATTTCTGCATTTCAAATGCCCATTACCAATAGATTGTTTTATCTTTTGGTCTTAAGATTGCACCTTCCCTTTTCCAAAAGGCCATGACCAAGATTTTTGAACCACTCCTCAACAGTGCTCTAATTTACATAGATGACATCCTCCTATTCTTACTTGATGAAGAAAATCACAAACAGCTTCTGAACCAATTTTACAGCCTCTGTAATCAAAATGGAATAATTTTGTCTTCTAGAAAGTCCCAGATTGGAACAAAAGAAGTTTACTTCCTGGGAATGCATTTTTCCCATGGAAAATATGTTCCTCAACCTCACATAGCTGAAGAACTTTCAAAGTTCCCTGATGAAAAAATGAGCACCAAACAAATACAACATTTTTTGGGAATACTCAACTATATTAGAGATTTCATTCCACAAATCTCTAGATATACGACCAAGCTGTCAAAATTGTTAAAAAAGAATCATCTTCCATGGGGACCAGAGCAAAAAAGAAGCAATTAAGTTCCTTAAACAAGCTGCTAAGAATCCATTGGCCCTAAAAATTCTTGGAGAAGGGAAGATGATTCTTTAAACAGACGCCAGTGACCAATATTGGCGAGCTGTCTTTTGATAGAAGAAGTAGAAGGACAAAAATATTACTATGGTCATGCGAGTGGACAGTTCAAACTAGTAGAGCTTTACTACCACACCACTTTTAAGGAGACATTAGCAGTAAAATATGGGATCCAAAAATTTGACTTCTATCTAAGAAGATATCACTTTGAATTCCAATTCAAAAACAAAGTGCCTCCAAATCCACAAATTCTCAAGCTAAAAGAATGGTTTCCTCAATTTGACTTCTCTGTAAAGCATATTAAAGGGACCCAAAATCTTATTCCAGATTGTCTCTCCAGAACAGCCAAACCAATCCCTATCCATTCCTCTACCCATTCCTATCCTTTGATCTTAATGAACACAGGGGCTTCAAGCTCCAATCCACCAAATCCAATTTTTCCTCCTAAACTTAACACCAGTTTGACTCTAACTCCAGCATACTTAAAAGAGTTTTCCATAACCCAGATGTTTCGTTACTTAGCCATTTCTCTCCAAAAAAATAAGATTGAACCTAATCAACATTGGTTTATTCCTGTAGCCCCTTATCTAGATATCTTCTTAGTTCTTATGGGAAGACTATTCTTGGAATCTAATATATGGTTTTTATGGTGTGTCACAATGATATACATTTATCCTATTATTTTTCCAGCAGTCAAAATGAAAACCGTCTTAGAGGATGAATCAGAGAACAAGGGCAGCCTGCTATGAAATACTCTAGAATGGTACCGGCCAATCTATACTTGGAAGAGAGATCTTGAACAAGAATTATCCCAATTCAACATATGGAAAATGGATGACAAAGAAATCAAAGAATTAGTTTCGGTATATGTCCTTCATCGACCATATTTTCAACATCCTCAAACCAAGATGCTCTGAACACAAAATCAAGCCAGAAATTGTGGGACTTATTTCTTCAAATACTTTATGAAGAATGCCACTCCACCATTCTACAAGGAGGAATTCATCTCCCATTTGCACTAAATAAATGGGCTTGATATTAAATACCCTCAAATCAGTTCCACCTGCGAAAGATTGAAACTTTTAGATATTATTTGTGTTCTAGAATGGGATCTACTGGGAGAATATGGAACTAATGATTGTAAACCAGCTAGAGAACCAGAAAATAAAGATGAACCTGACAAATTTGATGAAGTTATGCAAGACTCTCAAAATTCACCTTGGTCTGAGTATAAAGAAAGCAGGCTAGATTAGTTGCTTGAAAATTATTGGAAAGAAAAAAAATGGAAGAAGAAGACAATGAAGAGTACTTGGAAGATCAGAATCTCTCTCCTAGCCATGAACCCATGCATTACTGTTTTAGAGACTAAAAGCCACTTTATGAAAAGTTACTTTAAAAAATTTGTCTATAAAATACGTGTGTAGTGTGAATTTGTAAACTGTACTCGAACTTATCTACTTAGTCTGTCGTTTTATGGAAGCCTCTTTGTATAAATTGAGGTCTCCTTCTTTTTGTAAGATCATCAAAAATTGCAAAAATAAAAAACTTTGTTCTTCTTAAGATCTATGGCTTTCAAAACACCTCTCTTTCTTAAAAACCCGATTCCTTATATCAACCAATGCTCTCTTAAAATATGAGAAATAGGAAGATAATGAGCACCATAAACATTAGTATACTTTGTACTTGCCTCATAGTTGAGGATCATGTGCATCATAAATATGTTTGATCAAAGATTCATGCTCTCCGGTTCTTTTTATTATAGAGATATAATCTTTATGATTAACTATAACTCAAAAAGCATGCTTTGATTTATGTTGAAAATCTCACCTTGTGAAAATAAAGATTATATTTTCATAATAGATGGGCTCCCGACATGCTTGGTAAACAAATCATAATCTGTTAAGCAAACAAATCTTTAAGCAAACAAATTTGCAGCAAAGATCTTACAGCAACTAGTAAACGAACTTAATTTACAAGAAATTTCTTTTTTTTTTTTGCCTCCAAGTAAAAGTAACAAGAAATTTCCCAGTGCGCAAGATAATGATTAGATTGTGAAATCTTCAATAGATAAATGCATGATCAAAACGTG
The DNA here is from genome assembly GCA_003254905.1 of Nissolia schottii. Classification (NCBI taxonomy): domain Eukaryota; kingdom Viridiplantae; phylum Streptophyta; class Magnoliopsida; order Fabales; family Fabaceae; genus Nissolia; species Nissolia schottii. The sequence continues at coordinate 252,781 of QANU01020924.1, forward strand.
AAATGAAATATTTTAGTGGTGAATTTGTTTTTCTCGGTCAACAGGAAGTTCCATAAAAAAGATTCCCTTCTCTTAAATCTCGCCTACGATTTTATAGCTAGAAAAAAAAAAAATAATAATAATAATAATAATAATAATAATAATAATAATAAATTAAAGTGACTCAATAACGAAGAAATATTATTATTTTCTTTCGAAGAATATAACCAGAGACATATATAATCTGCCAATTATTATATCTTAAAAACTATAATGCTGGACTAAATCAAAATGAATATACTGCTGGAGACGGCAAATAGATTCCGAAATTAAATGTAATTAATCATATAATTTCAGGTACTAATAATGTTGTAGAAGTTTGGATTAATGCATTTTGTTGGTACATGTCTAGGGTGTCCACCGATACATTTGGTTCTTCTGTTCAACCACACTCCAAGTTTAGATAAATGCATTTTAGAAATAGATGAAATTGTTTAAAGTTGTTGATTTAAAAATAAAGATAAGGATATAACATTAATTTAAACTGTAATTAAAGATAATTTGGAGATTTTAAACTACCTTAAAGCTAAGAAATAATTTAAAATAAAATAATTTGTAACAACTTTTTAAGTTTATAGGAAAATGATCAATTAGATTTTCATACGTATACATTTCATATTTACTCATGATATTGATACGAAGAAAAAGTCTTCATTCTTTCAATAATTATTATAATTTTGTTTAGAAAAATTAGTGACTCTTTCCAGCTTAGTTTGTGCTTCGTAAAAGTTTAAAAAATTAATTGCTCTTTCCAAGCTAGTACTTTGCCTTTGTATACACGTGTGTGTTATTTTATAATCTTCATTCAACGATATATTCAATATTAATTAACTGAGTCAGTGAAAGAGAAAAGGCAAATTGACTTCCTCTAACTTAGTTATCATAATCCTTAATTATGCGTGATCACTAATTAATTCTACGTACAAATACATACATACATATATATATATATATATATGAAAGAAATAGAAAAGTAATCAGGTAAATTATATATAATCACTTTTCTTGATATTGAATGAAATTATACTGATTCTCTCTGTTTATCAATTACTTCCCGTGTATTATATTTTCGGCCCAAGACTAAGTAACATTACTAAATAAAGATCTCACAATATTGTTAAAATTAAAATTTTACGTAATATTAAAAGAATAAAATAAAAATATAAAATATGAAATCGTAATATGATTTTAATTATATGATCATTCGAATTAAGTGATAGTATTAAGGTTAACTGACCTCTTCAAATTCGTAAGATCGTAAGATTTTACAATTGTTAAATCTCATCATTGAATCAATAAAGTGAGATGAGTCACATTTCACTATGTTCATCATATAGAGAGATACCTCATTTTATATTTTAAAGTGAGATGTATCACTTTAAATGATTCAAATCCTTAAAAAAAATAGTTAATGGCCATATTTAAATATATTATTACTATCGATTATTATTGAATAAATGAATGTAGTGGCAGGGCAATAGCAATACACTTGATTTGTCCTTAAGCAAGTGTGTTTATTATACTGACCCCAACCGGCGATCTAAAAATATTTCATTGACTTAGTTCTTTGACTGGGAACCTCACCAAAGAAATATTCTTTTCTTCATTTCATTGTTCTTTTCTTTTCCAACTTTATCACTCCTTCCATTTTAAATTAGTTTGTTGTTTTTGTTTTTAAAAAATTAAAAATTTTAACTATAATGTATTGTTCTCTTTATTTGTCTCTTGACACTCTCAAAAATGTATGATAAGAGAATATGGATAAATTAATAATTAATAAATATTTTAATAAAAATAATTTATGTAAACAAAAGTTGTATGGACCCGTTTGGATTAGTTTCTAATTTTTTTAAAAAAATTTAATGAGGGTTAAAATATAATTTTAAAAAAGTATTTTTTTTTAAACAAAGTAAAATATTTTTTCCAATTTTAAAATGTTTCACTTATTGAAAAAATTGGAAGGAGACATGAAATTACTTTATAAATGTAAATTAAATCTCTTTAAAAAAATTATACTTAAAAATATAATTAAAATAAATAATTTTTTTAAAGCTAGCTAATCCAAACCACCCTATATTTGCTACTATGATTATACACTAATTAATAACAGTCTCAACCAATGATGACATTATTTTAAATGGATTCATGGAGTAGTTGGTTTCCTGCTTATATATATATATATATATATATATATATATATATATATATATATATATATATNTATATGATTCTCTCTTTTCTTCTTCTTCACTTTATTATAAATTGAGTAGAGATATAACTCAACTCACACAGTACTATTATGATCTTAACCATTGGCTACCCCCATGGAATTTGCAACTTAGTAATTACTTAGATGTTTCCTTTGGTTTTTTTTTTTTCTTTTTCTTTTTCTTTGTTTCCTCCAACTAGGGTAATGGTTAGAAACAACGTGTATCACAAACTTAAGATCATCTTCTTAGGCAAACACTACGTGCGCTATAGTGATTGTATAGTACTTGCGAATAGTCATAAAAACAGAGCTCGTGCAATTGGAAAATATGAGCTTGTCAAGAGTATAGAAGTCTACCATTGCTAATGTCACTGTCTTTGTCTATTATCAGCATAATATCTTGACTGTGATAAAATTCAAAATTGGTTAGCATTTTTCTAACAAGGCAGTGGCAGCGATATTATTTCTCTTGATTTCAAAGTGGCGCACATATCCCCAAAAATTATAATCAATTCAACCTTTAAATTACAAATATCTATTACTTGATCTTTTGTGTTCAAATTTTGAGAAAAATTGAACATCAATAAAAATGTAAATCATGATAGTATATATTTCATAGATAGTATCTATATGCAAAATTTTATATAAATTTAAAATTATTTAATATGTTTAAAATATATTTAAGTTATTTAATATGTTTAAAATATATTTAAGTACTAAACTCCTGATTCCAAGTTGAACACACTCCATCACTACATTGCATAAATTGGTTTGATTTTTAAATCAATCTTTTATATTTATAGAGGCATGTATAATAAAGTCAGATAAAAAAAAGGTTGTTGAGTTTAATGCATCAATCTATAAAAAGCTCATATATAAGTTATGTTATTTGCATTTATTTTATATAAGATATAATCGCATAGATGCATATTTCATCTATCGTTCTAAAACTTTTTATTTATCAGACTTGTCTAAAATGCTCCTCCTAAGAATTAGCGAGCATTGATGTATTAGTTAAGAAAATAGGAACATATATTTAAACTATTTATATATTAATTAAGAAAATAAGATTGAATAAAATAATGAATCTTTAGGCCTCCTCAATGGGCTCACGCACAACCCATTATTGTCTTTATGTATTTTCAATTGGTGTCTGCTAAGTAAATGTGACATGTGTTATGATAAAAAAGAATATTTAAAAAAAATATTTTTTTTAGAGTAAATGAAAAAGTGATATGTATAATGAGAATGTCTTAAAATATATACCTTTTCAATCAATAAGTTAGGGTTTATCAATAAATATATTATAAACCAATAAAAAATCTTAATACCCAAAACCTTGCTATATTTTTTTTTTCCTACAAATATTAAACAAATACCCTATAAGTTAAGTTTTACCTTGGGGCTACTGCCCCAAGATACCACCTGTAAAGTTGCTGCTAATATTGATTATTTATCTCGATTTTTAAACTACGTATCAAAAATAAAATAAAAATCACAGCCAACATTTATACAATTCAAAAGGCATTAACCATCCAGTTTTTTTTTTTGTTTTTTTTCTTTTGCTATAAATATCAAACAAACTATATGGGCAGGCACATGAAATATTAATAGAATACAGCAGCCACTTTTGGCTTTCAGCATGCCCTTGTCCATATATAGCCATTAATTAATTTTAGGTAATTATAATAATAATTAAAAAGAGAGAGAGAGAGAGAGAGTGATGGCAGTCTCTTTCTCCCCTATCTCCTATATAAATAGGTGTCATGGCGTAGAGATCTTTAGGGGCTCTGCTTCTTATTACACTATTGAGAGGTAGAGTATCCTATAACATATCTTGTCTCTCTCTCTCTCTCTCTCTCTCACTCTCTCAATATACAACAAAATCATCATCATCACCAAGAGAGAGAATAAAAAAAAAATGGGAAGAGCTCCTTGTTGTTCCAAAGTTGGGTTGCACAAAGGTCCATGGACTCCTAGAGAAGATTCTCTCCTCACCAAGTATGTCCAAGCTCATGGTGAAGGCCAATGGAAATCACTTCCAAAAAAGGCTGGTAAGATCCCTTTGATCCTTCATCTTCACCCTTCTTAATCTAGCACTAGCAAGATTTTCTCAAATTGGTCATATGCCCTCTTATTCTTCTTGATATTTCTTTTAGTCTAGAAATCAGCAGTCATATCATCCTGCCATAAATCAGGATGTAATCTAGTTTGAATCTGAATATCTTCACAATTTCTCAAAACACAAAACCATGTTATCACTCTCGGCATATTACCCTATTGGCAAGTTTATATGCTTAATTTGTAGCTTAATCTAATGGTTAATTATTCTTTTGCTGATTAAGTGCGTGTGACTTGATTTGATGTAGGGCTTCTTAGATGTGGGAAAAGTTGTAGACTTAGATGGATGAACTATTTGAGACCGGACATAAAGAGAGGTAACATAACCCCAGAAGAAGATGATCTCATAATTAGAATGCATTCCCTCTTAGGGAACAAGTGGTCCTTAATAGCAGGAAGATTGCCTGGAAGGACCGACAATGAAATAAAGAACTATTGGAACACCCATTTAAGTAAAAAGATGAGAGGTCAAGGAGGGGCCGATTCGCAATCAGAGCAGCAAGAAGGACCAAACAGCAAAAAGAAGAAAAGTGATGGGAAAAGGAGGAGTAAGAAGGAAAAGAGGAACAAGAAAGGGTCAAGTAATGATGGAGAGCAAGAAAGGACACAAGTTTACCTACCAAAACCAATTAGGGTCAAGCCCTCATCTTTGGCTCTTGATAGAACCAATAGCAATAAAAATTTCACCTTTGATTCCAACAATTCAGCAAATAGTGCATCAACGAGCCAAGAGAAATTAGATCAAGAGGAGAATAATAATATGATTGTTCCAAATGCACTAAATGAAGGGAATAATAATGTGGTTTGTGAAGTTGGTGAGAACGATGGATTTGATGGCTTCTTTTGTGATGACTATGGCTTGGTCAACACAAACAATTACAACAATTCAGAAATGGAATGCCAATCTTTTTTGGCTACGGATCATGGCACTCTTGAGAAGCTATATGAAGAGTATTTGCAGGTATTGAACATGGAAGATAGCATGTTTGAGTTGGATTCTTTTGCTGAATCCTTGATGGTATGAGATTTGTAGTAAAAGGAATAATAATGTTATTTGTAGACGTTAAATGTGTAGACATTAAGAATGGACATTAGAAAGAGTGTATAGACAAAATTTTACATTGTGTTTAACTTCTGTTCTTATTTATTATTTTCAATGTGTTCCTTTTTTCTATTTTTTGAGCTTTTGTAAATAATATAAGTACAAACAAGGAATGAAAATAGAGGATACGATTTTCTTGTTTTAATTTTTTTTTTTAAAATCTTAAAAAGTAAAAAAATCGATTAAAAACATAAATCACACAAATTTGTATTAGTGCTAAATATTTTGTGTCTATTTTAACAATATCTACTCTAAAAGTGTATTTGGTATTAAGACAAACATGGGAAAAAAATTATGGATTAGGTTTATGCGTGTAAAACTACACAGAAATCTAATATATTATACTTTTTGATCCATTTTTAATTACCGAATACCAGATTGACTCTTAGAGTATGTTTCGTTTTGTGTCTATTTCTTACTTTTATTTTTATTTTTTAGAAAAATCCTGATTTTGTGAAATAATTAAATAATAAAAACAAAAAATAAAGACAATAAATAAATTTTATTAATTTTACTTTTTTTTCACAAAATCTTAAAAAATAAAATTCAGATTAAAAGTAGAAAAAAAAACCCATACTCTCTAATGTTTATTATTAATTTACAAATAACATTATTCGGTGGCATTGGAGAAGGAAAACAGAGCAAATAAAACCTGACAAAACATGTGAGGGTTAATTAAGTTTTTAGTCCTTGTAAAATTAGAAAGTTTGGTTTTAGTCCTTGTGTACAATTTTTAGTCCCTATAAAAATTCAAAGTTTGGTTTTAGTCCCTGTGGATGGCTGGAGTTAACTGCGATGACGTGGCCGTTAACGGCACTGACATGGCGTGCCACGTTGCATGCCACATGGCATAATCGTGAATTAAAAATTCTAACGCATGACCCAACCCGATTACTTTTAAAATAAAAAAAAATTCAGCTTCTCTCCGCCCATTGCACACCCACCCTCTTCTCTGCCGCATCAACAAGTTCATCACCATAAATCCTAACTGCCGCCGCCGCCTCTCTTCCCACTTCCACCACCTCTCATCTTCCTCTTCCTCAGCCTCACTTTCTCCTCTTCTCTCTTCTTCCTCTCCTCTCAAACTCAAAGCCTCTCAACACCACCACCACTAACAACAACGCTTTCAAACTGTAGCTTCCTCCACTCTCTCCTCTGACACCTTCTCCTCTCCACCCCCTCACCCGTGGCCCGAGTGGTCCCACTTCCTCTCCTACATCTCCTCCGCAGTATACCTCCGCCCGCCGAGTTGCCGCCGCAGTTCTTGAGCGACGCTGCTGCCTGCTTGGCCTTCGCCGGCGAAAGACCCAACCTCTTGCGGTTCATTTCCTTCGTTTAATTGCTTTATCCAAATTCAATCGTTTTCCGTAGGTTAATTGAAATAGTTGGATTTTGGAACTGAGTTTAACTGAATTCAACGGTTGTAAGTTGCTGCCGTTGTGGTTGAGCATGCTGCTCCCTTTCTGTTCCAAGATGCCGAGGATTCCGTCGCAAAGATGAAACACTGATGCCGCCACCGTGAGTGATCGGTCGTGGAGGAAGCGGAAGAGGAGGGAGTGCGTGTACGGTGGTTGATTTGGGGGCAGTAGAATTTTTTTATTTTTTTTTCAATTTTAAAAGTAATCGGGTCGGGTCATAGGTCATTGGGTCACTCATGGGTTAGAATTTTTAATTTATGATTATGCCACGTGGCACGCCACGTCAGCGCCATTAACGGTCACATCATCGCAGTTAACTCTAGTTATCCACAGGGACTAAAACCAAACTTCAAATTTTTATAGGGACTAAAACCAAATTTTCTAATTTTACAGGGACTAAAACCTTAATTAACCATATATATATATATATATATATATATATATATATAGAGAGAGAGAGAGAGAGGGACCCTCGAACTTCTTAACCTTTTGTTTTTACTCTTGGAAAATAAATAAATAACGTTTTTTTTATGAGGGAAAAAAATGTTTTGAAGCTAGGTTCTCCCGTGCTCCTATCTTCTAACTTTTTGTCTCTTTCATTTTTCTCACCTCTGGCTGAGATATTTGAAAGAAATGGTAGTGATGTTGTAGGATTGGAAAATTATTCATAATTCTTTATCTAACACCATTAATATGATATCATAATGTTTATATTTAAGTAGTTTAGAAAATTTAATTTTCTTTTTGAGAAAAAAAGAAAAATCGATCAGCGGTATTCAAAGCTCATTGTATTCCGCTTAATTTGGCCTGGCAGGGTAAATACGTATGGATATTATATTCTTTAGTTCAAGTATAAATTACGATACCTGAATGAGAAGGGTATCATTACATTCGATTATTTTAATTATATTTTCTTTTCACACTCTGTATACGACAGATTAATCATGCTGTAATGTTCTGAAGTACAAACAAAAAATGTTGCTTAAGAAAAGCAGATAGGATTAGATTGAAAAATGGAAAGAAGATGACTATTCAGCCAATTAAATACTGGGCAATGACATAATAAATAATATCCCCACAACTACAACCCTCCTTTAAATAATTGTCAAGTTTTTTAGATTTTAAGATTTCGAAACATTTGTCAATTTCGAATACTAACATAATTCATTTGTTTAATAATAACCATCAAATTTGTGATATTTTAGAGTTTGAGAGTATCGGTTAACTTTAAATATCAAGATAGTGATATTTTTATTTTTCAATAACATATATATCTTTAATTTAAATGTTTATTAACAACTATGTTTAATAGAGCATACGGGAGAGCCCAAACCCAATCGTTTGTCCGACTCAGATCATGATCCACAGTCATAGACCACATTTTCAAGAAGTTATTAATTAACTCAAAACAAGAATTACTCAAGATATCAAGATATTAACCTATAACTAGGAGTGTTCATAGGATGAGTTGGGCTGAGTTGGCCTTTACTCGAACCTGACTCTATATTTAGACTGGACCAATTTTGAGGACCTGAACCCGACCCTAAACCTAATAGACCCAATCATCTTTGGGCCGAGTTAAAACCTGAGTTTAGATCAGGTCAAAAACGGGCAAAAACTATCTTAAACTTCAAAATAAAAAATAACATCCATTAAAAAATAAAATTAAAAAAATTATAAATTAAACATTATATTTTCTAACTAAATACTCATTAATTTCAAACACTACAACAAAATGACATAAAATTTATAATCTTAGCATTCGCATTCAAACTTCCATAGTTTTAGTGGAATATAAACAAAAAAAAAAAATAATAAGTGCACTACAATAGATTTTTACACACCGAAGTAGACATGATTTCACTACAATAGGCACCGAAATAGAAATGGTTTAACTACAATAGACACCAAAATAGACATGGGCTATGGGATGAGAAGGAAAGAAAATAAAAAATGCATGGTATAGTAGTGTATGCAAGCTGGGTGACTCGAGACTAAACCCGAACTAGATATGAATTAAAATCGAATTTTTTTAGAATTATTTAAAATTTGGTTTAAGTAAAATCAGGTCTAATTCGACTTGAATGCTTCGGGTTAGTCCAGATTAGCGGGTCAGACCGAGTTATGAATACCCCTACCCATAACAAACAAGCTAACGAGGATGAGGTGTAAGAGAATAAAAATGACTTGATATCTCGAGTCATTCTTTTTTCGAGTTATTTGCATAACAACGTTTAGAATATGTGGAGTCACTAAATTTAGATATAAGAGTGATGTGAGGAGTTCCCGTCCTCTCCCTAATGGTAAGGCTTAACACATTATTATATATACTTAGATAATTGCTCACTTTTCTTAATTTATGTCTAAACCCTAATTACAATTATTATACAGCAAATGAGTAAAATACGTGAATATCAAAATGATATATACTTAATGTGAGAAAAAAAAGTTAATTAATGCCATTAATATATCATTTCAAGTTAATTCATGATTCTTCATGTATGTCTCATTAACAATAATATTTACAAAATTATTGTACCAATAATAGAACTGAAATCAAAGGGCTCATTTGTTTAGTAATGAGCAATGACGGCAAATATGTGATACTTTATCTAATTGAGGAAATCTGAATCCTAATCTATGGCTATGTAAGACAAAATTGGTTGGTGGGGCTCAATTAAACTAATTTAAAAGGGTTCCTTTGTTCAATATGACCCCTAAGCACGTGGTATATAATTCAATGAGATATTCCAAAAGTTTCAAACTTAATTTCACGCGGACAATTTAGATTATGACATATAATTAACTTAAATATTATTTATTGATAAGATGTCGACTTAAATTTATAATCAGACAATCTTATAAGTTTAAAGAGATCGGTCAATTTTAATACCATCACATAGATTGAATGATCACACAATTTAAATTATTTTATCATTTTATGTTTTATGTTTTTATTTTATTCATTCAATCTTATATAAGATCTCGATTTAACAATCTTACATATCATGATAAACTCTACTTGAATTATATGTTTTAATCTGATTTATCTACCTTAACATCATAATGTGAATTTCAAAATCTTAAATTTTTCTTCCGTATCACGACAGATTTCTAATTAAATACATACATAAATATGAAAACCGCCGTATGTAAGAATATATATATATATATATATATATATATATATATATATATATCAATGTCATATATACTAATACTAACCTCATTAAAGACAAAATTAACTTTGGAAAATTGAACAAAGTAATGTACTTAAAACCAACATTGATCACGGTCAAAGGATATATATGGCGTGCCCCAAAAAAAAAAAAAAAAACCATTAAGGTAAAACGTACTCGGAACAAATAGCAATGTAGAACAACCAAGATGTCGTGAAACATGCTCAATAAGGTACACATCCATGCCAACTCGGATTTGCTCACTCGATCAATCTTTCCGTCATTCATGTACTATCATAATTTAAATTCGATTGATTTTAAAGTTTTCCCGTTATTCATAAATACCTCCATCTGTGCTCGATAATTGTAATAAAAACGTATAATTATAATCATTCTAATGTTGTTCTTTATCATTATTTTAAATTTTTGAGAGAGATGATCTTTAACATGATTAGACCCTTTATGATCAAAATGGCGAGAGTTAAATTTTTATCAACCCTCGTTTTAAAAGAATTATTCATGTTTCAAGCCAAAAGAGCTATATTATGTGAGACGGCATGTAAAGAAACATATAAAATTATTTAATTATTTTTACCATTAATTTAAACTTTTGGAAAAAATGGTTTTTTTATTGCATAAAGACATATTTTTATCATGAGTTGGGGCTGATCCTTTCTCTTGACCTAAATTTTTTTTAATAATAAAAAAAAAGTATTACACATCCATGTGAGGTTTTCTGGACATGCGTGCGAATGAATTTGCACCATTTGAAAATTGATGAGTAGCTATCTTTTCTCCCCCACTCTTTTCTTCTACTATGAATTTCTTTTCTCTCCCGGCATAGAAACAACGAAACATATCAATTAATTAATATATAAAAGTATCAAACTGTGACGTGTGTGCCGATGTTATGCTCAAATTAATCAAACCAATAAATTGATTTAAAAAGTTAATCAAATCAATGAATTGACTCAATTGAGTACATCGTACACTTCCAAGATCGTGGGTGTCATGACTCATTTTTCTTATTTGCAAAACTAAACTACGTATGTCAATTCTTTACTATTGCACGGTTAAGACTTGAGAGTTACTATGAGTTAGGCTATGGTTTCGTGCAATGCACATTGTTTCATCTTGAAGCTCTATTGAACTCTTGCGTGAGAGTTTCATTAAATATAAAAAATTATTTAACAAGTCTCTTAATTAGAGTACTTGTTAGCAACATTCAAAACTTATTTATCTATCATTACTATATCATTACTTAATAATTGATTATTTTAAAAGAAATACATCTTGATTGAGTTACTAACATTCGAATTCTATTATCAAGAATACGATTAATCCAATTTAACCTAATTAAAGGCTCTCTTATTGAGATAGGAATCTCCCAACGAGGATTTTTCTCATTCTTAGAATTCAAACTTGAAATTACTGGTTAAAGGACAAGATTGCTAGTGTACCTCCCAACACCCATCATACTGAAGCTTGCAAAAACACTGCAATTGGCATATAGCGGCCTTTTGGTTTAAACCGCCGCAAATAGCAAATAGCAAATAGCAAATAGCATATAGCATATAGCAAATAGCATATAGCATATAGCTTTATTTCCAGTAGTGGTTGGATATATATATATATATATATATATATATATATATATATAAAATATCCCCTTAATTAAAAATAAATTGGAAATTGGTCTATCCAAAATTTTTAAAAAATAAAATCTTTCAATACTACATGTGATGTAAATATACAAGTATAATGCTAACTTAATATTATTCACAAAAGGTTTCAACTACTGAGCGTCATGAGTCTGACCTCAAATTAATAATGCATATAAAATATTACATGTCGCGAAAGCTTAAGTCAAATGCACCATTTTACCTAAGCCTATAGTGTCTCGCACGTTTGCAGGAACAAAAACACATGATAATATGGGAAAAATATATTAGGGAGATACCACGCAAGGTAGAGAAGATTCATAGGGAGAGAATAATGGAGTCATCCCACACTACACAGTGCCTTTTTTTTTATTGTGTGCTTTTGGTGATGTCACAATGAATTTCTTGACCTTTTATTTTGGGGCCTTGGTAAACATAAGACGCCACCCATGGGCCCATTGAGTTCCCCCTCCTTTTTCTTAACCCATGATTCACATTCCTATTTGGGCTGATTGGGCCAATTGGGCTAATTACACAGGATCCTTCCTCTTGAAAAGCCTGTCAAAGATGAGGAAAGATTACAGTTAAAATTGGGGTGGAAAATAAACCAAGGCAAAACAGACTGTGTTGGTATGCTTCATGCTAGAGTTGTCAAAATAAACCCGACCCGTTTACTTGGTTACATGGACGAACTTTACATGTAAAAAATAGGCATATGAAAATTTAAAAAAAAAAATTGGACCGATCCATTAAGGCCCGCGAGCCAGCCCGTGAGCCTGGGAAATTTTTTAAAAAGTTTTTTTAAAAAATAAACGGGTTGGTGGGCGGCCGATTTAGGCCCGCGAATCGACCATAAACGAGCCAGACCCTAAAAATAACATTTTTTTGTCCCATCCATTTAGGTCCGTGGGCCTAAACAGGTGGGCCATAAACGGGTCGGGCCAGCCCATTTGACCGCCATACTTCATAGAGTTTGTAATTACACACAAAACTAGTCTTTATTTAGTTTTCCCATAAGAATTTATTTTATACAACATACATTTTTATTTATCTTAAAAAAAACCTAATAATTAATATAATTTTTCCATTAAAATTCTAAAAAAGGAAAAAGAAAAAAGAAGAAGAAGAAGAAGAAAAAAGCACAAGGCCATCATCAGAAATGGGGACAGTGTCATGGAAGCAGCTTCTCCTCAACGCTCTGGAATCCAACAGTCACCTCAAACACTCTGCTTTCTTCCAGCTCGTTGGCACTACTCATCAATTTTTTTACTTTTTCAATTAATTAATAAGTTTATCAATTAAAAAAATCATTTTTTTTCTGTATTACCTCAAAAATTAACATTCACGGTTCTGATTTTTGTGTTTCAGGCAACCGTAGGAACCAATGGAACGCCTTCGAATCGCACTGTCGTTTTCAGGTTCTCTTTGCTTTTCTTCTTTCTAATTATTTTTCTTAATTTTTTTGTTTATTTTTTTTTTGTTAATTTTAATTTTTTGATTTTCAGAGGATTCCAAGACAACACTTGTAACATCCAAATCAACACTGATACCCGCACTCGCAAGGTTCATTCTTTTTTTTTTTTCTTCCTAAGATGGAACTTCAGTTTTGGAAATAAAAAGTGGGTTTTTGTTTGTTTTGAATTTGGTTGCTGAGTGTTGAAATAAAATGCAGTTTTGAATTTGTTTGCTTTGAGTTCAGTTTTGGATAAAATTTTTTTTTTTTTAAAAATAAAAATAATAATATGGGGTTTCCTGTTCAATTAAAATTTTGGGATTTTTTTCCTTGTTGAATTCATGCTACTTACTATAAGAAGTTTCCAGAGACGGCTTTTGAAAAATTTTAAAAATTGTTGGCTTACTTGTGATGCAGACTGAAGAGCTCAAGCTTTGCTCCTCTGCTGAGGTGATTTTTCAATTAGGTGCATTTTGTTATTGCTGCTAAGGGCCATATATAGATTGAGAATTAGCTCTTGCTTTTTTTTTGGTTTTAGATATGTTGGTATTTCATAGATTCGTGGGAGCAATTCCGGATAAATGGGAACGTAGATGTCATCGATGCATCGAATCCTGACCTGCTAAAACTTCAGGTTTGATGGGAAGTTTAAGCTTATGGTTGAATTGAATTCTTCAAAGTAGTTACTCCCTTTGCCATCTATCCTTTATTCAGATCAAGGATGTGTTTGTTTTAGCTTATTTGGCAAAAAAAAACCAACTCACTATTTTAGCTAAAAAATTAGTTCTCATATATTTGTTTTCAGCAAAAACTAAAAAGAATAGTGTCTCTGAAAAATCAGTGTTTAGCTTTTTCAGCTCTATAGAAAAATCAATTTTTTAAATCACATTTTTAAAAATCCCATACAAACGCACCCAAGTGTGGTTTGGATATTTCTGCATAATTTAGACAAGTAACTTTGCATTAATTCATAATGCAGCTGAGAGAGAAGTCCTGGTTTGCCAGCTCACTGAGATCAAGGTTGCAATATTTAGGGCCGAACCCAGGTCTTCCGTGTCTAGTTGAACAACCACAAGAAATATCTTTAGATCCTTCTGTAGGTCCGGTTGATGCTTTTTGTCTTCTTATCCTAGAACCAGATCAGGTAATGGTATCCCTCACATTCTAATTTTCTAACGTTAATAAATACCCTTTTGCTTCGACGTTTTCACTTTGGCATTCATCCATTTACAGGTTGATTACTTGAATCTGAAGAGTAACCAGAGGCTTACATTCAAATCAAGCGCAAGTGCTGCAGTGGAGAAAAGCTGGATTATGGAGAGGGTTAACCCTTAATCAGCTCTCCGTTGTATTTACGCTTTATAGTACACCGTTGATTGCATGTTCTGAGCATAGAAGAGAGGGTTGATTGGAACATGATGGTCAGAGATTTTCATTGTACAATGTTCACTAGATTGGCCTTCGTGCTGTTAGCGTTCTGAACTGTTGGTGTAGTTGTTTGATATAAAACTGGTAAAGATTGGAATGTGAGTTAGCCTCTTGTTTATAGGATCTTGTCAATGCGGGCACCTTTTGGTTTGTAGTGGTGGAAACTTCGAGAGAATTGGAATAACTATTTGTCACATTGATTTCCTATTTATATTAATATGTTCCGGTTTGTTTTAAAATTCTGAAGGATATGCAGATAGAACACAAACCAAAGGGAAAGAGATTTGCATTTATCTAATCATTTTGCTTCTTTACATCCTCAATGTTTTTTTTTTTTTTTTTAAACTTTTTAAAGAAATGGAGCAGTGCCACATATTACATACATGGCGCCAAAGAACATTTGAATGGGGGAAAAGGTCACACAGCCATCTGTTAGTACTATTTTGTTATGATCCATTGTTTGTCTTTAACATTGTGGCAGGTCTGCCGGAGGAGGTGGTAAGGATTGTGACTCTCCTTTTCCGTTGTTAACTATAAATACCATGCCTAGTCCCCATGACTGGTGTATATCAATGTGGCAGTGCATATACCACACCCCTGCAAAAAGTTTCATGTTATTGCTAGTTAGAAATCGATAACTCGTCGTTGTTTAGCAGGGAAATGAAATGCCGTTAAGGCATTTTACCTGGATTATCGGCAACAAAGCGAATTGCTGCCCATCCTCCCACTGGAACGCCAATTGTGCTCATGTATGGAGGATCCACCAAGTTGAACTTCGCAGTTAGCGGGTTATAGTTCCCTGTGCCATAGCCGACAACATAAAAGCTGTGGCCGTGGAAGTGCATCGGGTGGTTTTCGATGTTTACTGTTCCCGTGTCCTGCAGAATGAGTTGCACCTTGGTACCATATTCAAGGACCTTTGTTCTAGTCCCATTCAACGACTGTGTGTCGAATGGAATGTTGTTCGGAGCGCCGTTAACAAAGTCGTAGAACTTAGAAGGCGCATCAGGAAAGTCTTCGGTATATGATCCTTTTATGTTCTTATAGTAAGCTTCCAGGATCGAAATTTTGGGATGAATGAAACTTATGTTGTTCATGGAAGCAGCCAGCACCCCATTGTTCATGGCTCGGCAGTTCTGCTTTGGCGTCTTTGAATGACACTTCTGAACATTCAATCCAATGGTGATGAACAGGTTCTTATCAACTTCTTTGAAAACATTGACTCGATTTAGGCTCCTTAATCCATCCATGACTGTCTTAACAGCTAGTTTATCATCAAGTTTAGGTAATTTCGCAGGCAAATATAAGTCATCGGATGCAGCACCTATGTAATTAAGGCAGGCGATGGCCGAAACGTTTTGATAGTTAACGATCCTGCCAGATTTGTAAGGTGCCACAGCCATGGAGTATTTCCTTACAGGTTGATCAGCATAGACAAGGACATTCAATGTCTGGCCTGGTGCTAGCATCACTGTGTCTGTGGTGAATGGCTTCGTGTACTCGGCATCGGCTTCCACTATTGTTAATTTGTGACTGGCAATGGCAAAGAAGTTCTCGGTGTTCAAGCCAGCATTGATCAGCCTCAACATATAGGTCTTCCCTGGAATTACATCAATTTGGTAGACATCTGAAATGATGAGGAGAGAAATGTGTGAGAGGAAAAGGTAAGACAGAAAATTTGAACTATTACTGTGCTTATGTAGTTTGGTGGTTACTGTCATGTGGTCAACTAGTCTTACTGAAAGAAGCTGATCATCAACCACTGCTAACCACTGCTTAATCCAGATTATTTGGTAACAACTTAACGTTAAACATCTTTTTTTAAAAAAGAAATCTTTTTAATTTTGATATACTATCAGTGTAAAACGGTTTTATACAATCATCCTATCATATACAGTCACGTCCTGTGATATGATTATGAAGTTATCATTTCGTTTTGTAAATAATGGTTGGCGTTGAACCCCAACCATAAAACTTTTAAGATATCGCAATAAAGGTAATTCACCATTATCACAATGAGCAATGCTGTACAGTTAGAAAAGTGTTGCTTGAATATTTGATACAAATCATATTAGTAGTTGGTTGAGATGACCCACTTATTCATCCGAGGGTCAATAGTCAAGTCGCATCATTCTAATAACTAAATTTTGGAAGTGTTTTTGGCTCTTCAGCATTATTATATCACAATTACATAGTTGTTATCTTCTGTTATGCTAAATAGATACCATTAATGGAGCAGTTGTAGTTGGGGCCTGGATGGCCATTCATAGTAAATGCATCTGGTTTAGGAGGAGCTCCTCCACTTGCTAGAGTGGCATGCTCAATTTGTTGGAGATCTTGGCGCCAATACTCTCCTGCCACGTATTCCCACACAAAAAAATAAAAATAAAAAAAATAAAAATCAGCTAGAACATCATTATATGTAGAACATAAAAACTATGAAACACTAGCTGAGTTCAAAATCCAAGGAGGGAAGCATCTTGATTAGTTTACCTAGCATGACTATGTGCTCTTGATAGGGATTCTTGAAAGGGTAAGGTACCTTGGCCTTTGGATAAACAACCATTGCACCATAAACTGTTCCTCTCAGCCAAGAAACATGAGCATGCCAGAAGAAGGTTCCCTTCTGCTTCGCCACCGTGAAATTGTAGGTGAAGCTCTGGCCTGCTTGAATTGGGCATTGCGTTACAAAGGACGGTCCGTCATACCAACATGACAGCCTTTGCCTGATGCCATGCCTGAAGTTCAATAATTTCAGCATTGTTTGATTAGTGATGTGGTGTTAACATTTGAATGAACTATCTTTATAATATTGCATTATTACCAGTGAATTGTGATGTTGAGAGGTGTCTTATTGGTGACTTTGACTATGATTCTGTCATCTTCTTGTGCATAAATTACCGGTCCTGGAAACATGCCATTCACCGTGACAACGTCCTTGCTGCTGCAAAGCTTCGTAACTCTCTTAGTTTGTACCTGTGCAAGTAGCCATTGGTGAGAGCATTAACAAAATAGAGAAGAAAGGCATTGGAGTAGTGTGCTGCAACCCACCAGAAAGTTTGGTTTTTTTTTTTTATTTTTTATTTTCATTCCTTGTTTCTGCTGTTTCCTTAACAAAATCTTGTAAAGACCGTGAACATGGTGTTTGAGTCAGCGCGTTAAGAATGAGTGTGTACCTTAAAGTCATAGAACCTGGTTGATTCTCCCCTGGCACTGCCACATGTCACAAGTTTCACATTGTAGGTAGCAACTGTAATGCTCAACCACAACACACACAAGGTGACTATGTTGGCCATTTTCAAGGGTTTGTGGAGGTTGAGGCTTGAGGTAGAATGGAAGGGAAAAGCCCTTATAAAAGAGTGAACTCTCTCTTTTGGTACATTTAATTTTTTATTACTATTATTATTATTTATCGGAGGAAAGTTGGAAAAAAGGCTATGCAGGTTCCATACTAATTTGTCAGCCTTTTTGATGATTCCTCTAGCGTGAGTTGGTGATGATAAGGTGTTGGTGGAAGTGATTATTCAACATGGCCACAATGGTAGGGAATGGATTTTCAGCATAATAACCCCTTTTTTCTCCCTTTCCCTTTCCCTTTCCCTTTCCTCTCCATTTTTATCTATTCTCTCTTCTTTTCCTTGTACAGCATTTTCTCTGTTGCAAAATCATGTCATTGACTGAGAATAGAGAGCACACATGCTTCTAAACCATGATCTACCTCAAACCCCACCACAATCAAGCCAACCTCCTCTCTTAATGTTCTTTGTCGTTTTCTTTTCTAATCAAGTTGGTTATTAGCATTGGTAACCATGTTATAGAGTTGAAACTACATAACTGCATTCGACCATTGTGTATTGATAGTTCGGTTGATAATAGTTAAAGACATCTCAAGAGAGCATCACAAGTTTAAGATTTAGGGTTTAAATGTTTTTTGTCGTTTTCCTCCCGTGTCCTATCAAGAAACTTGTTAGGGACTTCATTAGAGGCCCCTTGGTCAAACCCACGGGGTGGATTCTAGGCATTTAAAAAAAGGCTTTCAACAACAATAATAATTAAGTCATAGTGCAAGTGCGTGCACTACATGAATTGATCGATGCTTTTGCATTCTATGAAAAACCAAATTTCTGGTAAAATAATTTCACACAATGTGCTTTCAATGGTTTCTCCTAACATTTATTCTAGATATCCACTTATCTCTTTCAATTGAACTTCATTCATTAAAAGATACAAAAAGTTGAGTTTCCTGATCACCTGAAATTATCACTAGCTAGTATAACCAATGTTGCTACAAATTTGTTAGTATATTCTAGCCAATAAGCAACAACAATTTTTTTCTAAGAGTTGAATAAATAAAGCTATGAAAAGACAAAGATTTTTAGACAACTTAAAAGCTTTCAACCTTACTTTGTATTGGCAGGGGGGAAGTTTGAGCAAAAAAAGGGTGGGGTTACTCTTGTTTAGCTTTTATTAGACATGCTCTTCTTCTCAATCATAAGCAAAGTTGATGCACGCCTTCACATACCCTAGTCCACCAATGTTGGGGTAATTTACAGCACAAATCAACTATATTCGTGCACTGTCTGAATATCTTATGATGGTTTTTTAAATTAAACCATTTTGTACAAATACCTTTCTGATTAATAACGCGGAGTTTGGTGAATGTGGTGATAATATTAATCTCTTAACCAATAGTCTCGAGTTTAAATCAAAAAGAGAAATTTTTGTTCGAAGATCTTTACGTACCCCTTTATAAAAAGACCTTCAATCGAGTTCTTAAAAATAAAATTCGATGATAGTGGCTCAATCAAGATTAAAAATAAAATCATCTTTCCTTAAAGAAGACTTTTCACCTTGGTCATTATGCCTGCAAATTCAGGTGTTTTGCAGGGTATCTTTTTATAATTAATATTCATTTGAAAAGAATACATGTCAAGTTGTCAACACTAAATGTATGTATGTTCTTCATGCAATCCAATATTCAAATTACTTTTAGCCCATTTATTATTTAAAATGGAAAATTCTTATACAATTTCAGAGCAAAGCCGTTACTCTTATTCTGATCCATTAGAATGACAAGTACTCACCAGATCATAGAAAGAGCAATAATGACTTACTCGGGAGACGCATAAGAATTTCTCTTTTTTAACTAGTATAACTTAATTAATAGACATAAATATCATACACAAACTAATTCACCCACCTCAGCATATATACCTTACAATTCAGTGACTTCATATGCTATATAAAGTACCAAATCATTCTCAAACCTATAATGACTCGGGTGGAGAAGCTGTCCAAAAATGTTATTCTTTGAGAAACATTGGCAGGATGTGTGTGTGTATATATATATATCAAATGCTACATGTATATTCAATTTTATACACCCATACATACACCATTAATAATGCACTAACTTTATTCTTATGAGTGCACAAACATTATAAACTTATAGATGATATTCTCAATTATACTTAATTAAGTGCACAAACATTATAAGCATTAAAACACAAACTTTATATATATAAGTATAGAGTATATGTATGGTGTATATTTTTTAGTGTACGTGTAACAGGATTAGGGTTGTCAAAACGGGCGGGCCCGCCCGTTTATGGTCCGTGGGCCTAAAAGAGCCGGGCAAAAAATATGCATATTTTTAGGGTCTGGCTCGTTTATGGTCGGTCTGCGGGCCTAAATGGGTCGCCTGCTAGCCCGTTTATTTTTTTAAAAAAAATTCAAAAATTAAAAAAAATTAAAAAAAATTCAAAAAAAATTATTTAAAAAATTTAAAAAAAAATCACAGGCTCACGGGCCGATCCGCGGGCCAAATGGGCCGGGCCTAAACGGGCCGGTCTAATTTTTTTTAAAATTTTCACGGGCTTATTTTTTACATGTAAAGTCTGTCCATTTAACCGGGTAAATGAATCAGACCCATTTTGACAGCTCTAAATAGGACTATATATATATATATATATATATATATATATATATATAATTGTATGAGGAGGGGAGGGTAGATTATTTCTTCTCTCTCCTCTTAAACACGATTACCAAAATAATTGCGTGAGATATAATTTTGATCGTATATTTTAATTCAACGGTTAAAAATACACTTTCTCACCTCTCACGTGAAAAATTAAAAACATCCTCTCAAATGAATCTCTATATATTTATATATGCTTGCTAGCTAGCTAGGCCAAGCTGGAGCAACCAGATGATTGTGTCTCAAATGCATGCCATGATATATACACATAACTTCTCAAGCACGCCACTAGCTCTCATGAACATGAGTGGATATGGCATATTCCCTCCCATAACTTCATGCACTCTTCTCACGTCTCAACCTTTTAATTTGAAATCATTTCCACTTCAAAATCAACATGCAGTGATTGAGTTTATTAAATAAGTATGTTCAAGTATATACAATTCAATTATGTAAGTGTCCAATGGAATATATCTGTGTGTTATTTGCTAACAATGTGCATCCATCATTATTTGATATCGCATTCAATACTTGCATATATATATATAAACATGTATCGATTTAAGTATTCAGGGGCTTTGTACAAAGAAAATAATTAAGACCTTTCCCTTTAAGTTGGTCCCCTTTTTCTCATTTCCATTTTTAGCAAAATTTTATTTTGTTTTTCCCCTTTTCCTTAGATTAAGTACTAAGTACCTATACGAGATTGTATATATATTCAATGTGTAGCAAAAGCACTTGTGCTGTAATGAACCTTAGTATATAGTGGTGTGATCCAAACGTTATAGTATATGGAGTGTCCAACTTTTTTGTTTTCCCTTTGATTCTTTACTACTCTTATGAATATATAGAAGGGATTGATCATTGCTTTGCTAAAAAGCTGTGTTGATACAAATTTTGTGTACTTTCTGAAATCCATCTCCTATGAATGTACATACAGCTCAGCAAACGTATAATATATATGTTCATATACTTTGAAGCACAATGATGCCATATGCTTGAAATGATATCTTATTTAATTGTTTTTAACATTAATTACTTTATGGAGTTACATCTAGTCTAGGTCTATGTGCGGGCATTCAACATATGAATATTTTTTTCAAAATTTCTTGCATGTAAAAACTTATTTCTCTCTTCATTTTATTTGAATTTAAGAGAAATTAAATTTTACAATTATATTTAAAAGAAGAGAGAGACATATACATTCTCATGTATTAAGTATTATATCTCATACACTTTAAGAAAAATATTGTGAGATGATTAAAATTTTTTTTTGTCATGTCAAAGCAGTGTAGTATGATTATAACTAAACCCTTAAATGAATAAACGAGTTATGCTACTTCATTGATTTAAACCACCAATGAGGCAATGACCATGATTTTTATTAAATTTTTGACAATATTATATTCTTTTGAGTATGCAGCATTCAAACTCTATTTTAAAACTCTTGAATATTAAAAAAAAAAACTATAATTTTTTTTTTCATTTATTCCCTTTATCCATCATCACCCCCTTAAATATAAATTTATAATCGATCCAAATATACAAATAAATATGACTAAAGAGTAGCATGAAATTTGAGCATGACCAAATCACTATTTTTTTTTAATGCCTAAATAAATATACTACTTTGGTAAAAATACAATGCCTAAATTAATAAATATATACTAGCTCTAGACTTCTCTGTGGAGTTCTCAAAGGGAAGTCTTCATTCAACATGCAATCAAGAATTAAATTTCGGTTTTAATAGCACTTAGAGACAAAATAGTGTAACAAATCATGTAACCTCCTCTCTCCCCCAACTTATCATCTTTGAATGCATAGCTGGTTGTACTTTTCAACCAGTCAAAAGTACTTTTAATTGAATGAGAATGAATTTGCATAGTAATAAAACTTGTTTGTTTATTTTTAAGACAACTATAACTACTTTAATTCCAGGCAATTAAAACTTTTTTTGAGAGAAACATTTTTAGTTTTAGTCTTTTTATTTATTTATTTATTTTAGGAGAAATACTTTTGATGGGATATAATTTTATGGCTAAAATGCTCTTTTTTTTGTCCTCTAATTATATCCATTTATTTAATTTAGTTATGTATTTTTTAAAAACATTCAATTATCCTCACTTTATAGAACGTTAGTCATCAAGTTAGTCCTCTGTTAGACCCTTAATTAATCCACTCCGAACCATGCTAACATGGTCGTTTAGTAACAAAACGACATCATTTTGATTTATCCTAAAAATTAAAGGTGGTTTCTCTTGTGCCCCATGAGGTAAATACCCTTTGCTATTAGATTTTTCTATTTTTGACAATTTTTAACACTAAATCCATCGAATTTTATCATCATTTTATGTTTTATATGATCTTAATAAACTTTTCATTAGTCAAATCATTGAAAAAATCAACTTGTAAAAGGCATAGAAATTTGTAGATCATTTGAGTTTATAGAATGTTAATTAGTCAAATTAGTCTTCCATTAGTCCCTTACTTAACTCACTAACCGACCACGCTGGTGTGGCTTTTTAACAGTCAAAACGGCGTTGTTTTGGCTTATCCTAAAAATTAAATCAAACAGGCCCAAAAGGTTCAAAGAAACAAGCATTCAACAAGCAAGAGAAACAACAAGGTCAGACGGCCAGAATTCATGCTAGAATTCGATAAGGTAGAATGAAGTGTCAAGATTGTAAGACAATAGAGTAAACATACTGAAATCATACGTAAAAACAAGTAAAAGCATGACGTGTCACGCCACTGTTATGTCACCTTATTCGAGAAGACAATTTTTAAAGTACAATTCAGACAGTGTAGCATCTTAATTTTTTTCAGCGAAAACGATAACAATTTTTTTTTACATAGGATGAGAATATGAAGTGATTCAAAAAAAAAAAAAACAAAAAGACAAATCGTTCCTCTCTTTCTCTAGAATCACACACCAATTAGCACTACAAGAAACACGCGCATTAACGATGGGGTCGTGCCTGCCTCTCAAGCTGGGAAGAAGGTGCAAATCTCTTGTTCCAAAAGGGAAAGCCTTGAAGGAGAAGCGCGCGAGGTTATACATAATCAAGCGCTGTGTTTTGATGCTAATTTGCTGGAAGAAGCAGCATGGAGATGATGAATGATTGATTCATATCCCTCTAGTAGTGATCGATCACTTCCAATTTGATAAGTTGTCCTCCTTTTATTAGAATTAATTAACAATAAATAAATTGTTATGGTTGAATGCAGGTTTAGTTTCAAAACATTGTCCCTGCAGATTATTTTTGTTGGGGTTTGTAGCTAATCTTTATTGTTCTGTTCGGATGAGGTTTAATTTTCAATTTTGATTAATATTTGAAAACCGCCGGTAAAAGTAAAAAAAAAAAAAAAAAAACATGCATAATAGGGACAAGGAGTTTTTAAATTGCGGCTGCAGTTGGTAGCGGTATTGTGACTACCTCGGTTGCAGCCACAATTGCTGTTGTCACCATGCAGTTATGGGGAGTGTCGCAATAGCAATGTTGTGGCCACAGTTTAAACTATCAGCCCAAGAGTGTACTTATTGATCATTTTTAAGTCATGAAAATGGGGATATAATTTAATTCAATGTCTAGGGCTAAGATTCTCTCTTGAATCTATTTTTTATTATGTCCTTCTTTTTTTCTTTTTTTTTGGGTTAAGTTCTCTTGATTCTGTTCTATTCTATCTTACTTCACGTACATTGCTACATTTTTCTTCTGTTTTAGTTTCGTGGCATGGTTTATGGAAAGAAATAGAATAAGATTGCAACCTGAAATAGACCTCTTTGGTTTCCATAATGAACTAATCAAAATATGCTATCTATCTGCTAGCAAAGCAGTGTTTTGTGGCGGAAAATTACGGTGATAAAACGCGTTTGCTGCGGCAAGAAGGAAACTAGTTTGCGACGGATTGAACTTTGCCGCAAATTTTTCACTGCAAAATGTTAATTATTTAAGTGGTGATACCCTGTTAATGCATATAAATTGGTGTCCTACTTAGATTTAGGACTGATGCCTTATTGTTCTCCACTCCTCATTGATTCATAAAGAATATATTATTATTAATTATTATTGGTGAATATAATTAAGGAGCTTTATTTTGTTTCATATTTCAGATTTCAGACAGCCACAAATTGTTGAAAAAATTTCTTGAAAACTTCCTTCCACCCTGTATTGCCAACAAAATGAGAAATTACTGTGTATCCCACAGTATTGCAATACCACCAATCAGAACTTAAATGATGACACTTATTGGATTAAAAATAAAATATTATTGAGTTAACTTTTTTGCAGTTACAAAACTATTCCACAAAACCACTAGAGTAATATACTGTGGGAATATACTAGAAATTTTAAAAAATAATAGATATATATATATATATATATATATATGTATATCAATATTGGCACCATAAACTTTAATTCAACCAATTTTAAACGTTGAAGACTAATTAAGGATTTCAAACCACAAAACAAAAACATATTACATTCATTATGGGAACCTCTTTTGGCTCAATTTAGTTGGCAAGGTAAAGAGAGAAAAGTGTAAACCTCTCTCAATATGCAGTAATCAACAATAACTATATACTATCTTCTCATAAATTTGAAAGGAAAAACAAAATAATTTACTTCGTACTTCAATTGATATTGCATAATTCCATATTAATTAGAGATTACTACAATATTTTATATTGACGATCGACTCTATAACATTATATGTATGTGACTTATAATAGAATTATTGTAAGAGTAAAATACTTTTAATAATACACGATAATATTTAATTGGATATAGGTATAAAAAACTTTCAAACGCATAATCAATATTAAATTCGGTTAAAAAATTATATTTTCTTAATTTTTTTAGGGATTATATATATAATCATATTAATTATTTTTTATGACTTATAATATGTTGGTCTAACTAATGTTTAACGAAATTAAATAAAGGAATAAGTTAGATTACTTTATTGGTTTGAGCCTGAAATAGATAATAGTCATTTTGCCTATTTTTTATTGACTTTTAGGATTTTATGGGAGCCACTAGCCAAATATAAATAAGTAAAGAGTGTTTTGGTCCCCAATACATCAAAATTAAATAAACAGTCTCTTTCCCATTTGAAGAACTGCGCTCAAGCCCCATCAAGAGGGAATACAGAGATTTTGATTGAAGAAGACCAATAACCACTTATCTAAATGTCAATTGGCAACATCATTTGGCTCCTATATATTTAGGAATTTACGTACGCTTCCACGTCTAGTCTATTTTTTTTTATGATTTAACATGGATGGTATTGAGGTCATCGAATTAAGGGTTTTTAACAAGTGATATTAGAGTCATCCATAATTAAATCATTGAAAAATAATTAATTTGTTGATGTTGATGTTTGAATTTTGGTTTGACTTTCGAGTTTAATGATTACGTATGAACTCGGCGTGGCTTCCTCTTATTTGGATGTCAGTTATACTTATATGGGTCTGTCAATTAAGTTCGTTTATTTCAAATATTATGTTTTTTGGCTTTCGGGGATCATGTATGATTCAAGTTTTTTAAATTAAAAAAATTCTCAAAAAATACAACTGGTTGCGTGACCTTTGGTTCATTCACCAGAGTTTTCCTTTCAGTCCATGGCATTTACTGGATGTTGATTCTGATATATATATATATATATATATATATACTAATCAAAGGTTCAATGTCGTTTTTGTTAATTGACGTTGGACATCAATTTTGGAAATGATGTTTATGTGAATGCAATGCCAAATTCATTGTAATATAACAATGTGCTTATTTGTCCTTTTAGTTGTATCCATGCAATGTTATTTTTTTTTTATGAATAAGGATCCATAAATTAGACTATTGAGAATATTGTGTGTGTGGGTATTTAGCATATTCTCTATGATCTTTTTATGGAATTTAAGAAAGCCATTTGTCTTGTTTTGTTATTGGATATCCTAGGAACAAGGGCAAATCAGGAAAAACATTTACCTTCAAGGAATTACATTTGGCTCGTCCAGTATTAGATAATGCTATGAGAAAAGGGTTCATGATAAAAGTCTATTCTTATATATATAATTAACTTGCTTTTGTATATTT
This sequence comes from Nissolia schottii, assembly GCA_003254905.1. NCBI lineage: Eukaryota > Viridiplantae > Streptophyta > Magnoliopsida > Fabales > Fabaceae > Nissolia > Nissolia schottii. The sequence continues at coordinate 279,466 of QANU01020924.1, forward strand.
GATTATTTTATAATCCCCTTATGTTGGATTTGGATTCAATTTATTTTAAAGATTTAAGTTTTGATCAGATTTTGATTGATCCTGCCCATAAGATATAAATCTTTAAATTTGGAAGTTGTCTGTTAAGAATATAATATGATCTTAAAGATTTTGAAAATATTTTGATATCTAATAAATTAATCTTTTTTGGATATAAAATATATTTAGGTGATCTCCATTGTCCTCTAAAGAATTTTGACCCTTATTTTGATATTATTTTAAATTAGGTTATTTGGATTCAATTATTTACAAATCAATTTTGAGATAAATTGATTGAAATAATATGCTACCGTAGTAGTTTCTATTATTAACGTCAATTTATTTTAAAACATAAGGAAGAATGTGAGCATATAATTCATGTGAATATTTGACCGAATTATATGAACACTTGTGATAGTAAATTTTTTGGATCCTATTATGTTGATTTAGCATTCAATTATCTTTAAGGATAAACATTATTTAAGTAAATTAATTGAGACTACATGCTGTCAAAGTAACATCTCTTGTTAAAGTTAACTTATTATGGAACATAAAGAATGTTGTATGTGATTCATGAAAATATTGATCTGTCCAAAGGAATGTCAATATTTGGCCGAATTATATGCACACTTGTGGTAATATATATGTGACAATTATTAAGTTCAATGTGAATAATAAGTTGGTCCAAAGACAGACTTATTGTTTTTAATAATTTATTGTTAATATTTGATTATTACATCAAGAGTACCACTTACAAGTTAATATTTTTGTCCAAATACTAAATATTAATGTTGTGCTCGGTATCTTATAATGAACCCTATAATTTTAAAAAATAATTATTTATGAACGTGTGTGAATATATTGGTTTATTCTACTTTTTCGCTTCTCTTATATTTATTAAAATCAACTTTGTTTTCATGAGAAATGAGGCTAACTTACGCTAAGGATTGAATAACCCGCTGCTCTTATGGATAAAAGTTCTAGTAGGACTTTGAGAAGTGGGATAGTTCAAATTGCATGAGTCTCATTATTATGATTTGTATAATTTTAGAAACATTCAGGGGCATTGTACCGAGGTGATATATTCCTCAGTTCGATTTGGATCCTAGAGCTTCTCTGCCGGTCTTGGATCGCTGGTTCGGGTACCTGCAACGACTTTGACGCTTAAGTTAGTGAGGGTTCAAAGTAGCTGCGGAATCAAGAGTAGTTAGGTTTTAGGCGTACCTGGTGTGTTGATTAGGTTTAAATACTTGGGTGGCGTATGTGAATTTTGCTATTCCTGAGATCTTTCTGTTGAGTCCGCCTTCAAAGATCACGGCGCATTGTTCACTGGGGAAAGGATGTCTCAAGACAAGAATCTCACTGGCCGGTGAAGGGGTTGCTCAAGTCAAGTCAGGTTGATCCGCGGACCTCTGATTGATACTCCAGGATGGTCTTCGGCTCAGGTTGATCTGCGGCCCTCGGGTATGATATTCCAGGATAGGCCATATGGCCTAGTCCATAACAAGCACTATGTCCAAAAGGGTTACCACTGCCAAGGAATTTTCTTAAAAAAAAGTGCTTTGCCAAAAATAATACGGCTAAAACAAGTTCGATTACATCGAATATAATTTCAATAAAGCATAAAGTAAAAGGAAATATAAGGGAGTACATCATGAACATGTCTCATCTTGCTTCAAAACTAAAGGCACTATAGTTAGAGCTATTTGATAATCGTTCGTGTAAATAATTTTTTTGGTTTCTCTTCTAGTAAAATTTAGTTTAAGGTCAGTTATATCTGACAAATGGTTAAATGGTCTCTTAATGAGCTCATTTCTCATTTGTGTAAGAAGAAGAACTCTTAAAGCAAGAAAAGATTGAAAGTACTTACTAAACAGTTAAGACAAGAATGTTGAATAAGAATAAAGAAGCTACAAAATATGTCTACCTCAAAAGAAACATTAGGAATTTAGTTGTTACTTTTGTTAGAATTATGGGCACATGAAGAACGATTGTGTCAAATATCATGATTGGCGTATAAGGAAAGACAAATTTTTCATTTTGGATTGTTCTGAGATTAATTTAGTGTTAGTACCAACACACATTTGGTGTGTAATTTTTTTTGGTTCTACTACTCACATAAGTGTGTCTAAGCAATGTTTTTTTTTTTTTTTTGAGTTTTCAAAAGTCAAATGACGCTAAAAGATTCATCTATGCGGAGCAATGAAAAAAAATTAGTGAAAGTTGAGGCAATAGGGACTTTTGGATTATTATTAACGATTTGATATTATTTAAATTTAATATATATATATATATATATATATATATATTGTCTTTTAGACAAAATTTGAGTTTTGTATTTTACTTTGGAAAATTTTGATTATTCTTATTCATTTAGAAACAATCAGATTAGTCTTTTTTCATAATTTAAATAGTTTCTTTTTATATAATATTAACTATTTTAATGAAACCTTGCATCTTTTTTTTGTATAAAGTGCAAATTAACCATTGAGAATCGTTGATCCCCTTTATTTTACAAACTTTTATGTTTGTGTTTAATGTTTTAAGGGGAAACAAGCAATCATGAAGAGATTATGTGCAAATAGATCTTCGGATGTCTCTAAACTTATATATACAGATATTTGTGGTTATTCCCTATGGTTTCATGGAATACTCATACGGTACATTATTAAGTTTGTAGACATTTTTTCTTCTTTGGTCATCTTTATCTCCTTTATGAAAAGTTTTAGTCACTGGACATATTCAAATCCCTTAAGGCTGAGTTAAAATTAACTTAGCAAAACCATGAAGGCTATCAAATTTAACTGTGGTGGTAAATGCCATGGTAGGTATGATGGATTAGGTGAAACTTTCATGATTAAAAGTTGCAGCTTACATCTTTAATAGAGTTCCAACTAAAGTAGTGATCAAAACCCCTTATGAATTATGAATTAGCAAAAAGCCATTATAAGACATTTAGACATTTGAGGTTGTGTAATTAAAGGCAATGTCTTTTAAGGCCAAATATAAAGAAACTGAACTCAAGAATGGTCAATATTTATTTTGTTGAATACTTAGAGGGTTTCAGGGGGTATAAGTTTTACATGTGATCCCGCAACTAGATCAATTTTGATATAAGGAATGCTCAGTTCTTTGAGGGTTGTTGAATTTGGGGGAAGAATAAAGTTAAAGATTTTGTCTTTAAAGAGGAATCTATCCCTAATCAAGACCAACAGGTTATTCCTAAAGAGCAAACTCAACAACCTCAAGAACAAATGTCATTAAGGAAATACACTAAAGAAAGAAGAATTTATAGGGTCTAATAATTGTATCATATTTTGTTAAAGGACCCTTTTAGGACATTAATGGCGTGTTTTGATCTTAAGGTACATTAGACAGATATAAAGATTGTGGTTCTCAATGGTGACATTGATGAGATGATTTACATGTTGTAACCAGAAAACTATGAGTCGAGAGATACAAAGAACATGATTTGAAAATTAAAGAAATCTGTCTATATTCTTAAGCAAACCTTTATCAATGGTATTACAAATTTCATCAAGTTATTATCTCATTTAGTTTAGAGATAAATGTGGTTGATGATTGTACATACCTTAAGTTCAGTGGGAGCATATCTATATTTTTAAGCATGTACAGAAATTTGGCATGCATAACTACAAATCAAAAGAAACCCCAGTTGTTAAAGGAGACAAGCCTAGTCTCATTCAACGCCCTACGAATGGTTTTAAAACTACAGAAATACAGAAGTTTTCCTATGCTTTGACAGTAGGAATTCTAATGTGTGCTTAAGTTTGCACACATACAGATATTGCATACAATTTGTTTTTTGGTGTTAAGGAAATATTTGAGCAATTGGAATGGATCATCGGATAGCAATCATAAGGTTCTTATAGTATCTTTAGAGAACAAAACACTTCATGTTCACATACAGGAAGTTGGATCAGGTAAAGATCATTAAGGATTCAGACTTTGACTTTGGTGGATGCCAAAATAGTCATAGATTCAATTCAAGCTATAATTATATGTTTGATGGAGAAGCTATCCAGAAGAATGCTGAGTAAACACTCATTGCTTTCTCTACCATTGCAGTTGGTTTAATAGTTTGTTATGAGACATCCGATTATGTAAAATGATTGTGAACTTTTGTCACAAGGGTTGCAAATTATGAATGAAATTGAAAAACCATTAAGTTGTATTGTGACCGTATTTCAACAGTCATATAAAGAAAGAGTTTAGAGTGGTCAATTGTTTATAGAGAATATTAGCACAAACTCCAAAGTTGCAGATACGCTCACTAAGGAACTACCACCCAAGGTCTTTCATGAGCATAATGCTCATATGGGTGTAATATCATTTTAATGATATACTGGATTAGTGGGAGTGTGCATTGGGATGTTCATTTATGTTAGACAAGGCTTATGTTTAGGGATATTTTTCTGCAAAAATAAAGTACTCAGTTATTTTGTTTTCACTCTAAATTATTTTGATCTCATAAAGAATAAAGTTGGACTAGTTGGAAATAGACATGAATGAGATCATTTTACATGTAATTTTCTTGTTACTCATCCAAACTTGACCTATGTCGCTGAATATATTAGTATGGTGATCATCGTGGTTTAGTCACGACTTTAATATGAAGAAAGTTGTGGTAGTTCCATCACTGATATATGAGATGGACTAGATTGTTTAAGTAGTTAAATAGAAATAGCATTCAGATGTGCACTTAAAAGTTTATTTTGTGATATGATTATCTCGAGATAATATATATAGCCCAAATGGGATATTGTTAGAAAATTATATTTCCTTAATCTATTTTGTGGGATATATATATATATATATATATATATATATATTTATGAATATAATCATATTAGCTATTTTTTATGATTTATAATATGTTGGTTTCATTAATGTTTAACGAAATTAAATAAAAGAATAACTTATACTACTTTATTGGTTTGGACCCGAAAAGGGTATTAGTCGTTCCGCCTATTTTTTATTAGCTTTTAGGGTTTTATAGGAACCACTAGTCAAATATAAATAAGTAAAGAGAGTTTTGATCCTCAATATATCAAAATCAGATAAACAGTCTCTTTCACATCTGAAGAATTGTGCTCAAGCCCCATCAGGGAGAATACAATAATCGCAGATCTAAATATCAATTGGGAATATCATTTGGCTCTTATATATTTAGGAATTCAGGTACGCTTCCACATCTAGTCTATTTTTTTTTTTTTTATGATTTGACATGGAGGGTCTTAGGGTTATCGAATTAAGAATTTCTAACAAATTCTCCATCGATGAGAGGGATGGGATTGAGAATCAAGGATGAAACTTGGAGTTGGAGCAATCAGCGGAGGAAGCAAAGGTGCTCATCGACGGATTCATCTAGTGGAGGTGCTCGTCGACGTATTCATGTTCTAATTGCTGAGGGCACGCGCCGCGACTAAAATTTGATTTTTTTTTTACCATATAAGTATATACACATTTTGTTCCCGTTATTTTATTAAATTTGAGCCCATACTAAAATAAAAGCAATAATTAGAAGAAGAAATAAACTCACTTATTATATTTACGTAATCGTTATCCCATTATCTAAATTTTTTTAAATCAGTTATTGTGTTGATCGAGCTGGCAACTCGACTAAGTCAAGTTTGTAACATGACATGAACATGCCTCACTTCATGTTCTTGTTGCTATTGATGATGTGATATTGATGTCCATTTTGATGTTGGAGAAGAACTATACACTATGAATCATTTATGAGTTTGGATTGGAAATGTGCATCGAAACATGGTACTTTTTGGACAGAAGGATACGATGGAGATTGTAAGGAATCATAATTTGAGCGCTTTGCCTTATTCGTATTGTTTGTTTATGCAATGGATGCATCAAATTGTCCTTTCCCAATGGGTTTTTGCTGAAATTGAGGCACACATATCGGAAGACAACAATGAACGTGTTACATCCAAGTTAGTAGTTATAATATAAAGAATATAATAAGAGTAAGAAATAACAATTCATTAAGGAATTATATGTTGGAATAATTTTTGGTTTCTTCCCAATTTTGTTTATGAATAAAAAGAAGGGAAAGTTTAAAAAATAAATGGTGGAAATTATCACTATTGTTTTTTTTTAATCTATTGAAAAAAAAAATTAGCACCACTTAGACTATATAGTTGCGAATAAATCGAGTCAAGTCAACCCTTGTTTAAACGAGTCGAGTTGAACTGAATTGATTTTTTAAGCGAGTTGAAAATTCATGTTCGCCCTATTTATTAAAATTTTTACGAGTTGGCGTTTTGGCTCGTAAACAACCACAACAATTTAAATAAATAAATAAAAAAAAATATATATATATATATACACACAATTTAAACTAAAGTTAAAGTAAATGACGTAAGTATTATTTCAAGACATTATTTTTATAAATTTAATAAATTATAATTATAAAGATACATACATACATACATACATATTGCTCAATGCTTCTGCATTTCAAACTTAAAAGATGAATACATGGCATAGATAAGAGAGTCATTTTAAATTATTTGAAGGATAGACATAAATTTTGGAGAAGCAAGGGATTGAATTTGACAGAGATGGGAGTGGAGGAGTAAAGCACGGTGAGGTTCACACAGTGAAGGAGTAGAGGAGAGGAGGCTCGCACCGTTGATGCCAGCCGCCACTCAAAGTGAGTAGGGAAATGGACTGTGGAGTGTGGTGGCAGCGTTGCGTTGCTGCTTGCTATTCTTTGCCTTTTGTTTTGAGTGTGGTTTTATTAGGTTACAAATGAAATGAATTGGGAACTTTATTTGTTACTTAGGGGGTTAGGGTTTCGAGTTGGGGGTCAGTCGAGTATGAACATAAGGTTAGTGGTTACAATTAAAATAGATTTGGTTGGCCAAAAGGGCTAGAACTATTTTTTTTTAAAATCAACCTTTTCAACCCGCGAGCCAACCTTCATTGTCCTGCTTCACCCCCTTAACCCGCGAGTCAAACGAGTCCAACCTACGCGAGTTGAAAACTTTAAATGAGTTGAAAATTTCAACTCACCCCGTGAAAAAGGTTGAGTTGCTCGCCTCGCCCCGTTGAGTTAAACTCGTTTTGCCATTCCTAGTTGCGAACCATGAGATATAAAATGGTGATAGCTCATCTTATCCCTTAACCATGTGATTGGAAGTTCGATTTTCACTCATGAAAATGGAAAAACATTTTGTAGCTAACAATCTGTGGCGAACTTAGTTATTGATTGAAAAATGATTAATCACTATTACTGACAGTAGACGCTGGGTACACCCAACAAAACACTGTATAGTTGGGAAAAATCCCGACTCCAATGATATTCATGAATCACAATTTTTTTTTTTTTTTTTGTGTTTTTGTGTAAGCTGAATCACAAATATTCGAGACTAGTGGTTATAACTTGACACTTGTGGTTGTTATGTAGTGGGCCTAAACAAGTCTATGAGTGGGCCTACGCAAGTCCTATGTAGTGGACCTCCCTTCAAACGAAACGTAGATCATGAGATTTTTCTAGCTATTATAAAAATCTAATCCATAAGATCTTTACTTTTATTTATTAGATTTTACACATCATAAATTTATCACAAAATGTAACTAAGAACAAGAGTTTACCAAAAAAACTAAGAACAAAAAGTGTAACCAATGTTACAATAGATTTTTTTGGATACATAACCAATACATATAATATAAAATTATACCTAAGATATTATGTAATATAAAATTATAAATAAGATAAGATATTAGATACAAAAAATTATACATAAAATATCTCTCTCAAATGACTTAACATCCAAAACAATCAAAGTTGTTAACAGCCAACGGGTTTGTCCATTTAAATTTTCTACGGAGAAGTTTTTAATGAGATCATTTTCTGACTTACCAATTTATTTGATGGGTTTGGGGTAGAGGGTAAATTTTTGTTCTTTTACCCTTTTTAATTTGTTTTCCCGTTCGAGTGCACCTCTTGTCTGCTTAACTACTTATTAAAAAAAAAAAAAAATCAAAGTTCTTGACAGCAAATATACTCTCTCCATATATTTGTGTTTTCCCTAATGATTGTCCTAAATCTAACTACGATAATATATTTTTTTTTTCTTTCCAATGGCAATGAGTACAACTTACTTGAAGAAGAAAACTTCATTGCCAAGCCTTCATATCTTGTAATAATTCCCCCAAAAACATCATTGTTAAAAATTGGTAATATGTTGCCAAAAAAAATGGAAAATTTGTACAATCATGTTATAACTCTCTACATAGAATCTAAATCATGGTTAAGCAACCGAATTTGCCTATTTACCCAACTCTACTATTGTCCATCTCTTAATAGAATCAAAATCAACTTCATAAGCAATTAAGCATCATATATGTACTTGGTACTTTTTTTCTCACCAAAAGGATGTCCTCCAAATTTATTTTAATGACCATATCACTAACACATCACTTTTAAATACACACCATAATATATCTCATATCACTTTTATTATGTATCTCATCAAGTGCTTTTAGACTCCATTAAATAGAATTTGCATTTATTTTATTATGTGTATGAAAAAATGATGTGTTAATATTGTGTTTAAATAAAAAAATTTCTATGTTCTCACCTTTTTAAAAAAATGTTATTTTTATTAATTTATGTGTTAAATATCTTGTTAACATAAATATTTATTATTAGATAAGATTTATTTGAAGGGCAGGTTCCATTAAAACCTCAACCAAGTGTAAATATGAGTTTCGTTACAGTTTCTTACATGTAAATTATTACAACTCCTAACTTCCAACATATCAATACCTTAATATATAAGGATTTCATGCACACACAAAAAATGAAATCCTAGCCCTGCTACACGTATCACATGACAAAGTAATAGTTTACCCATTTGAGATTTGGGATAAGAAGCATATCTAGATTCTTTATATATATCTATATAGCAAACCAATTTAATTACCACAAAGTCCACACAACAAAAGGAGAATATAAAGTATATATTATAAACTGCAAAAGAAGTAGTGAGAGGCTTCTTTGTAACTCAATTTCTCCACCCATTGCATTGCATACAGCAACATCAGAATCAGAAGCGGCCATCATCATGGATTTTGTGTCACTGTTTTTTCCCTTTTTCCTTGTGAAGCTTGTCCTCAAATTAAAGTACCCAAATTCCATGATCATGAGGCGTCTCTTCCAAGCAACGTTCCACCACTACTACCACCACCCCTAAATCCCATTCCCCCAATCTCTCTCACTTTATTATTAATCTAACAACCCCACAATTTCTCAATTCAATTCAGCTTCCTTCCTTTGCTTCTTCATCATAGTTACACACTCAAATCATAGCTCACATATCTTTGGTGTAAATATATATATACACATTGGAAACTCACTCCATAGCTCATTAACCCTGATTCTTCTTCCTCTTAGCTCTTTATGCCAGCACGAGTCAATGGCATTCAAATTAGAGAATAAAGTTTCGTTTTTTAACTTTTTTTTCTTCCCCAAATTACAGAACCCAATACCCAGAAATTGAACTGCACTCAAATTAGAGAAAGAATAAAACTTTCCTATTTTTTCACCCAAATTTCAGAACCCAAACCCAGGAATTGAATTCTGCACATTTCACACACAAATAATTGGACAAAATTCCCTAATTTTCAGCTCCCAAAACCTAGAAATTCAAACGTTGGCACTCAGAACTAGAAGCAAAAAAAAAGAATCCATTTTTTATTCCCCAATTCACATAACCCTCAAAACCCAGAACCTGAATCATTTTAAAAAGCTTCGATTTTGAATTCTGGGTTTTCAATCTTCAACCATGCCGGGACTATTGGCCGCGAAAACCCCGCAAAAAACGCAGTCGTTTCGCGACATCCTCGCCCAACCGCCGCAGAACGAGCCCTCCTCCGGCGAGCAAAACCCTCCGCCGCCGGAAACGACGACGACACGAGCCTCCAAGAGAACGCCGGAAAGTCCTGCCGCTGCCGGGGACGGGTCCCCCGTCAAAAACCAGAATCTGGGGCCGTTTCTTCTGAAGATGGCACGAGACACCATAGCTTCGGGTCACGACCCGAATAAAGCCCTAGACTTCGCAATTCGGGCCTCCAAATCGTTCGAGCAGTTTTCGGGTCCGGGTCCTGATCTTGCCACGTGTCTCCACGTGGTGGCGGCGATTCAGAGCGGGTTGGGGCGGTTCGAGGAAGCGGTTGAGGCTCTGGAAAGGTCAATTTTGGTGCTTGATTTCGACAAAAACGGGTCGGGTTCGGGTCATAACGAAATGGTTAGGTTTTCCGGGCTGATGCAGCTTGGGGACACTTATGCAATGATTGGGCATGTAGATAGGTCCATTTCTTGTTATGAATCGGGTTTGAAGATCCAAGTTGAGGTTTTGGGTGGGTCCGACCCGAAAGTTGCTGAGACTTGCAGGTAAAAAAGTGGTAAAACACAGTATTGTGCATTATCCAATCTTTGCTTGATTGCTAATTTGTCCGTACATGTTATGATAGTATTGTTATTATTATAGAATTATAGAATGGTACTTTGTTCTTTTTCTTTTGGTTTTGGTGCCCCACAGCCACATGTATGTTGATTAATTTGTTATAGTGGATTTTAATTTTAGATTTTGGTTGCAGAAAGGAAAGTTGTTGTGCAGGATAAGTGAACATATTTGGATAACTATTAGTTAAGACTATAGACGAATGCATTAGAAAAGAAAAATTTTCGGGTAGTAACATTGCGGAAAATATGGTAGAATCTTATGTTAGGTGATTTGGTTATGTATGGAGAAAACCTGTAAAAGCCTTGAGAATAGATTAGGTGAAGGATAGCGTAATAGGCAGTAGTGGGAGATTAAGAAAATACTGTAGGTGAAACCATTAAGGGAGGTTTAATTTTTAATGGTTTAACTATAGTCAAGGTTTATGATAGAGCATTAGGTGTTGACTGATCTATATAATCATCCACCAATTGAGACAGAACTTGATTTTATTGTTAATTATAGATTTGGGGTTCATAATGTCCATGTGATTCAAGTTTAAGTTGAATTATTCTTTACTTAGGAGTCTGCATAATTTGATCTAGAGTCGTATGGACCTTAAAATAGCAAAACTTATGAATGGTTTGTTGGTTTTGGTCTATTAGGACATTGGATAGTGATAACTTATCCAATTGTCATCACATGCACTGCCTCAATTTTTTTATTTTATCATTGGCTTTGGGGTCTCCTATGAATTAGGGGATGGTGGTTACAGATTCTGAATCATGGCTCTATGAGAAAGTATTGAATAGGCTGAACGTTCCTGGAAGTAGGCTGCTATGGTTCCTCAACTCTTTTTCTTAGTCTATTGGAATGAACAGTAAACTAGCAGCTAAAATAAGAGTATTGATTTCAATTAAGAGAGTGAGCTTTACTGTAACAAAACCAAATTATGTGATGATTATACTTAGAACTCAATGGTAGTTCCTTCAATTAGTCCACTAGTGAGAGTCTCTATAAGTTAAAAAAAAAAAGTACAGTATATTTTTTAGGTGAAACTCTTTGAAACGTTATCTTATTTTCCTATGGACATCAGAGAATTTGATATATATATATATATATATATATATATATATATATATATATATATTTTTATCATGTTTGGTAGGGAGGATTAGGACATTCATGTGATATGGTACTGAAAGATTCCTAAATAATTGCTTTCTTCCAAGAACAGGTACTTAGCTGAAGCCCATGTTCAAGCCATGCAATTTGATGAGGCTGAGCGCTTCTGCAAGAAGACCCTTGAAATTCATAGGGAGCATTGCTCGCCGGCATCCCTTGCAGAAGCTGCCGACAGGCGCCTTATGGCCCTTATATGCGAGGCAAAGGGAGATTATGAACCAGCACTTGAGCACCTCGTCCTGGCTAGCATGTCGATGATTGCTCATGGACAAGATAATGAGGTTGCGGCTATCGATGTTAGCATCGGCGATATTTACCTATCGCTCTGTCGTTTTGATGAGGCTGTTTTTGCCTACCAGAAAGCACTAACAGTGTTCAAATCCACCAAGGGCGAGAGCCACAGTTCTGTAGCGTTAGTGTACATTCGCCTTGCTGACCTTTACTACAAGACAGGAAAATTGCGAGAGTCGAAATCCTATTGCGAAAACGCCTTAAGAATATACTCTAAACCAGTGCCTGGAACCAACCCTGGGGAGATCGCAAGTGGGTTGACCGAAATCTCTGCCATCTATGAAGCTCTCGACGAGCCTGAGGAGGCGCTGAATCTCTTGCAGAAGGCTGTGAAACTATTGGAGGGTACCCCGGGACAATATAGGACAGTAGCCGGGATAGAAGCACAAATGGGGGTGATGTTCTACATGGTTGGCAAGTACATGGATGCTAGGAAATCCTTTGAGAATGCCATCACAAAGCTTAGAGCGAGCAGTGAGAGGAAATCGGCCTTTTTCGGAGTCGTGTTGAACCAGATGGGCCTGGCATGCGTGCAACTGTACAAAATAGGAGAGGCTGCCGCACATTTTGAAGAGGCTAGAGAGATATTGGAGCAGGTTTGTGGGACATATCATTTGGACACACTTGGAGTGTATAGCAATCTTGCAGCAACTTATGATGCCATGGGGAGGTAAAGCATCTTTTAACATATTCTCTATTTGTGCTATTTTGTGTTCTCTTACTTTGGCTTTACTTGTTTTTTTTCCTCTACATGTTGTCTTGTAAATGCATGGACAATCATCTATTCATGTTAAGGCTTTCACTTTCTTTGAACTAGAGGGTGAGTCTTGGCACAACGGTAAGGGTGTTGCCGTGTGACTTAAAAGGTCACCAGTTCAATTCTTGAAAATAGTTTTTCTGCTTGCGGAGTTAAATCTGTGTATGTCTACCCTCGAATAGTTTGCTAGAATACAGTTGTTAGAATGATGTGACATGATTATTGATCCTTAGATGAATATCTGGACCATATCACTTCATTTCTTCCGACAATCATTATGGTTTCTATTAAAGATTCTAGCAATATTTTTCTGGTTGTGTAGTATTGTGCTTATGGTAGTGCATAGTTTTACCCCTGGGCAGGGCCAGTATAAGGTTTTTGTGATCTTATGCATATGAGAATATAATGATATGATGTTATGTTGATTGCTTCTTGGTGGATGATAATAAAATTAAATTTTTTTTTGTTTGTTATGGTGCCCAGAGTTGAAGATGCCATTGAGATATTGGAATACATACTCAAGATGAGAGAAGAAAAGCTTGGAACAGCAAATCCAGATGTTGATGATGAAAAGAAGAGACTATTTGAGCTTTTGAAAGAAGCAGGAAGAGTTCGAAATAGAAAGGGAAAATCACTTGAAAATCTTATAGATTCCAACTCCTTAAAGATGAAGAAGGAAGGGAAAAAGAAATGGGGTGCATTTGGTTTGAGAACTTGAAAACTGCCTTTTCATCAAAATGAAAAAGAAAAAAAAAATTACCTCCCTTGCATGTTCTCTTCTATTTGGCATTTAGGAGAATTTGTTAAGGTTTTCGATTGAATGTGTTTCCCTATTCCTATATATGTGTGTAAATGGTCACTTGTTTTTCATTTTTTATTTTTTTTAATCAAAATCACTAGTATATATGATTCGACTTCACCTAATTAAGCACGGGGTGATTACTCAATATGAGATTATAGTTTTTCTTATCCATAAGACTTGAACTTATGATTTGTTTAGAGTCGAATTACATGAACTAGGTGTGGTCATCGTTTTTCATTGATTGAGGTCAACATGACAAGTTTTATAATGATGAGATAAAAATAAAATAAATAAATTATGAATGGCATACAAATTTACCAAGTTACTAAGGAGTTGTTTTGGTTTTTGTTCACCTTCTCTAATAAGCAACTTAAGGTGATCCTATGATACTTTTTTTTTAGTGACCCTATACTCCGAGTTCTCAAATATCTGCACCAACTTATTGTTTCTTGAAAGTATTTATTTTCAAAAGGAAAAATGAAGAAGAGCCATAAATAACTTGTAAGAGTTCATAATTTTGAATGCGAGCAATGTTTGGGAGTCTAATTAATTTATAAATTAACTTATCCATTTTATGAATGACACTTGGTGTTTTATTTTTTATTTTATCTATTCAAATGTTAAAGAAGGTCATTTATTAAAGTGTGTGAGTTGAAATATAAGTTGTTAAAACTTTTAAGTAATTTTTTGATGAATATAAAGGCGCTTTTCGTACCTACGTCAAATTTAACAAGTTCTAAAACTATTCTATTTAAATATAACAACACAACATAATAAACGAGGAAATAATCTTTTTTAGCGAATTAATTAAATAAATTCAGGAATTTTGACCATATACCAGAAGTCAAACGTCTAAATTTAATTTAAACAATATAAATTTTAATTTTTCTTTTTTTTCCTTACCAAGGAATCCAAACTCCCTTAGCAATGATTTAGACTAATTCGACTAGGGAGTATTGTAGTTTCGTTTCCCAACATAGATTTTTCTCTTCCCTGTTCTTAAAACCAAGCCTAGTTAGGAATGTGATAAACTTTTTATCATTTAACTAATCTTGTGTTGACAAATAAATAATCAACAAGGTTGTTCATAGCTAGTAGCTCAAAAACTTTCTATTATTTAACTGACTTTGTGTTGATAAGTAAATAATCAATAAAGTAGTTAAAAACTAATAGCTCAAATGACATTTTCATTCATCATATGCTAAAGATATATGTGTGTATATATATATAAATAAAAGTTAAAAGAGTCATTTGAAAATTCTTTTATGTCAATATGAAATTGTCGAACCAAATTTCATTTTAGTGTTGAGCAGGACATACAGAATCAATGACTAATCCCTGGTTCACTCTCCACTCCAAGGGGTGAAGATCGAATCACTCACCTTGCCTCATGGTTAACAAACAAAGTGATGTTCCACTGCGCCATACCACATGGCGTGGTTCTTTTTTCTTATTTACCTGTTTTTTTTTTTTTTTTCCTTTTCTTCTTATTTGTAAAATAATAAAAATTGCCTTTTTAAGTAAAAAAAGGTGATTTTTATTTTTCCACCTAAGTTGAGCTACTTCATCATCGTTGATGCTGCTGCTCTCGTGGTTCTGGTCTCCAGTTCCAGTTCTTCCAGCTGAAAAGGCCACTGATTCCTCTCTGAAGTCTCTGTCATCGATGATTACAGCAACAGAACCATGACACTCAATACAACAACAACCATCAACCCCATCGATCACCTCCCGCTCCTTCTCCACCGGTCCGACGTCGTTCCGCCTTCCCCTTCAACCACCTCCCGATCCGCCCTCGATTTCCTGCCCCAATTCCTCGGCCGCTCATGGATCGCTTACGGAGCTTCCTCCCTCCTTCTCATCACCCACTTCCCTTCCCCTCTCTCCGATCAAGATTCCCGCATCGGACCCATTTTCCGCCAGGCCTTCGAGCTCTCCGCGGCCGATGATAGCCCCGTCTCCGCCGTCTCGTGGTGTCCCCGGACACCTTCCTCCGGTGAGCTCGCCGCCGCAGCTGAGAATTGCATCTGGGTGTTCCAGCATGACTCCGCTACGCCTAGAGGTAACTTAAAGTTCGAAACTTTAGGTGTTTATTTAATTTTTTTCTTTCACTAAACCCCAAATTCGTTAGGAATGAGTAAACTTTCAAATTTGTCTCCAACATTGTTGGAAAATAGAAAATTCGTCCCTCGCATGCCAACTTGGACTAATTTGTTATCTTTCAAAGCTCGGGACAAATTTGAAACAAATTTGAAGGTTTAGTCTAAAATAGCATTAGGCATACATTAGTAGCTAAGAAGGAAAAAAAATGCTTAGTTACCAGAAAATTTGCCAATATACTATATGCTGGAATTCGGTGGCAATATATGAGGCAAAAAATTCACTTTTTTTAGTTTAATTGTTATGTACTTTACACTGTCATCCAATCAAATTTTGCCATATAAGCAAAAAATAGTTGACTCTTTTATCAACTAATTGAAAAGTCATGCATTTGATTGGATGACAGTTAGTTCGGTATTGCAATTAAACTCTTTTTGTTTACACTTATGACTTCTGTCATTGATACTGAAGAATTTGCCACATGTTCGTAGCGATGAGTTTTTTGTGGCAAGACTATTATGCCTGTGTAGCTCTTTATATTAAAAACACAATCTTGTCACTCATATTCAGGTTCTTTTTGTTGGAGCCAGAATGCAGTGCTTGTTCAATGCACAAACGTGGCGGCCATCCGATGGACAGGATCTGGGGACGGAATAATCTCTTGTGGAATGGAAGTGGTTTTCTGGAAAAAGAGTGACAGGTGTTGGGAAATGGCTTGGAAGTTTAAAGCAGATCAACCGCAAACTCTTGTTTGTGCAACCTGGTCTATCGAGGGCCCTTCGGCAACTGCGGCACATCCAAGTAAAGAGCAAATCGAAGGATCGATGATGAATGAGGTAAGCAAATGTGTGTTAGTATGTCAAAGCAATGAACAATCTGAATATTCAACAACCAAACTTTGCCATCCTCTACCTGTGACAATGATTGAATGGAGACAATCAAGAGGAAGGATATCAAACAGATATGGGAAGCATTCAGTAAGGCATGTGTTATTGACGTGCTGCTTAGATGGAACTGCAAGGTTATGGAGTGAGATAGATAATGGAAAAGCCAAGAGGACTGGGAAGGACATCAATGATCAGAAGAATGTAGGGCGCTCTTTTTGTGTTATTGCTGTTATTGAGATTAATCAGTCCTTAAAGGGAACTCTTGGTTCAGATATATTTGTGACATGGGGGACAGAAATCAGGGGAATATTTAAAACTGGTGAAGGAGCGAAACAAGTTTTCTCCAAAGAAGGATTTGAGGATGACGTTAGAAAATGCGATTGGTTAGTTGGGTTTGGTCCTGGAATGTTGCTTAGCTTTTGGGCTGTCCACTGTCTTGATGACGTTACCCCACTTAGATTTCCCCGAATTACATTATGGAGGTCAAATGAAATCCAGGGCCATGACATAGGAAACATTTACAAGTTTGATTTGTCTGATTTTAAAAATGCATTACCTCTGCATAAAGTCAATATATTGAGAAACTGCTTGTGTGGTCCACCCGTTATATGCTCCCCACTCCAGTTATTACCTTGTAATTCTTTAGTTTGGTCATTTTTCCGTATTCAATCTATAGATGATGCTGTGGGGAACTCCCTTGATAAAGACAACAGAGATTGCACCTCCTCCCAGCTGACTGGTGGAGTTTTAAACTTAGATGGTCATAGTGGGAAAATTTTAAAGGTTTCAATTCATCCTCATATATGTGAAGTTCAATTTGCTGCTTCTCTTGATTCGAATGGGCTGCTTCTTTTTTGGTCACTTTCTAACATTTCAAACTGCATTATGGGATGTCCAACTTTGGTTCCTACTTGGAAAATCTGTGGAAAGCTTGCCACTCAAGGCTCATGCTCCATGTATACAAGCTTGAGGTGGGCACCTTCAGTACATAATGACCAACTATTTTTCTTTATGGGACATGCCAGGGGGGTTGATTGCTTCATAGTCAATATTTGTCAAACTGAAGAAGAAAATGTAGAATGTCACTACTTATGCACTATTCCTTTTAATGGTCATGGTCCTTATGAGGATGGCCCGTCCGATATATTTGCAATTCCTTTGAACTCAACTTGTAATAAAACATTTCGTAATAATAAACTTATGCTATTGGCAATTTGGATGGGGAGATTTCAGGCCCTATCATGGGAAGTTAACTTGCACTCATTTGACATGTCCGCAAGCAGTTGTGAATGCAATTTTAATGCTAAAATCCTTGATGAAAGTGGCGTTTGGGCATTTGAAAGTACATTTTCTGGAAAAAGATATTGCATTACTGTAAATCCATGTTCATCTGAGTTTCCAAGTTCCAATGATCAGGTTACTAGTTTTGCTGTGGCTGATGCAGTCACTCTAAGCCATAGACAGCAGGAGTTCAGCTTTGCAAATGATCTATGTAGTAGTTATCCTGCATATATTATGGCCACAGGTTACTCTGATGGCAGCTTGAAACTTTGGAGAAGTAACCCCGGCAACCCATCGACTCTGCACTTGCCATGGGAGCTTGTGGGTATGTTTATTGCACATAATGGTCCGGTCAATGGTATATGTCTTGCTGATTGCGGTCAGAAGATTGCTACATTCTGCAACAGAAGTAATACAAATGCTGTCCATACCATCCATATATGGGATGCTGTAAATCTGATCAGTGTAGGGACTTTTATTTTGGAAGATAGGCTAACACTTGAAAGTGATGTTATTAGTCTAAATTGGTTATCTTTGGGCACTGGTCAGTTACTGCTTGGAGTTTGCTTGCAAAATGAATTGCAAGTATTTGCTCAGAGGCGTTATGATGGTCTGACTTTGTCCAACTCTGTAAATTTTCCAAAGATGAATATATGGGTTTGCATTGCATTTGCTCTGACTTCCCTTCCAATTCGGGATTTCTTATGGGGTCCCAGAGCTACAGCAGTGGTAATTCATGGAAATTACTTTAGTATATTTAGTCACTGGTTGTTCCATGTGGATAAAAAGCAAGAGAGTAATTTTCATCCCCGTGATTCAAAAGCAAATGCCTATAATTGCAAGGGTGAAATATATGAAGACAGATCTGCAGTTTTTACTGATTGTGATATTGGTGCTTGGAGTAAACTTTCTACTGGAAATGGTCATCGAGATTGTGGCTCCATGCAGGCCTTCAAAATTAATATGAGGGATGATAACCTCTCCAGTAGTTTGTCTCTGGCCAAGGAGCAATTAAATTCTGAACTTTATTCGAACATTGGTTTATGGAGCATCTTAGAAGTAGCTGAGACAGTTAGTGCGTCTTTGCCTAGTTATCACCCCGATATTCTCCTCACTAATATTAGTTCAGGTAATGATTGAGTAAATATTTTTCTCTATGGACTCAGCTAATTTACTCAAGTAAGCTTGTAATGGGAATATCGTCATATTATGGTTTATTATTATTATTTGTAATGTTTTTCAGGCAACTGGAAACGTGCTTATGTAGCTGTGAGGCATCTTGTTGAATGCTTGACTTCTAATTATAATCCTAAACAGAGACACCTCTCCAAAAATACTGGTCTTCCAGATGTCATATTGTCATATTATCTAGAAGGATGTATCGCCAAGGGTTCCCAAGATAAGGGATTCCAGTGGAGTGGAGATGCGACTTCAATCATTTCAACTTCACATGCAGAAAGTAGCTCGATCTATTTTCCACATCATTCTAGTTCCAGTGCCGAAAATAAAAGCAGTTCTACATCTACAAGATCTGAGCTTAATGGCTTTATTGAATCTCTTGAGAATTTTCCTGAGTTATCGCATATGATCAACATAGAGAAGGCAGAGATTCTTGCAATCATTGATCTGCTTGGTGAAGTTAGTAATCCACACTCATCTTCTGCATACCAAAGTCTTGATGAACCTGGGCGAAGGTATTCTTGATCTTATGATAATATCTCTTTCCTATTACATTTTTGTTTTTCTTTTTCTCTCTTGTTCTCGTTTTGATTAATGACAAGTAGAGTACTGAAATACCAGTGAAGCATTACCCAATCAAACTCAATGTATTGTATACCAAAAAGGAATATGGCACAATTGACCTAGATAAAAGATAAAAATTCCATGATGGAACATCTGGAAGTAGAGAACATAGTACAACATCAAGTATATGAAGTATTAAATTGAACATTTTTCTCTGAATCTCTGCCATAGAACATGGAGACCCTTAAAAACCATCCACCAGCCTTTAGACACAGGTTCCAAGCTTACTTCCCAAGACATTTGTGACTTGGTTCTTTTGTATGCTTATTGTATTTGAATGTCGATGGCAAAGCACCTGATGTCATGTGATACTGATGCTGCTTCTCAACTATTCTATTTGTAGGTTTTGGGTTGCACTGAGATTTCAGCAACTACTTTTTCTCCGAAAGTTTGCTAGAGCTGCATCTTTTGAAGAGTTGCGTGTTAATTCAAGGTTGTTTGTATGGGCTTACCACTCCGATTGCCTAGAAAATTTATTCGGTTCCGTCATACCCAGTGAACCATCATGGCAAGATATGCGTGCTTTGGGTATGGGTTTTTGGTTTGCTAGTGTACCTCAATTGCGTGCAAGGGTAATGCTGGGACCTTTTCTACTTTTCGTTCTTTGTTTATGTGCTTGATATCTGTTGATTGTTGCTATTAGAACTCGGAATATCTGATTACTCTTTGTCCAATTCAAACAGCTTTAATACTTCCTTTTGTTCCTCTTAACTCTAGATGGAGAAATTGGCAAGAGCACAATATCTGAAAAACAAAAACCCTAAGGATTGTGCATTGCTGTATATTGCACTGAACAGAATCCAAGTTTTGGCTGGCCTTTTTAAAATCAGTAAGGATGAGAAGGACAAGCCTTTAGTGGGCTTTCTTTCACGCAATTTTCAGGTATTCTGTACTGTTTGGCAACACATCTGCAAGTACATTTTTTTTTTCTCTGTTTAATATTACCTTGTTCATTAACTGCATACGGAACTGCTGATTAGACTGATCGAGATATGTAGGCTCTTTTTTTTTTTTTTTTTCGTTTCATTGTTCCTACATACATTTGTGTCTTATCATGTTTATGGGGTTATATCATTGAAGTAATCATAATCGGTTAATTACAGGATGAGAAAAATAAAGCTGCTGCTTTAAAAAATGCTTATGTCTTGTTAGGAAAGCATCAGCTGGAATTGGCTATCGCTTTCTTTATGCTTGGAGGTGATCATTCTTCTGCCATAAATATTTGTGCTAAAACCCTTGGGGATGAACAACTTGCACTGGTCATTTGTCGTCTTGTTGAGGGCCGTGGTGGACCATTGGAGCATCACCTGATAACAAAGTATATACTTCCATCTGTGATTGATAAAAGAGACTACTGGCTTGCAAGCCTTCTGGAGGTACCAAAATACTTGTGTTCATTTACCCATATAGACATTTTTATACTCCACCCATAATGGCTTGTTTCGTACATGATCCTAACTACGATTGGCTTTCTTTCATTTGCAGTGGGAAATGGGCAATTACTATCAATCTTTTCATAGAATGCTAGAGTTTTCAGTAAATCCTGTGGCTCAGGAGTCCATTGTCATGTCCAATTGCGGTCCATTTCTGGACCCTAGTGTTGGTTTTTATTGCCAAATGCTAGCAACTAATAATATAATGAGGAATGCTGTAGGGGAACAAAATTCCGCAATCCTTTTAAGGTGGGCAACTTTGATGACAGTAACATCCCTGAAAAGATGCGGCAATCCTGTAAGTTTATTTTAAATTATGCATTTATGTGACTTGTTTTACTATTCATCAAGTTAAATTTTCTTTCTTTGTAGCCAAATTCAAGTTTACTCTTATCGCCTTGTGTATGTCTGAATTATTTGCACGTGAGATATTGTGTGTCAGTACATTGCCAATATGTGACATTATATCGATGTGCGTACTCTATGTTGCTGGTTAGTAATTATTCTTAATGTTCTCTTGTTTCAAGCTTGAGGCAATGGAGCATTTCTCATCTTCACTGAGCACGCTTGGGACTGCAGATCAAGGGAGTGAATTGGGTGACAAACACAATGTGCTGTCAAGTATTTTAAAGCCTTTGCCTAGAAAATCTTCTAACTGGTTGTTGGCTGATGTGTCTGTGCATCTGGAGTTCCATATTAAATTGAATTTGGCACTTCAGTACTTATCGAAATTGATTAGAGAGCATCCATGTTGGCTTGAGACTTTTGCAGAATCTATTGGGGAAGCTTCTGATTTTAATGAATGCATGATATGGTACAGGAAATTAGTTGAAAGTTTTAAGCAAAGGTTATATACAGGGCTTGCTCTATTTGAACAGAGGTTTTTATTGGCTCCATGCTCTATCCTCAGTATGGTATGTTGTTCAGCTACCTTAAATGATAGTTTCTATTCATTTTTTTCCCTTTTCCTTTTTGTGTAATCATTTTCAACAATATACTTCCAGTGATCAATCTTATTCAATTTCCCTTTTCTACAGGTTTCGCTATTTCTTTTCCATCATGGATTATTGTACATTGGACATGATGTGGCCGATGGATGCACTCCAGGTGAACCATCTCAAACGAAGAGTGATATATTTGATGCTTTCAACATATATGGCTCTCAGGTTAAACCCTTCTTTAAGACTGCAGAAGAAATCTCCTTTTTCTATTCCAGATTTTTTTCTGCATGCAGTACAGAATATTCTCCACAAAGTTCGTTTTTTCTTGAGAAAGGTGCATCTACTGAAAGTAGATCTAAGCTATTTGATGCTTCACAGTGTCAATTTGGAGGTCTTCTGATTCCATTGTGGTATTTAAAAGCTATTTTGATGATCCGGTTGCATTCTATAAGCCCAGATGTTATCAGAAAACATCTTGATATCCTTGATTTATTCGAGTATTATTTACTGTTTTCATTAGCTTGGCTTCAAAGAAACTCAGAAGCTCTTTTATTTATGGTGGAACCTTTCTTGATCGCGCATACTAATGGCCGTAATCCTTATGAGGTTGATATGGTGAATCTGAAGAAGCGTATCCCTGAAATTGCAGCGTTGTTGGCTCAAAATTCTTTCATAACTAATATACAAAACCACCAAGTATCCACATGTACAGAAGATGAGAAAGTTGCAGATACAAAGCATTCAATTCCTGATGATGAAAGATGGAGGATTCTAGGGACCTGCTTGTGGCAACATATATCTAGATTCATGATATCTAATTTGAATTTTGTTCTCGCAAAACTTGAAGATGGTAATTCGCCTGGTTCTTTCCACAAAAAATTTGATTATAGGAAGTGTTCTCTCGTAAATATGGATTCTGATAGCATCAGCTTTCTCGAGCAGATTCAAGTAATCTCATTTAGCTTATGTGATTTGCTGATGACAACAGTTACTCACATTGCTTCTTATCATGTTAAGCAACTAGCAGAATTTCTGTGGCAGAAATTAGAGAATAATTTGAATGTAATGACTCTTGAATGGTTGAAACAACCATTTCAATCCGAATCCACTCAAAACCAAAACCTGGACATTTTGGACCTGGTGAACAGGAAAGATAAAAATTTAGTTCATCAGTTATTGTGGGATCACTGTGCCGATCCAAAATTGGTATCTGAATGCTTTGTACAGGAAAAGCTCGATTGGTCAAATGATTTGGATCATATGCCTACCAAAGGATGGAATGACATGTATATTCATTTATCAGGGCTACATAAAACTGATGATATACATGATAACGAATGTAAAGTTAGGACTAGATCAACTAATCATGAAGTTGGATCTCCTGTTAAAGGAATGTTCCTTAGTGGCCATGGTTCTGCAAGTTCCCAGAAGAAAGATATAACTAGCACGAACAATACATTTTTTCAGAATCCCAAAGAAATGTACAAGAGAAATGGTGAACTTTTAGAGGTGATTTTCCCTTGTATTTAATCTTTTTCATATGGCCACATATATGTATGTATATAATAATGAAATTGTTGCTGCATTTGAACAGGCACTGTGTATAAACTCTACTGATCAACGGGAAGCTGCACTTGCTACCAGCCGCAAGGTTTGTACTCCTGATTTTCTGTGATTCTGAAGCTTTGGATGTCCAATTGCCCTTTGTTGAACACCGCACGCATGCTTGTATTTTTATGCAAAGAAGATTGTTTAATTCATATGCACCAGGGAGCATTTGTTATGGTTTCAGTTCCATCTCTTCCTCATTTGCTATTAGCTTTCTGTTGGGAGGGGGGTTTAGAGTTCAGTGTTCAGTCTTTTGTTACCAATGGCATTGGAGGTGGAGCCAAGAATTGAATTCAGTAGCAATGGTTTTTTTAGTTTGAAGTTATAAATAATTTTCAAATGTACTTGCATGTATTTGATGGCTTTATTTTAGATTTCACTGCATGCTAACTGACCCTTTTAGAAATCTTATCATCCAGCATCTGAAGATATATGAAAAGTATATGAATGTGTTTGTTTCCTTTTATGTCATTCAGGGTTTAGTATTCTTTCATCTCGAAGATGAGATATCTCTTAGTGACAAGTCATCCGACCTTTTGTGGGCCAAGGCTGATTGGCCACAAAATGGGTGGGCAGGTTCGGAATCCACCCCTGCTCCTACGTGCGTTTCGCCTGGTGTTGGCCTTGGGATCAAGAAAGGGGCACAACTTGGGCTTGGTGGAGCAACTGTTGGTGTGGATTCTTCAGCATGGCCTAGCAGAGACTTGACTGGCGGTTACCCTAGTATTGGTGCCTATGGATTAGGTTGGGAAATTCAACAAGACTTTGAAGATACTGTTGATCCACCTGCGACTTTGGAGAATGTTAGTACTAGGGCTATGTCTAGCCATCCGATGAGGCCTGTCTTCTTGGTTGGTTCAAGCAATACTCACATCTATTTGTGGGAGGTAAGAAAATATTAACTTCTTGTACATATGTGGTGATATGACTGTATGCGCATGTATATGTAGAAACGAGTGTAGATAGATTCTCTCTTCTTATCTTGTAGTATCTTATTTTGTTTTTTGGTGACCAACTTATCCTATGGTTTCTCAAGATTGCATGCTACGATTCTGCTTCATGCACTATTGCACACACTATTCTTCTGTCACTGGGAAGGAAGGTGTCATTTGAACCAATGGTTTGTAAAACTAGATTCTTGTGAATATGGCACCCTTGTTTGATTATTTGATTTGAAAACTGAAGATAAGGACTGAACTTCTTAGCATTCTATGTAGATTCTTTAAGTATTCTATTTTTTGCAGGAGGTTATAGGTTTGAGCCTCCTTGCCATCGTGTACCTAAAGAAAAAGGATATTACATATATAATGCAGGACATATAATATCTGGAATACTCTAGTCAACTAGTGCATTTAATTAATTGCGCGTGTCATAAATATTTCAATCTTATGGCTAATGAGAAGCATTATAAATGCAGTTCAATAAGGACAAAGCTACTGCTACATATGGAGTGCTGCCTGCTGCAAATGTCCCTCCACCTTATGCTCTTGCGTCAATATCAGCTTTGGAGTTTGACCATTTTGGACACCGGTTTGCCAGTGCTGCATTAGACGGTACTGTCTGCACGTGGCAGCTGGAGGTAGGAGGAAGGAGCAACGTTTGTCCAACAGAGTCATCCCTCTGCTTCAATGGTCATGCATCGTATGTGCTTAGTTTTTCTAAACGTTCAGCTATTTATTTAATCACCCTTGAATTTTATGTTCTTTCTTGTATTTGATTGTTATTTTTCTCCTTAATAGAGATGTTATTTACGTCTCAATTGCTCTTATGTAATTGTAAACCTATTCTACGTTTGATTTCAGGGATGTCTCATACTTCTCTTCAAGTGGATCAATAATAGCCGTGGCCGGATATAGCTCTAATAATGTTAACGTGGTCATATGGGATACTCTAGCTCCCCCTACAACTTCGCGAGCTTCCATTTTATGTCACGAAGGTCTTGCCCTAAATGAGATGTATTAATGAATGTTTATAAGTAATATAATCCATTGAATTTTCATGGACCTACATAAAACTGTTTAAAATTTTGGTGGACATGCATTCTGACTTGATTTAGAAAAAATAAAATATCTGCTAGGGATGAATTACATTCAAGGCCTTTGTCCTGTTTTTTTTTCTCCCCCCTCAAAGTAAAGAAAATGGTTTCTCCTGTTTCATTCATGAAGATTGCCTCATATCTTTTCATGGTACTAACCTTAACCTTTATATTATGAAGGTGGTGCACGCGCTGTTTCTGTATTTGATAGTCATGTAGGAAGTGGTTCTGTTTCCCCGCTCATTGTGACCGGCGGTAAAGGTGGCGATGTTGGACTTCATGACTTCCGCTATATAGCTACTGGAAAGGCTAAAAGGCACAGGCGTGCTGACAATGTTGCGCAAAGCTCTACCATGCCTTTGATTTCTGACAAGGACCGGAATGTAGATGGGATGCTTTGGTATATTCCAAAGGCTCACTCAGGTAAGGACAATTTTATTTTCACTTTTAGTTTGGTTTACACAATCATCCAATCATATAGTGTCACGTCATTAAAATTTTATAAAACACTTTACACTGATTAAGTGTCAAAATTAGTGTCTTTTCTTTAATATAATGGTTTCTGATTAAATTTTGTGATGATAGGGAGTGTCACAAAAGTTGTTACCATCCCAAATACCAGTTTGTTCTTGACTGGAAGCACAGACGGAGATGTCAAACTCTGGGATGCTCAGAGCACAAAGTTAATACATCACTGGTCAAAGATACACGAAAAGCACACATTTGTGCAGCCAAGTTCTCGTGGATTTGGTGGCGTTGTTCGGGTAACTTTTTAAACTAGCATTTTAAAAATATCTCTTTCATTTTGAACGAGTTAAACTCCTATTTCTCGCCTATTTTAGGCGTAACAGAAATTCCCACATCTCTAGCTAAATGAATTGTGCCAAGGTGTTGTTCTATAGGAACAGATGGTTGATTAGAGACAAAAAAGGGTTCACGCACGCACTAATCTCTTAGCTGAAATTGTCACAGGCTGCGGTTACGGACATACAAGTTGTTCCCCATGGTTTTCTCTCTTGTGGCGGCGATGGAACTGTAAAGCTCATACGGCTGAACAATCGCCCGCATCCTGCATGGCCATGAAGTTAAATTGTGGTACTTCTTAAATCCATCGTCGTTAAGCGCTACTATGCTGCAAATGCTTTCATGAAAAAAGTGGTCATCACCAAGAGGTGGTTATCATTTTCCGGATTCATGAATCTGACAGCTTGTGCAAGAAATGTGCACATTGCTGAATCTACCTTGGGCAAGCAATACATCCTGGAACATGAACACCTCGTGATAGTGAACCTCATTGAACAATAATGCATGTGTTCATTTTGGTTCTGGGTGTCATTCTTTGTGCATTGAGTTCTCTGAAGTTATGAATACCTGGAGCCTGGCATGATTTTTGAGGAAAAAGTAGATCTTTTTTGTATTGGGTGTATAATATATTAACCTGTTTTTCTGAAATTGTTCAGGCATGTCTCTCATGAATTTTGCTTTGTTTTCTTCTGTTTACATTTGTAGTTATGTCTTGCAGCTTGTATATAAAGAAATTGTGATTGGTATTGAGAGGTACAAGTAGTGGAAAGTTGTAATATTATTTTGAGTTTAAAAAAACCCTGAACAAATTGTGCGGGTTCAAATTGTCCGAAAGTCAAATCGTGAGGAGTCAATTTTTTTTTTAAAATCACATTGTTGGGGGGGGGGGGTGTTTATTTATTCGGTTTTTTTTTCTTTTCATTTATGACAGATTAACATGAGTTTTTCATTTGTGACGGACGAACTTATTTGACAGTGGAATTGTGCACATTTGGAGGACTCTAAATTTCATTAGCAAGAAGCCTTTTATCCTCACTTTTATCAAGTTATCAAACATGAGAAACATAGGAATGTCTAATCAACAAAATTTAATGCCCATCTGTGAGTAGTGGAACTGGTATACATCTTGTAAGTGCATAACACCTTATATTAGAAACTAGGAAAGGTCGACCTAGCTCGAGTAGATAAGAAAATAATACTTTATATATTAGATATATAGAAAAAAGAGAGTAAATAGTTATGTAAATATAGTGAAAATAATTATAAGTATTTTCTCATTTTGCAATCTATCAACGAGTTTCTTTCATGGAATGCTTCAGCATAGTATTGGATAAGTATCTTCATTGAGGGAACCCGCAATCATTGTGGTGGCCCCACACTAATTGCGGCGCTCTGGCCCACTGAGAAAGGAAAAAGTAAGAAATAATCAAAACTGTGAAAATCAACTTCCCCGTAGACACGTGTACACTTCGAGGCACATAATGATTTAATTAATTTTGTGAAAGGAAAAGAAATATGTAGATTAATTTGAAAACTTGTCAGAGTTGTGACGTGATATTAATATTTAGATAGACATGAGAGTTATATTACTATATTTATCAATAATTAATAAAATTTCTGCTAAGGATTCAGATTATATTTTTTGTATTACGAAATATTACTTACCAAAAAAAAACTATTAACCAAAAACTAAAATCTAGGATAGAGCAATATGATGAGTTTAATTTTAATGCATATAATTTATAAATATATTTATACATGTTTTGACGTATTAATAATTATCTAATTTTTTAATTAGCGGGTGTGTTAATTAATTATTATTTTTTAATGTAATAAAATATGATTGAATGTCTAAAAAAAAAATCTTTATATTAACAATATGTCACAATTAAAAACATGTCATCACACCAGTGTAACTTTTTATGTATGAGAAGATATATTTTTAGCTTTCATTTTTAATCTAGGAAGAAATTATAGATTTAGAGTGTTCTAAATTCTTCATCCCTCTAAAATAGGGTAGGAAATACACATCAAATGGGCATTTGAAGGTTTATGGCACACGCTCTTTACACTTCGTTAACAAAATTCTCCCAACTACTTTTTTGTTTAGTAGATAGGCCTTTTTCAGTCTTTTTCAGTGTTTCCCGGAGGATTTGCACACAATCAATTAAGAGCTTGCTATTTGATTCACCAAACCAACCATGAAAACACGACTTTTTTTATTCTCTTCATCTTTTTCAGCAACCATAAATTGAAACGTGTAAAGGTTATGCTTCATAACCTAATTTCATGCAACATTAATTTCCTACCAACCAATTGTACTTTGTGACTCTAAAACTACAACTATGATGATAAAACCATGGGCATGGACACTGTTTTGATTAGTAACATTTGAACTAACTAACAACCAACATAAATTGTTTTCTTGACATTGTGGGAATTACTACAATTTGCTATAATAGTACATTCTAAGTAAATTTATTAGCCACATCTTCTTTCTCCTTAACTAAAAAATAAATAAAATTTTTCTAATAAGTTTCTTTAAAATTTTATATAAATAAGGAATTTTCTCTAGCACCCCATGAAATAATGATATCCTTTAATTGTTTTTGGTTATGATTTAATCACATATTTCACTAACTCTTATATTTAAAATCTATAAATTTTGTGGTTAAACTTCAACCATTAAATACAAGAATCGTCCCCTATTTTTAAAAATAATGGTAACAAAGAAAATCCCTAAAAATAATAGATGGAGGTAAATATTTTAATCATCTGCTAGTATCAATGTATAGCCTGGTTAGTTTGTTAAATTAAGTACAAATTAATAACTTAGTACTTGTACTTCTAGACTGGGGAATATACCTAGCTATATGGATCTCTTGAAGTAACATAAATCCACTGTATAATAATTCATAATTCAATAATAATAATAAGGGTTAATTCTCAATTTAGCCCCTGAATAATGTTTTAATGTCCTAAATTGTCTTTGAATAAAAAAAATAAAGTATTAATTTAGTCCTTGAAATTTTCAAATGTTGCTCTCGTTAATTTTTTTGTGTACAATTTTTTTTAAATCTCAGTAGCTAATGAAGAAAATATTTTAAAATTTCAAAAATTATGTTAACACTTTTAATAATTAAGTTGACATTTATTTTTTCAAGAATCACTTAAAATACTGAAACATTTTTTAATGGTCAAATTGACACGCAATACTAAATAATAATGTAGTGTTAGAAAGATAGTGGTCTTATCTTTTGAGAATTAGGTGGACCAGCACTCTGCCGTCCTAATATTTTTTTGCATGTCTCTTGTCAATTGTCATGATGGATCTCTCTTGAATTAAGATTAGATGTACTAATACTCTCTCTTAACAAGCGACTAAAATTTAATTATAATCTCGTTACTTTAAAAATATAGAACACAAGACTTAATATTTGTCACTATGTCCTGCAAAGTATTATGCTTAAAAAATAGATTGAAATCCTTTAAAATGTGATGTTATAGTTTGATCACTTCATAAGAGTCATTGCATACCTCACGCTCTTCAAACACTTGTAAATATATTAACAAATCATCTTTTAAAACAATTCTCACATAATAATAGAAATTAAATTCGCATTCTTGAGATACAAAGTTGTTTCAACTATGCAAACTATTTTTTACATGAAAGCTAGAATAAAATAGTCAATTTCAGATATTGATAAAAAGTTAATGATTCTTTTATGATATAAATATCAACATAATAAATCACATATATGGGATAATGCTAAAGAAATAATGCAAGTTATTCCCTAGACTATATGGAACGGGTACTTTATCTCTGACTTTTGAAAATGCGTGAATCAATTTCTAATCTTTTATAATAACGTAAATTAATCTTTAAATGATTAAAGGTTTTTTCTTTCGGTGTTGAAGCTTTTATAAATGTATTAATATCTTTTTGTATTTGAATAGTTGTGATTTAATTACGAATTTAAAATAATAAATAATTTAAATTAATAAAATATTTAACAAAATCTTAAATATTATGATATCAATACTCAGTAAACTTAATGATTAAATTATTCTTATGTCATCCTATTTTCTCGTTCTCTTCCATAGGGGTGAAGAGTAAGATGCCCATGAGGCATAGATCAAAAAGTAGTTTTTTTAATTTCCTAATCAGAAATAAAAAATTAGCATGGTAAAACTCGTCCACAATTTCAATTCAGTTGTCCCTTTAAGAAAGAAAAGGCTGCTTTTATACTTGAAAACCGACAACATTGAAATTGATACAACAAAGAAACAAAACACATCAACCTTCACAAAATGCCATGTTCCTCTGACAAAACCTCATCCTCTTCATCTTGATGTTCACGTTCTCTCTTGATTCTTTTGCGATCTTAAATCTTATTCCCTTCCTTTGAATCCATGGCTCCTCTTTCAGCCTGATCTACTCTTACCCACTTGCTCAAACTTCTCTCTTTGGTTAGTTATGCTAACTCTTCTCTGTTTGTCCTCTGTTTTTTCCTCTGTTCTGGACCTCAACTTTTTTGTATGCAAAGGGTTCTTCTTAGGATCCCCCATTTGAATACTTGACTTTTGTGGAGTATTTTCTATAACTTGAACTTGTGTTGATGTGATGCCTGCGTTTCTTAGGGTGTTTGTGGTTTTTTGGTGATCCAATTTTGGTGCTTTTGGGGTTCTCTTCACTCTGTTTCATCTCGGTGTTGTTTGAATTTTCTGCTTGTGGTTGAATATTGGGGTGATTGAGTCATTCTGATATGTTTTGATGTATTTGATATTTCCAACTCCAATCCTCAGAGAGAACAGTGCTTCACTTCAAGAGATTTTTGCAATTTATTGGTTATCTTCTTCTTCATGCCCCTTTGAACTTTGTGCATGATCTGATGAGGGTGTGAAGACGAACGAAAAACTGAAAATGTAACTGTTTTTGTCTTCCTTCAAATTGGATGTTTACATTGTCTTTGAAACGGTTTTGTCCATAGTTCTCTGGGTTTTGTAGTCTAATGCATCATATGCTTGGTGATTAACATGTTGACATGTCTTGAGGATAGTTTCTGGTAATAGTAGCAAAAGCATTCATCTTATATGTTTTAGGCTTTGCATGGTTGAGTAGGTAGTAAATTGAGGAGTAGGAAAATTGGTGTGTGTGTGGGAATTTGTGAAGACTAGGTCTCAAATATGAAGTTATGTTTCATCTAGACTTCAGCAATCACAAGGTACAAGCATAAAAACATGTTTGGCAAGTGTCTCCGCCGCCGACCATGTATTTTCTGTTCCGATACGTTTACCAAACTCCACATCTCAATGTTCTATTTTTTGAGCAATTCTACACAAAAACGTTGTTAGTTTTTTTTATAGAAAGCATTATAGTTGTTCAATGAAACTCATTTCTCCAAAAGTCAATAAGCACAACATATCATTCCAGCAACTAAATTCTCACAAAATTTCCAACACTTTTCTCTACTTTTATCTTGTTCTGTGTTTTTATTTTCCAGAAGGGCATTGGTTGTCACGAAATTGCTCAATATCTTCTCAGCGACTGCAATCTGTATGGTTCTCCTTTCATCGCAAACGACTCGCATGAAATCGCTCGGGATCCACGCGCTTAACCACCGCCATTTTCTTGCTCTGCGCAGAAATGATGAAGAAAGAATAGGCGAGCGATGGCTGCAGCAGAAGTGAGGGCTGCGTGGCAGAGGACTGCGAACCGCTGCTTCGTCCAAGAAGACGCGAAAAGAGCTCCCAAGTTAGCCTGTTGCCAGCCTCCGTGCGCCGCACCAAGACCGGCCGACGCTGGACCGGCCAACGCAGCAGACGAACCCGATCATGCCGCCGCTAACGCCACCCCTTTCAACCGGAAATCTTCCTCAAGGTGGTGGCTGCATTTGCAGCCGAACTATGGATTTCAAGAAGGTCCAACGCGTGAAGAGCCAAACGCATTAGAGGACGAGGTCGAAATCTCGGAAGCTAGTGACGAAAACAAGGCATGCAAAGGAGATGCTACACATCACCATGACTCTCCGGCTGATGTTATGAGGAAAACTCCCAAGGAAAGAATGCAAGGAGCGTGTGGCAAGAATTCTCAAGCCTTGGATGCTATGGCTAAACTTGATACGCTGGAGATTGATTCGGATCATTCTTGGATCGAAGAAGGCGGCGAGGCCCGGCCGTGGTGGCGGACTACAGATAGAGACGAGTTAGCCTCCTTCGTCTCGCGGAGATCGCCGGACCGCATCGAGAATTGCGACCTTCCTCCGCCCCGGAAGTTTCTTAGGGGACAGCCGCGCGCTGGCGCAGCATCTTTGGACTTGGAGGCCAAATCCAGCGGCTTCTCCAAGCTGAGTGCTGGGTTAGCCGATATACGGGATCCATGTCTTGCTCGTGAGAAATCTTCGAGGTATTTTTCTTCGTCGCACTAGAATCTTAAGCACTTGAAAGAATCGATTTTGCTTCAGACTTTCAACTTTTGTGGCAGCTACACAACAATCCGGGAGGGAGACCCGAGCAAAGCTCAGCTCATGGAGGCGCTGCGTCGCTCCCAAACGCGGGCGAGGGAGGCAGAGGCGGCGGCGAAACGGGCACGCGCCGAGAGGGAGCGCCTCGTCACGCTCTTTTTCAAGCAGGCTTCGCAGCTCTTTGCCCACAAGCTATGGCTCCGGCTGTTGCTGCTGGAGAATCTCCACGTCGAGGATCAGCCCGCGGCTCTCCCGTTGAAGAGAAAGCACAGATTTGACGGTGGCGAACAAGGACTGGCAGGGGACGCGAAAGGTGTCATCACAACGTGCGCCGTTGCATTTGCTTTAGGGTTTAGTCTCGTTGGTGCCGGCTTGCTCTTAGGGTGGAGCGTTGGTTGGATGTTACCGCGGTTGTAGGATAGTGTGCCGGAATGGGTGCGCGGTTTGTTATAACTATATATGCTGCGTGGCTTTGGAGGATTTAGATTTTAGAGCTTCGTCTTTCTCTTCGTGTAGATTGGTGAAAAAGAATGGGAATTTGGTTTGTGGAAAGAAGCCTCATTTGTTTTATTCACACGTGTAATGTAATTTGGTGGGTTTGTTAGTCCTTAATTCCTCGTAAAGCAATGTACTTGTTTGATGGGTTTGTTAATTGGATTGTGTGCATAAACATCTTTTAAGATGATGAGATGAAGATCCTGAGGAGATTTCAAGATACAAATTGATTTTGATAAAGCTAGAAAGTATTGGAGGGGTCCACAAACTTTGAATTACTCTGAGATTAAAGGCTTCAAACATGTATTCTTTATTTATTTATTTATTTTTGTGTCTAAGGAATTGATCATGCAGTTCCTAAAATGGTGACTACATTTAAAGTGAATGAAGATTACAACCATTGAAAAAGTTCTATGGATTGGATTCATAAGTAAGATATAAAAAATAATGTAATATATATAACATTGTTATAAGGTTTCACCCAAAGTTTTATATATCACAAGATTGCTACTTGTGATGCTCATTTCATAATTAAAGATAAGAAAAATAGTACATATATATGTAGTGGATGGCTTGGCAGATAGTTGATGTGCTGAAGGGGAAAAGTCCCAGAAACTAAGGCCACCATACCCTTTTTGTTCTTCAGTTTAGTGCTTCCTCCGTGGAGCCACCTGCTTCAAGCCCTCACATATCTTTGTCTACAAAAAATCAAAAGCAGTGCAACATTAAGGGATCATATTCACCTTAATAACACAAAAATAAAAATAAAAGATTCATACATAAGAAAAGAAGACATTTTACAAGCTCTAGCATTGAGAAAACTTTTCAGCATTATCCAAATGCAGATTACTATCTGCTAAATCAATAGTAGCACAAAGATCACATGACCACATTGGATATAATATACTAGATTCAAACAGTGGTATTTGGACATCACAATAAGACATCAAGTTTAACATCATTCTCACGTACTTACATGACGAATCTATCTCACCCTGATATCTTCTTGAGACTCACACTCTCTCCCAGATTAAAATATAATGTCTATACATCATGAGTTATAAATTACATTTGCTAAAGAAGTCATTTTATAATTTCTTCTACTAAAAACTAATAGAGTAATGTTAGGTGTACAACTCAAATGTTGTTAACTTATGATCTACACAATGATACTAAATGCACAAACTTTTGTATATACATGCACAAACTTTTTCAAATACAAAACCAAATTAAACTGGATCTGCGACACATTAAATGACGAAAAGTAATTGTCGCACTCCCTCTTCATCTCTTCACTCACACTCTAAGCGGGTGAACTTACTTTCTACCATGCACAAACATTTTAAAGCTTATGTACAAACTTTTAAACTAACGTGCAGAAACTTTTTAACAATTAGAAACAAAAAAATATGACGCAAATGAAAATGAAGACAAAGAAGAAAATATTTACGTTCACATGCACAAATTTTTGAACAATAATGTACAAACTTTTCTATATATATTCACAAACTTTTGACCAGCTAGAAATGCACAAACTTTTGAACAAACATGCACAAACTTTCCTACATACATGCAAAAACATTTGAATAACCAAAAACAACGAATATGGTGAAAGCGAAAATGAAAACTCTTGCATTCATAAAGAATAAGATGAAAACGAAAAAAAAAAATGATAGGAGATTGGGAAAGAAAAGAAAAAAAAAAATAAAGAATAAGAAAGAATGAGAAGAAACACATTAAAAAAGAGTGAGTTGTATAAAAATTGGTAGATTTTGAATTTTACCCACATTTCTCAAAATAATAACAATTCCTCATTCTTATTATCATGTTACATGCATTAAAAATTGTGTTAGAAGCTAAAACTTACCCATAACTTGGATTGGAAGAGGTTGTAGAAGCTTCCAGAAGCTTTCATCTTTGTGACCCTGAGCTTCTTGTGACTGCCTCCTCCAGTGATACCAACATGATCATCATCATCATCATCAGTAGTATCATCCCTATCAGCAGCAGAAGAGGGAAAGACATAACTACCCCGACTCACTTCTCTTCTCACCTTGACGGCCCTTTTCCCCCTCCACGAACCAAAGCACCCTTTCTCCTTCATCCCCACTCCTTTGTTCAGAACCTGATCCAAATACTCTAAGTTAGTTAGCCACCATATCCTATAAATAAGCCTAAAATGAAGAAGTGGCTGTCTGAGTGAATGCATATTTGCTGAGATTTGATTGATATCTGTGCATAGAAAATTAAGGGTTTGTTTGATTTCTAATTATCATTTCCGGTCTCTTCTATCTCATTCACAAAACAATGATAAAATAAGAAAAAAACCCGAAATAAATTGAAATAGATCCTAAACTCTCTGTATAGTTGGAGTCCCTAACTAACTAGGTAACAATGTAACAAACTAATATCATTTAACAGGAAAATTGAACAAGAATTTAAGAACCGTATCCCCAAGCAGCACTCTTTCAGCACCAAAAGAACCGTACGGAGACCGGCAACAGTTGGTGGACACATGGGTGGGACCCTCCAACAACCTCGGAGGGAGTGCCAAGCACTTTGGGGTGGTGGGGTTGGAGAGGGCAACGAGGGCGGTGCAAGGCCTTGGCATGCCAGGCTCCTCCTCCCATTGGAATGGGACTGAAGCTGAGGTGTGGAGCGGCGGAGTCAGCATCCCTGAGGGCATCTCAGGTGAAGGGGAATGCATCGTTGGTGGAGGGTTGAACAATGGTAGCCTTGGTCTGTTGTTGTTACTCTGCTCTGCTTCTGCTTCTGCTGCTTCAGAAGAATGATCAAAACCACCCATCACCACCACTCTCTCTCTCTCTCTCTCTCGGTGTGCTTTTGAGTGTTTAGATCCTTATGGTTATGTCTTTTTAGATGTAGATTCTCCTGGTTATAAATCTAATATCTCATGTTTATTTACCTTCACAATAAAATTGGACTTTGTATACTCACTTAGTTTTAGTCTTACAAACATTTTTATAAAAATGATAGTATAATTTTAGGATAATCATACTTATAAAGTCATAACAGGCCTCACATTTTTTTAGTGTGATTTTTTGAGAGTTGTCTATTTTAATTATCATCATAACATTACTCTTATACAACAATAACAACAAATTGGGTCTTGTTTTATAAAATAGGGTTGGTAACATAAATTAGACAAAGTCGTAATGTTGTATTATAAATTATGTTCACATTTTAACCATTACCATTTAAATCTGTTGCAATACTTTCGTATATGATTCTTTTAGTTCTCTCTGCCTTTAATTAATGTACTCCACCAACTTTATTATAAATTTCTATATTTATATGGATACAAGAAATTTTTATTTTATGTATATAAAAGACAATGCCAAAATTTGAATCTTATGATAATAAAAGGTTGGCCTTTCGGTCATATTTGCCATTATATGAAGAAAAGTTCCAAAAGGATCATTTCATACGTGCTTATTATTTGCTCTCCTGGTTGCTACGTGTTGAAACTATGTCTATGCCATTATTCAAAGTTTTTCGAATTTGAACTAATCTAACTTAAGTAAGGCCAGTTAATGTTATTTTTATTCACAAATTAAAATTAAAATATAATTTAAAAGAATAAACGAGTTTCTAAAATCATTTGAATCAACCAAACGTTATGTAATGTGATCCAATTATATATATTTAACAAACACCACGAGAGTTTCGTGTATAAAATGGATTTGGAACCTTTTTGTGTACGCATAGGACAGGTGAATTTCTCTTGTTGGACCATGCCATTACCTTAGAATGCCAAATTGTGATGGGAAAAATTGAGTGGCATGAATAATAGGGCATGGACATGGACTTTGCTTGGTTCCGAACACATTTCTCAAATACCCTTCCAAACAAGTCATTCCTATTTGCCACCAAAATCTCTCACTCAATTTCCTTCACCAACAAGCACATGTTGAAAGTTACAAGCTGTGAACTGAGGTTCATATAATGTGACCAAATATCAGAATCCCCTAAATCAAAAAAAGTCAAAAGTACTTTTTGTAGGAAAGTTAACCATTTTTTTAACACACCTTTTTCTTTTTTTAATATATAAAATTATTCAATTACATTAATTATATTTGTAGGTGATATGCATTATTCATATTTCAAGTTAAAAGCACTATTGCGTGAAGAGATATTTTAAGATATAAAATATTTAATATTCTTACTTAAGAACTACTCCAAATAAATTTAACACACCCGAGCATCTATATGTACACCATTTCGACACATTATAAGAAGAATAAAATCATTAGAGAAAGGGGAAAAAGGCTTATTGTCTTTATATTCTGATGGTACTGAAGGAAAAAAAAACCAAAAAAAAAAACCTATATTTTACTATTGCAAAGTTACCTACATTCCAACTAAACTTCCTCTTTTTGTTTTTATTTTTGCATTTTCTTTTTCTATCTTATACTAGTCTTCTATTTTCTTTTACCATCAGAAACCCTTCCCCACCTAACCCTATAAAAGATTAAAAAGGTCAAGCTATGAGTCAAGGCATGTGAGACTAGTTCAAGCTAGGCTCAACAATATTTCCTCAGCTTCTGGTGAAGAAGCAGCTCCCTTGCATTTCATGTTCTTCAAATCCTCCCATGAACAAATGTGTATCCACTTAACTATGCTGCAGAACTTCCTATAAATCATAATGGAACAAAGTAACTAAAAAAAAATGTAGCGCGCTGGCCTGACTAGAACCAGATTAGTTGGAGTTCAGTAGATTTCGGATATTGGTGGATTAGACCGAAAAATATTATCTAAGGAACCAAAGTTGAAGTTATACTTACTCCCATAGATCATCACCCACAAGCATCATGTCATCTTCATCATCGGTGAAAGTAACAACCCATTTGCATTGTGATCTGAGTTCTCCCTTGATGTCAAACATCTTCTCCAGTTCATCCATCAGATCTTCGTAACCGCATAATGTGGTCAAGTCAACTACACGACCAACTTCAACACCTTGCATTTTCACCTTCTCAAGAAACAAAATAAATTAAACCATAGTTAGTCATATGTCAACATAGAAGAGAATGGCCAAATTTAATTGTCACAGTGTCTGTATAATTTTTTTTTTTACAAAGACATCTAATCATGTTTTGTCACATCAGCAAAAAGCGATTGACTATCACATCTATTTACTCAAAAGTCAACTACTTTTAGTACTAGTAAAAAAGCGATTATCTATCACGTCTAAACATGATTGAATGTCTCTGTAAAAAAAATGTACAACAAAACTCAATATGCTCAAGGCTGAAAAAATGTACCTTAGCCCTAGTCCTGATGGTTGATGGTAGTAGAGGGCCCTGCTTGTTCTGAACCCTCTCAGTCTCACATGCTATAGCAGCAACAGATTCTTTGGGACCACAAGGAAACAATTCTTGCTCCAAAAGGGTGACATTACTAGATATCCCGGTCAAATTGACCCCAAACAACCTAAATTCCATAGCATTCTCAGCCTTTTCTCCATGATCATGCGCCGATTCGTCGATTGGCCTAAACGGTTGTTCCTCGGCGACATTTTTCCCTTTCGGATCAGGAAAATATCTAGGACTGGCATCATTCAAGTGTGGAGAAGAGTGACGCATTCCTTCTGTCCCAACTCTAGGGCTGCTAGAGTTGGTATCAATCGGATTGCTATCAATAATGTCATTCTGGTTCTGAGAGCATACAACTTGGTTATCTTTGCTACCTGAATTGGAAAATAATATATGTATAATGTTAAATTTTCATTCAATTAAACAATTTGAATATGATCACTTTTTAGGGCAATAGTATCTCCTACCAGAAGATGAAGCCTCAGCATCATGCTTGAACCTTTTCATCACCGGTTGAGTGTTGTGCAAAGCAGATACTACTACCAAAGGCACAATCTCCCAAAAGGAAACTCTGTCTGGCCTTTGAAATGTTGCTGGTTCAACCCATTGAACCTATTTAACAAAGCAAAAAAGAAAGAATTACAAATGCTAGAATGGAGAGTACAAATTTAGGGGGGCGGCCTAGCGCACAAGGCTCTTGTCTAGTAGAGTCGGCTGTTTTTCTACTATTTAAACTTGTAACCTCTAGGTCACAGGGCAAATAACTTTATTGTTACTCATAGGCTCGCCCCTCAAATGGAGAGTATATAGTATACAACTAACCAAAATGAATTTAAAGTAACTTAGAATGTTAGTTGAACCTTCAATGACCGCCATGGCGAATTCAACCATTCCGGATCCTGATCTCCAATCTCAAGTATAGTACCAATAAACCTGACCAAGATAGTCACATTGAAGACCAATTTGTAGAAAAGGTGACACTCTTGACCACAAAAAACTGTTTGGTGTTTTTACAATGATACCTTCTGTTAAGCGAGTCCTCTCCCTCATGTATCATCCTGAATCTCGTGCCAACTCTGATCACATTGTTCATTGCCTCCAGATACTTGTCCACACCAACAATGAACTGGGTAGCCCTGAATGGATCAAAAAATAAAAGGGGCATGTTTAATGCAGAGTTACACAAATTGTTACATTACAAAGTTAACAATTTCAAAACAAAAAAAGAAATGCTTAACAAACCTTGGCTTGTAATAAACCACAAACATGGCCCTAGACTTAACAGAATATCCAGCAGTGAAAAGCACTCCATTGCACATGCTCTGGCAAGACACAATAGAGGAAGGCATAGGACTCTGCAGCGGAGCCAGGCGCCTAATGCCGACTCTCATTTGACCATTCTCTCCCCTGCAAGAACCGAAAATCAGGATCAGAAGTTCAAAAAATGCGATGCCCCGTGAGTAGAGTGACCTTAAACTGTAAGACCCCCTTAAGGCCTGCATAAGGTCAAAGTTGACTTTTCATGGCCTAACGTCAGTGCTATG
Organism: Nissolia schottii; assembly: GCA_003254905.1. Taxonomy (NCBI): domain Eukaryota; kingdom Viridiplantae; phylum Streptophyta; class Magnoliopsida; order Fabales; family Fabaceae; genus Nissolia; species Nissolia schottii. The sequence goes on from QANU01020924.1 coordinate 319,737, forward strand.
GCGCCCTAGGAGGCATCAAATATCGAAATCAGGAGATTATACACAATTTGTCAAGATTGAAAAATACCTTACAAATACAAAAGTGTCTCCAACAACCAATCTCTTGGATGCAACAAATGCACTCCAACCAGTTGTGAGCAAGTGCCTCCTTGGATGACCTTTCACCAAATCACGCAAAAACGATAAACCAGATTTTTGCAGTTAATAGAGTGCAGATTATGAAGTCAATGTAACCTTTCATTCCTGATTCTTTGCAAAACCATGATCTTCATTCAGACAGAATTCAAGCATTGCAACTAAAGCACGTGTTGTTGATGTTTTTCACTTGGTCTTAGAACCAATTACAGAAGGCTTAAAGTTGATGTTGCAAACCAACATGTCACTAAGGAGATTCATATGCGAGTAAAACATAAAAATAAAACAAATGAAGACTTTCCAATGTGAAAAAAGCTAGTTACCTCTATATATATGCTTAAACCTCCACTCAACTCCATGAATATCATGCGTTACCAATTCCTGAGATGCATTTGGTTGGGTCAAGTCCTGCAACATGCGCATAGAAAGTATCAAAAATAGAAGAAACTCTTAATTTTTTTTTTTTGAATTAAGCATATGGTTTCGGCCTTAGCTAAGGGAAAGACATAGCTAAATTACCAATTGAGGCAAGCATTCGGTAGCATGCTTCCGCAGAACTGAAAATCCTCCATGTGTGTTAGTATCTGAGGCACTCAATGTCTTGCAAAATGAGTAGAACTTCTGTTTTGATGTCTCGAAACAAATCGGATCGCATTCTGAAGGCTGCATAGGTTGCTGTATAAAACAAAATGTTAAACCTTTTTCAACTAGAAATCTGCATTTTGTTATCGTGTATCTTTTTCAAGAAAACCATAAAGCATAATGAGATAGACCAATAATATGGGAGAAAATGCATAAATTTCACATATATTCTCACCTTCGGTTCTGGAATCAATGTGACACAAGCATAAGGCTCATCTGTGTCCTTCTCTGCCTACCAAAATCGATGAGATTTGTATGATCAATGCACATAAAAATCGTCATTGTAATTGATGAACAATGGACACATAACAACAAAAGGGGATCAAAAAACATTACCAGCAACCTAATTTCCGCAACGCCACATAGAATCTTAGGCGCAAGATTGAATTTGGGATTTTCCTGATTTATTTCCTGATCAGGAATCTCTCGCAACTGCTGAAACAAAAACAAAACAAAACAAAATACCAAAAAAAGTTTAGCATGCAAGTACAATAAGGAAAGTGATTCAGATGCAGATTTGAAAGCAAACTGAATCAAACAAAATTATAATTGAAAACAAAACACAAGCTAAAAGGAAGTATACCACTTCGATGTGACCCTGGGGGAAGTAGAAAACTGTGTCTCCAATACAAGGAACATTGAACAAAGGCCCTGCACACAATCTCCATAGCTCTGCGTGCATATCATCATCACCTACCCCACCTGCCAAAAACACAAAAATTAAAAAAAATAAATAAAGAAAAAATCTTAGTTCTCTGCATGGTTTGATTGGTTTCTAACAAAGTTTTCAACTTTTTCCCTCTCATTTTCAATTAAGCTCTACCCCATTTCCATCCTTGATCACAAGGCAAAAGGGTCATTTCATATCTCAAATTCACATTAAAAAGGGAAAAAAGAACAAAATTAATGACCAAACATCAGCAATTGCCTTAAAATCTCAGGCATTTTCCATTTTTTTTTCAGCTAGACATTTTATCAGTAACCAAACATGGCAACAAAATGAAATGAAATTCAAAAACTCGCCTTGTTTCATTTGAGAACCACTGTGATTACCCTCCTGGTCTGCCTTTCCAAAAAGATAGTCACAGAAACCAGAGAAAGAACCAAACACACACACACACACAAAACACACACACACACACACACACACACACAAACACACACAATACAAAGATAAAAAAGACAAAAACCAAACGCTACCACTTCACTTAGCCAAAACAAGACATGACACCAAAATGAGATACCAATGATAACTTTGTGAAACTGTGAGTGTCTCTGAATTTTGCCAAGTGCTTCTGGTTTCAGTTACACAAAGCAAGGTTGTGTTTTTTGTGTGTGTGAGTGTTGGACCAAGAATTAAAGGATCACTTTTTTTTTTTTCTTTTCCTACTTCACTTTGAAGCAGCAAAAAAAAAAAAGGACAATTGTTTTTAGGGAAAAGCCTCTTGTCTTTGTCCCTTGATTTTGTGTCTCTTTCTCTTTCTTTCTCTCTCTCTCTCTCTCTCTCTCTCTATGGTATCTCTCTCATGCTTTCTTTCACAACTTTCAGCATTTTCTTCATTCTTTTCTCTTTCTAGTGTGTCTCTTCTCTCTAGTCTATGGACTTCGATTCTGTAGGCAATAGAATCAGCTTAGTGCAAAAACTACCATATTCTCAAGAACTTATTGGTCACTTGCTTATACAGTTGCTTTGTAAAACTATATTTTATAGCAAAAAGAGATAGAACTTTGGTCTATTTAATGATTTGTGTTGAACTCTTTTGAACATCTTTCTCTCATAAATAGAAGTCTTCTTACATTTAATATGAATTTAATGATTTTTTAATGATTTAATTAATTAAACCCAGGAAATCCGGTCAGACGTCAGAAGTGAAACGTCTAAATTAAATTTGAACTAGACGATTTTTTTTTTTGGTTTCTTGCATTAGTATCTAGACTTTATTATTAGTGAGACCGACTAATTTAGATTGAAGTATTGTAGTTGCCTACCCGACACAAATTTTTTTCTCACCAAGTCTCAAAATTGAGACCCTTTAAGAAAGGGATGAACTTGTCTGTCACTTGCCTAACATTGTGTTGATCTAGATGAATTTTAATGGATTAATTAAATGAAGTCAAGAATTTTTAAGATAAAAAAACATGCATTTGCCTCTATCGTCTACCCTTTAAGCCAAAAAGAGCTTTAGTGTGACGAAGCGTGTTAAGATATAAATTTTCACTTTGCATTTTCACTTACCTTTTGGCTTATGCTATCATAAGCCAAAATGATGAGTTTTTTTTTTCCAATGCATTGAGTATTTAAAAACCAAACTTTCTATTTTCTCTAGTCTATGGGCTCTGGTTCTCTAGAGCTAACATAGTCTGCAACATAAACTATACAAAAACAAAAACCCTTCTATATTTAATGTGAAATAAATGAATTAAATACAACAATTAAATGAGAACTGGAAAACCAGAAGCTGCATCAAATTAGGAGAACCTCAAAACTTATCTTTATTTATTTGCTATTGGTATTTCTCAAAAATAGCTACCTAACAGTCACTCCACAAAGAAACAAACATTACAAAATAGACAAACAAACATTATATACTATAGAAACAAACATTCTCACTGAACATTTTTGTGTATCCGTGTGCACATGAGTTTAGTATTGCTACAAAACAAGAAACAAATATTGTTACCAAACATTGCTACGTGCCCATGCACACATGTGTTTAATATTGCTCATTTTTTGTGTTTGACAATGTTTATTTTTTTGTTGCTCGTCGACTGTAATATTTATTTTTTTGTTGCTTGTCGACTTTTAACATTGAATACCTCTTAGTCATGGAACAGAACATTTTCATTATCCTTTGTTCACTTGAGAGGGTGTTTTCCTCGGAATTTTTTGATATAATGGAGCATTTGCCTGTACACTTAGCTTACAAAGGCCAAATGTATAGTCCGGTTCAGTATAGGTGGATGTATCCGTTTGAAATGTGGATGGAAGTGTTTAAAAGAACAGTAAAAAACAAGGCTCAAGTTGAGGGGTCATAATACGAGGCATTCTTAACCAAGGAAACTTCTTAATTTTGTTCATACTACTTTGGTGCTAATGTCAATTGCAATCGAACTACAATACGACGAAACAATGATGGTGGTGCAATGCCTAATCAGTCGACATTTTCAATTTTCAATCAAATTGGACGTGCACCTGAAAAAAGCAAACTATTATTGGTTGAATTCACAAGAAAGGGTGGTAGCTCACATGGTTGTTTTGCTGAATTGTGAATAAGTGCTTCCGTATTACCAGTAAGTTCAATTGATCATTGTAATCTTGTTTAATTTATTAATACGCAATTTCTAAAAATGTTGATTATGTTGATGCATGTTTACAGGATGTTTCATCAACAATTTAGTGATCAATGCTCCGATCAAATGTTTCCTTCATAGTTTGCAAATTATGTATGTGTTTAACTTTAAACTATATATTTCAATCAAACGATTTCCTTTATCGTAATCGGATATGTATAACTTAGTTTTAAAGTCTATATAGGTGTAAAATCATTATAGCAGCGACTATCACTTGATGAGTTTGTCATGGGGACCTATGAATAAAGCAATTAGTTGGCTCATTTATTTTGTTACCGAATACAAGTTCCACACATCTGAATGGGCAACTAGACAAAGGATAAACAATAGTGGGTTTTGAGTTAAGGGTGAATATTCTAATACTACTGAAACAACTAATGTTTGGTATGAAGTGTTTAAACAAATTATTGAATTAGAATATGCACATGATGGTCCATCTCATCATGGTGTACTTTTCTGTTGTGATTTGTATGATCCAAACGGAACTCGGACTCACCCCGACTATAAGACCTTTGAGATGGTATAGGGGATATGATTCGTTCATTGTTGTTTAAAGAGCAAAACAAGTTCATTATGCAAACTATCCGGGAGCTAGCCAATCAAGTTGGAAAGTTGTGATAAAATGCAAACCAAGTGGTCGCATTGAGTTTGATGACACAAAATCTTTATATATTACATTTGATCAAGCATATCAATTGTCGAAGTCAATCCCTGCAACGATAATTGTTGAGTCTCCATAGCCTACCACATAGGTAGTAGTACATTTGATGATGACCCTGACATAGTTGAACTTCCTAACCTCCAACAACATGCAAGCGATAAAGAAATTGATGTATACAATGATAGTAAAGAAGAAGAGTTCGATGAGAAACTTAGTTCTGAAAATTACGATGACAGTTTTGAACTTTCATAATAGTATATGTAATTATTTAAGAATTTGTAACACAATTTCATTTGAATATTATGTGTAATCACAAATTCATTTTTTGTATTTAATTATTTATAAGGATAATTTATTATTTATGTATTAAAATAAATAAATATTTAGTTGTATATTTTATTTAATTATTTATTATATTTAATAAAAGCATTAACTGGATTAAATGTACATTTATTTAATTAAATTTCAAATTAAACTTTTTAATTTTATATGGAATGTCTTATTATTATGTTTAGATAACTATTAAATTATTTATTATATTTAGTAAAAATATTAATGAATTTAATATATATGTAAATTAGTAATTATATAATTATATATTTATTTCATATATAATTTATAGAATTAAATAATTGAATGGATTAAATAATTATATTATTAAATATTTATTTAATATATAATTTATTAAGTTAAATAATAATTTATCTTTACCGTCGGATATTACCCACAATAATATATCGATGGCAATAGTTTCAAAATATTAATATAATATTAATAATTACCATAAAAAAATCAACTATAAATTAGACAAATTATCATTGGCTACAATTGACGGCAAATTTAATAAAATATTAATATATTATCATCGGATATCACCGACGGTAAATCGTAATAATTTTTGTATAAATAACATTTAATTTCCTTTACTATTATCTGACGGTAAATAAAATAAATAATATTATTACTGTTAGTTATAGTTGACGATAACTAGTTCAGTATGAATCGTTCTTGAACCTCCATTTGAGTCGGTTGAAACCGACAATAATTACCGTCAGCTGTGTCACTCCGACGATAATAAGTTACCATTGAGGCTTATACCGTTGGTCTCGTTTCTGTCGATAAGTCCGATGGAAAGCCAAAATTCTGACAGTAATTAAGAAAAAAATTGACGGTAATTAATGTTTTTCTTGTAGTGCTTAGATGTGAGATTAAACCTCAAAACTCATCTTTATCTGTTCACTATGTACTTTTGCTTTATATGATGACACTTACGCACGCAACAACAATAGTTAATTATTGAGGGTAGAGAACAAGTCACTCACACTTATATATATTTTGATATGTCGAATTACACTAAACCACAAAATGCCATATAGCAACAATTATAAATAAGGTTTAGCAGCGGTTTCGCATTTCGTGGCGGTTGGCATTCTGCTGCTATTCCGAGCATTGGACAATCATTTAGTGACAACTTTCAACAACTGTTACTAACTAGACTTGCGATCTGAATTCGGTCTCATCATGGAATTCACAAAACCTGAATCAAGGGTCCAGCCTGTCTCCACGAACCTCAACCCCAAGTCTAAAAGGATAGGATCCTAGATCCTTGGAGGAGTCTCCGCTGTCGAGAGGAAAACTCGAAATTATAGAGAAATCTCCAGTACCAGGAAAAGAATCCAGGATCATGGATACATCCCTGGAACCAACCCTGAGAGGATACATTCACGGGGTATAAAGGGACCGACTCACCAGGTACCACCTTGAACCCAATTTTTCATCTGATCCATTACCACACAAAGACTTAAGTGTTGGAGTGCTTGCAAGTACCCTCGCAGCTACGCAAGGAACACACCAAAGAGTCTTGCAGTCCAACATCTTTCGAGGAAGCTTTATCTCGGTACAACAACTACTAGAATAAATATTGCAAAAAATATTGTGGCAGGTTTCAACTGCCGCTATAAGACTTATATGTGTAGTTCTTTGGCGTAGTGTTATGAGAACTCAAAACTCATCTTTAACTTCTTGCTACTACTTCTTCTTCTTCTTTTTTTTTTTGTTATAGGATGACACTTATTCACACAATGACAAAAATTAATTGCTGAGGGTAGAAAAGTATATGTTCTCACTTATCTTTTGATGGCATTAATCGTATAGTTTTTTCTTTAAATTACTTTTATGATATTCAATGGTTTTTTTTTTTTGAAGTAACAATAGTAATGTCATTACCCCAATGAGAACCCAAATATATAGATATGGCACCAGAATCATACAACTTTCTGGATTAAGGATCATGCATATAGCATAACACTAATAAATTATCTTAGTAAATAATATTGATCTTATCCTCTACACTCTTAAGCTACATGTGAAAGAACCTTTTATATATCTTATGGAATATATCTTCATCTTCTGTGTTTATGTTATACTTCTCAAACTTTTGGCAAAGTAGATGCCATGCATGACTTCATGACATTTGCCAATAGATATCAATCGTTCACACTACTGTTCATGCGAAGTGAATGTTAAAAAATATGTCAATTTATCAGAATAAAATGATTATTATTATTTCTTCTTTTACTTTCCTGATTCCAAACTAGGTATCAAATCGTACGTACCTTCATATTATAATGGAAGAATTGCTGCAATTGCTGCAATTGCCAACAACTGCTGCAATTTTGTTACCACTATATGGAAAATATAACTTTTCCCCCTTTTACATGCTATAGTAAATTTTGTTATGTATACATAAATTAATTTTAATATAATATCATTGTGAAGTGTTTTGTATTCGGATGTATATAAAAGTCAAATATTTTTAATAATATGACATTACATGTATGATTAAATGCTTGTGTAAATTATACTTACAACCTATAAAACTTAATGAGTAAATATCACAACAAAGCAATATAATAAATGCCAAAAAAATTAATAAGGTATATTGGTCAAAGTAGAAGTAATTTGGGTCCCTTAAGCATATAGTTCTAAGTTTAATTTCAAAATTCATATACATGAAGAAAAAAAAAACCTTATTACAAAGTGTCTTTACTCAAATGTATGACTCTATCTCAAAAGGATAATCTCTTATCTTATTAAACAAGGGATAGTTAGAAAAAATAAAATAAAATAAAATAAACTAATATAAATGGCAAAAAGCAATATTAACCATCTGATATGTAAGTTCCATTTAGATTAAGGTTCAGATCCCTCCATTAATCAAACATTAGAGATTGGATCATTTGGTAAAATTAGTATTTCCTAAGGATAAAGCCAATTTTGTCCTCTTGACCCAGGCCTGACCCAAATGATTCTATTCCATTTCTCCATAATTATTAAGTTTTAATTTTTGGCATAAAGTTGAGTATCTCGGTAAAACTTCACAATTCTTCCTGATCATGACTTTGGATTGCGTTGTGAAATAGACACTTTTTTTCCCTTCTTTCCCATAATTAAAAAATGCTATTTGGACACTAAATTTGATGTAGACGCTAAGTCTTCTCTCACACACATCATGAGATTCATAATCATATCATGTAGACTATATGATGTATATGAGGGATGAAACTTGATATTTGGTGTTCAAATATCACTAGTACACATAATTAACACACAAAAGGAAAGTCAAGAGAGAAAGAGAGTTGACTTTCCTGTTCCAATTTTCATATGTTTTTGCCATTTAGGGACAAAATATATTTGGAAACGAATGTTGGTGGGGCTAATGATTGATGATTTGAATGCATGGACCAATTCTGTTTATGTTATGTTTCCCAGAACCGAACACGCCTACCCACAAATGAAGCACCACAACATAGGCACAAAATTCACTTTCAAGTTTGGTCACTTTTAGTCAAGGATTTTTAGTTAATCACTTTTCTCCAAAATCACTTGGTAAAGTACATAATATCATAAAGTGGTAGGATTTAATTTTATTATGTGAGTACTAAAATGTGTGGTGTTAAACTTATGTGTAGATAAAAAAAAAAATTCGTTAGAATTGATGTCAAAACATGTGAAGACAATGGGCAATTGGGTTAATTTAAACACATTCCTTCCATTATGGAGAATTATGTTGAACATATTATTGATCAGGCACAAAATATAAAACAATTAAGAAGAAATTAATATTCTTAATCTTTAAAAAAATATATAATCAAAATAAAACGCTAAATTACTCTTTTTTTTGTTACATCAAATTACTTTTCATTTGATTGGACGAATATTTTTTTTTTTTCACTTACACAACATAACCCAAATATAAACAATGTTAATAGGGTAAAAATTAGAGTAAAATAGTTCATGTTTTGTTGAAATCCTAAAATGGCAAATAATGTAAAACAAAACTAATATTCTAAAAAATGGCTCCATGCTTCCATGCACGTCTGAAAAATGGCTCTACAGTAAAGCTTGTGTGCTTCTCTAGCTGGCTTCCAAGACAAAGAATACAAAATAACATATCCAAGCTGAAGGCTCATTAATTTTGTATCTCTTCAACAGAAAATGGTAATTATTCTTACCCTCAGATCAATGTTATTTCACCCCTTTCTGACTAACATTTGTTCTCATTGACGCCTTACCAATCAAAATCCTTTCATAGTTGAACATTTGCACTTAACCTGTTGCTTCCAATAAGTTGAGTTGAACTTAGAGATAGTCAACTATGTTGACTCAACCAGCAACTACTTGACACTGTTCGTTAAGGGAAACCACAAGATCCACAGTGAAAGCAAGTTCTCATTTCAAGGGCAATTTGTCACTACTTTTGAATCCAAATCTCAGTAATGTATCCATGACCAGGATCAAACACAGTAATGTTGCATCCCTGTTGCAATGTGCAGTTTTGCTACCAAAAATCCATGCAGGAACAAGAACCATGTTTAAAGTGGTGAAAGCGATGGCGATCCCTCACCACAATCTCGCGATCGAATGCTTTGGAGATTAGTTTCACCACGGTGTGGCAATCATTACATATGCGCAGATTCTTCATTATCCTGATCGGAGTTGGCGGTGCGATGGCAATGAGTCCAAAGGCAACTGCAAGCTTCTCGCTGTGGCCGAAAAGGGCGGTTTCCTTCTCTTCTTCATCTATGTCTAGCGAAACCTCACTCGTAGTCGGTGCATAGCCCTCAAACTTCAATTTTGCAGCCACCACATCCAACATGTGATCGATATCGTTGATTTGAGGGTGTGTCCTGTCCCCTGCAAGGAATTCATGGACTATTCCATTTGCTTCAATCATGCTACAACCAGGCTGCTTCACCACTCCATGTTGTGCCATAATGCCCCTGACTTCAAGAACATCACCCCAATTCCCTCTTGAAGCATATATGTTTGACAGCAACACATGGAAACCATCATGGTCAGGCTGAAGCTGGATGAGTTTTCTTCCCACCCTCTCCCCCATTTCATTGTTATGGTGTTTTCTACAAGCACCAAGCAAAGCACCCCAAGTAGCAACATCGGGCGCCATCGGCATACTCTCTATCAGTTCCTCTGCTTCCTCCAGCAACCCTGCGCGCCCTAGAAGATCGACCATGCATCCGTAATGTTTAACATTTGGCTCTAACTTGTGTTCTTCGACCATGGAACTAAAGTATCGGCGCCCCTCATCTACTAGCCCCATATGCCTACAGGCCCCAAGAACTCCCATAAATGTAATCTCATTGGGGCACGTCCCGGAATTTTTCATATCAGCAAACATGTCAAGTGACTTTTGCACCAAACCATTCATTGCCAACCCAAGAATGAGAGCATTCCATGTAGAAACCCCCTTTTCCTCCATTGAATCGAACACCTCCAACGCATTCTCCACACACCCACACTTCAGATACATATCTACAAGCGTCGTGCCCAGAATGGCGTTAATCTTCAATCCATTTCTACTTATATAAGCATGAATCCATTTCCCCAAGTCCAAGGCAGCAAGGCGAGTACACGCCGAGACAACGCTCACTAAAACAGTCTCATCAGGCCTAATTCCATGAACCTGCATTTCCTGAAACAAAGCCAGAGCCTCTGAGAAACGCTCGTGTTGAGCATAACCCGATATCATGGTGCTCCAAGACACAATATCCTTCTCCGGCATGGACCGAAACAATCTCTCAGCACCCTCAACCGAACCGCACCTCAAGTACCCGGATATCATAGAGTTCCATGATATCAAATCAGCGGGCAACCCATCATCAAAAACACCCCGAGCATCACTAATCTCCCCGCAACTCGAGTACAAATTGATCAAGGCATTCTTCAGGCTAACATAACCTTCAATTCCGACCTTGGCGGCCAAGCAATGTATCGCCTTCCCGGTCGAAACAACTGCCAAATGTGCACAAGCAGACACAGCACTAACCACAACCACCTCATCCACCATCACCCCGTTAGCTCTCATCCCCACAAACAAGCCCAAAGCCTCCTCAAACATCCCATTCTGCTCATAGCAGGAAACCAAGGCACTCCACGAGATCATGTCCTTCTCCTCAATCCCACCAAAAACCTCACGCGCCTTCCCAACAAGACCCTTCCTCCCAAACAGCACAATCATTGAATTCGAAGTGACGATGTTCCTCGCCGGCATCATCCCATACACTCTCTCCGCTTCCTCCACGTCACCGGAATGAACATACCCAGCCAAAACGGTGTTCCAAGAAACAGTATCTAACACGGGACTTTCGTCGAACACCTTGCGTGCGCTCTCCATGCTCCCGCAAACAGAGTACAGATTAATCAGCGTGTTCCGTACGTAGACATCGGAGTCGAACCCCATCTTGATGACGTGGGAGTGGAGCTCCCCGCCCTCGAGCTCGGAGGCGCGTGAGGCGCACGCGCGGAGGAGGATTGGGTGGGTGTAGTGGTCGAAAGCGACGCCGTACTTGAGCAGGGACTTGTAGAGGGACAGGGCCTCGTGCGGCGCGTGGCGGTCGACGCGGGAGCGGAGGAAGGTGTTGGCGGCGAAGGGGAGGCTGATGAGGCCGGTGAGGATGGTTTGGGAGAGGATCTGGTTGAAGTGTGTGATGCATTTGCAACGGTTCAAGAGCGTCGCTAAGTTGGTGAGGTTGATGGTGATGGCGGTGGTGGTGTTGAGATTAGGACGCATTTGGGAGTTAAGCCATTGAGGTGTATCAGAAGGGTTCGTTCTTGGGGGATTCTGCGGTTGAGTAGCTAGCGACGGCGATGGCCACCGTACACGGCGGCGTGGTGAGGCTGCTTCTTCTGTCTCTGTTGCTTCCGCTTCTCTGATGATGAAAAATGTCCTTCCACTCATATATTATTTTTTTTTGGGTTAATTAAGTTTTTAGTCCCTGTAATATGAAAAAATTTAGTTTTAGTCTCTCATGATAAGTTTTAGTCCCTGTAAAATATGAAAATTTGATTTTGGTCCCTGTAGACGATAGGTGATGGATGATGATGTAGAAATGGTCCCTGATGACGGGTTAATTGACACGTCATCGCAGCCCATCACCAACAGTCCACAGGGACCAAAATCAAATTTTCACATTTTACAGGGGCTACAACTTGTCATGAGGGACTAAAGCCAAACTTTTTCATATTACAGGGACTACAAACTTAATTAACTCTTTTTTTTTTGGGTAAGTTTCCACCGCATAGATTATAGGTTAAAAAAGGTCATTAATCAAAAAAATTATTTTGAAGACTAAGTTACTGAAAAAAAATTCATTGACTAAAACACCTTTTAACTGAAAATACAAGGCTATGAGAAGAGATTAATTTATCATAACATGAGATAAAGAACTGATTAGTATTGAATCGTGGCGCAAAATTATTAATTGTCAAAATATGATAGTAATATGAAATTCACACAACTTTTAGATGAATTATGGTTTAAAATAATATACTCTTATGACGGTATGAAAAATGCTCGTTAACTTAGAAAATCACTTTTAACTATGGACACATTACACTTGCTTTATTAAATTGTCCATTAACTAAAAAAAATAACTAAAATGATAGTATTATAACATATGAAAAATGCTCATTTATGGAAAAAAAAAACTGAAAAGACAAGGTTGTATGCTATAAAATTATATTCATTAACCGAAAATTCATTTTTTTATTTAAAAAGGCAATGTTATAAGCTATGAAAAATGTCAATTAACTAATAAATTCTTTTTTAAAAAAAATAAGGTTATAAGCTATGAAATTGTCCATTAACCAAAAAATCCTTTTTAACTTAAAAATAAGTCTATATACTATGAAAAATTATTATTAACCAAAGACTCTTTTTTTAACTAAAATGACAAGGTTATCGACTATAAAAATGTTCATTTAAAAAAAATCATTTTAAATTAAAAAGGCAATGTCATGAGCTTTGAAAAGGTTCATTAACCAATAAACCCTTTTTAATAGGTTGGTGTAGTATCAATTATCTTTAAGGAAAATATATTAATTTTTATATTGATACGAGAAATTAATTGTAGGGTAAATTGCACTCCACACTCTTGAGGTATGTTTAAATAGCATCTAGCCCTAAAATATAGTTAAAAATGGCACTACACCCCATTTACTGACATCTAAATCCAAACTACCCCTAAATGAAATAAAATAAAATAAATTAATATTTAGTAATAATAATAATTAATATTTATTATTAAATAATAATGTAATTAATTAATAAAATAAGAAATTAATAATATTTAGTAACCTTAAAAGGACAATTAGTACAAAGTAGTTGTTATTACTTCTTATATGAAGAACCTTCCTTAACAACTCTAAATAAAACAATCACTCTCACATTTTCGTCATTCCGCCATCATTTTAGCGCAACAAAATCTCAACAAACCTATATTGTTGCAATTTCTATAGCAAAATACAAGACTGAACTCACCATACCCACACCATAAACACTTAATCAACAAATCATTTCAATACTACAAATACTAACATGGAGTCTGGTAAGATAAGTCCGGATAAGATGAAATATAATAATACAAATTTTTAATATCATACAACTTTTGGTATGATGTTGTATAAGATATATATTATATAATTTCCTCCCCACTTTACAAATAATTATAATTCTAAAAAATTATTTAGTGAAAAATAAAATAATTATAAAATAAAAAAATTATTAATTACATAAATATAAATTTTAAACAAATTTTATCATTTAAATATTTATTAATAATAATTATTTTACAATCTACCTTCACTATTTTTATTATTATTTAGATTTCTAATTTACTAAATAATTCTTGTCTTAAATAATTAAATTTAAAATTAAAATATAATAATAATAATAATATATAAAAAAAAACCTAATATTAATTATCATTATTTTAATTTTTTTTACTTTTATTATGCGTATATTATGCATTATTAAGTAAATATTCATGCATTTTAAAAATTAATATTTTTAATATTACTTGCCATTTATTTTTATATTAAATATCATCATTTAAAAATGTACATTCATTACTAAATATCATGCTAATTTTATTTTATTAATTAAATTATTATTTAATAAGAAATCTTAATTATTATTACTACATATTAATTAATTTTATGTTATTTTATTTAGAGGTAATTTGGTGCTAGATGTATGTAAATGGGATGGGATGCCATTTTGGTTACAATTTGGGGACTAAATGTTATTCAAGTAAATCTCAATGGTGGTAGATGCAATTTACCCTTTATTTTAATATAGGATTCATGCCTATTGCATACTTTTCACGGGATTGATGCTTGGTAACGTCATTGTACATTTTCTGCACTTTGAAATGCTACGAGTTGAAGCTCAACCATGATTAAACAAGATGCCATCATATATCAACTTCTCAACACAAAATGAATTTGCAATTTGCATGCAGGCTGAACAAGCGAAGAGAACAGCAAGATGGGGAAAGGGAAACATGGAGAAAAAATTTATACCAAGATTTTATACCAAGATCCCAAGAGACCCACATCATTCAAAATGGGACAACAATATGATAGTTCGAGTTCCTCTTCGCATTCAAGATCATGGCAACCGCAAAAAATGGATGATGATATACTCGGTGAAATTAAAACCTCGCCTTAGCCAATGCAAGAAGCAACTACACAGTAATCCACCAATGGTACTCCAGCATACGATACTGAGAGGTAGAATGAAAGCCTTATTAGACAGATCACATGTCCATATTTCTATATAGAGGCATTAATTGAAAAGATTAGATTGAAATTCTGCTAAACCAGAAAAAAGAGGGAGACAAGTGCATAGAAAAGTGAAAAGTTTCTCTTGAAACATAGCAGAATTGCATATACCATGCTATATATAACACACATTCTTACAAGTTTCAATCCCTCACAAAGCAGAATGATATAAAAAAAGTTGCAATTAAAAGGAAAATCGGAATGAAATGACCACAGTCATACTAGTAAACAACCAATATCCCACCCAAATAAAATGGTTAATAGATCAAGCTAGATTGGTATATAGTCAAAAAGAGTTCAGAAGAATACAGAATAATAACAAATATAACTTTATATATTATTTATCCCAAAATAAAGCTATTTGTAAATTAGGGAAAATTCATTGCCACATGCCGAATAAGCAAGACCAGAAAAGGGAAAAGTAACTCAAGTACTTACACGCTCAAACTATTGAGAGATTGTAAGTGTTGCAAAGCTGAAGCAGCACTGCTTGATTCGCGGGATCAACATTCTCACTGATGACTTTAGGGTACCTCCCAGGAGAAAGTGCAGAAAGTCGGGACAATGACGCAACAAAAAATTCCCTGGGATCTCTAATATCTTTCAGTGGATCTTCTTCTTTCTTGCCAGCATTGTAAAGACGAACAAAGGTGGCAGTATAACCCACATTTTCTGTAATATCTGGCATGTCAGGTTCCTCCTCAACCCTATCTTGTTCTGGCCGGGAAAGAAGTGTGACGATGCTGTCCACCATCTTACCCCAGGGCTCAGAAGCTGTGGGATCCAAAAGGATTGGGGACTCGCATATTAGTCTTGTTGAAGCAACTGCAGTCAATTTCAGCTCAATAGCTCCAGTAATCAGCTTAAGATTGGGTATCCAAAACTGATTCAAAATCACAATAAATATACCAGGCTGCACACTGTTCATAGTATCAACAACATTTGAAGAGCCATGCTTAATCAGAAAGAGTGACATAAATATCAAAAGAGATTTGATGAGCTTTACTGTCCGTTTTTTCTGAAGCTCTCTAAAAAGTGCAGCCCAAATATGTGCAATGAAAGGTTTAATAACATCATACTGCAGACTTTCAATGACAGTGTTAAGCACATAAAATCCTTGTTCAGTTGTGCTTGATGATTGTATAAGCATGTCAAATATGCCAAGAACCTTGGTCAATCTATCCTCTTGGCAGATTTCATTTGGTGCCCTTTGAAGGAAGGCCTGGAGTAGACGCACAAGAGCAGGAACATTTGGAGCTCTTTTCCACAAATCAGGTGACAAAAGAATCACAAATATCTTCATGTAGACTGGTGGGATGGGTGGTCTATTTAACTCAACAAGCTGGGCAAGCAACTGAAATGTGTATGGGAAAAACTCAGTCACATCATTGGTCAATATTATTTCAAGCCTAGAGAAAAGGTTTGCTTCGAAAACAGATACAAGAGATGGGTCCCGCTCACAAGCCCGCTTGACAAGAAGGGCTACTGATTCGAAGAGATAGTGATTGAAGATGGGATTTTTTGGATTTTTGCAAACTTCACCAAGAAGAGAAGTCAATCCCTCAATGCAAACTCGAGCAACATCAACAGATATATCTGCAACCCCAAGAACCCTCATAATACATTTCATTACATATTGATTTTCTTCAGACTCTGGGAGCTTCAAGGCACTGAAAAGACTGATCATAAGCTCCTGGAAAATTGGATTGATATCTGCAGCAGTGTAACGTGCTCTACCCCCCTCATCTTTTACCAGCAGCAGTTTTTCAACACAACTTGCAGCATAAGAATGTACGACATTTGATTCCACTGAAAGGAAACGAACCAAACTTGGGAAAAACTTCAATGCTAAATGCTTCAAAATTTGAGTCCGGAACATAGTGAAAAATTTGATTGCACCTGCCTTAAGCATCGGATAACCATTCACATCTGCACTTTGCAGCTCGGGAACAATCACAGATTCAAAAAACCTTTGAACATCAACAAGTTCTGTGGAGACATAACTGGCACCAGCCTTCTTGGTTGCAAGAGAGACTACCAAGTATATAGCACAGTCCTTGTCTTTCCAATTTGCTGCTGGATTTGCAGCAAACGAACTCAATAAATTCTGAATTTGTGAAGAAACAATGCTCCTGACAGCATCTCCGTAATGTGTGGCAATCCCCTTAAGCAGCTCACAAGCAATCCTCCTCCTAGTATCAAGATCGCTACCTCCCATATCTCTCCTAATAAACTCAATATAGTTCATCTCAAAAAGCTCCTCATCGTCTTCCCTCAACCTCACATTTGGGATCACAATACCCTGACAAATCTGAGGTATAACCCCATCGCTAGCAAACAAAGTGTGATGCACGCTTGTGCTAACGGTGGTCAGAAACTTGATCGCCGTGATCACCAACCGGTCACGGCTCACAGCCAGCGACACATTCCCCAGCAAAGTCCACACAGCAAGTGCAAACTCATTCAGGTACCCCTGAAACTCCTCCTCATTCTTCTCCATGTAAAGATTGATATTCTCACAAACCGCCGCCCTAAGATCATCCACAACCGCGACCCCATCATTGCCACTACCCTCGATAGCAGGATAACTAGTCGTGAGATACTTTCTAAACTCACTCATCCACTCCGTCATATGATCCTCAAAATACTCAGGCAACTCCTGAAAGTTCAGCGAGTAAAATATCCTACAACAGAGCCTCTGGGACTCGAAAAGGGGCCGCAGGTTCGCGGCAGTGGCACTGGAATTAGCAGCCGATTCTATCAACCTAGCGGTTTTCATGAAAATCTCGAGCAAAGGAGCAGCAAAATTATCAAGACAATACTTCAAATCAAGCAACAGATCCTTCGTCTTGTACTGAAACCTAAATTTCTTGAAAATCGAGTTAGCGGTGCCGAGTATACCGTTAATGGAGGCGTAATCGGAAGCCTGCGACGCCTTCCGGAGGCTCTCGACGAGCTCCGGGAGCAACGACGGCCACGATTTGGGGAAATCGTGGGTTCCGATCAGGGCTAGTGCTTCGCTGAGCTGGCTCTGGATTTTGGGGGTGGTGGTGGCAGAGAGCATGAGAGGGACGATCAGGGTTTTGATCTGGTCCTTCTCGGAGTCGAGGATCGCGGCGGTAGCGTCCTCGGAGGGGGACCATCGGTGGCGGAGGTGGTTCTTGAGGTGGACGGCGGCGGCTTGGCGAACGTGATCGGGGACGGCGGTTTCGGCGAGGAGGCGGAGGACGGCGAGGGCGAAGTTGGGGTTGTCGGCGGCGGAGGAGAGGGAGTATTCGGCGGCGCGGCGGGGCTCCGGGGAAGGGGAGAGGGTGTGGAGGAAGCAGTCGGAGAGGGATTGGAGGGTCTGAGGGTTCAACTCCATGGCTTTTGAATTAGGGTTTAGTTTTAAGGGTTTTGGAGATTTTCAAATTTGGATCAGAAAAAGTAACAGAAGAAATGAATCAAAGGTGGAAGCGAAAGAGTGTCTGTCAAGTGTTTTGTNCTTTTAAGAGTGAATTAAAATAGAAAATGAAAAAAATAAAACTTAGATCAAAAACAATTATTATCATGTAATATTTTGATTTGGGAACTGAATGTAATGGAAATAATTAACTTCATCTAAGTTTTATCCATTATTGCAATATTCTTGCAAACCCCTTTGGTAATTAAGCTACACCTTATTTGTCAATGATTCTATTCTTTTCAACTGTGTCACTCAACAGCATTGTGATCATGTGAAGAATGTCTTGAGATGCTATTATGAGGTCAGTGAACAAGTAATCAATTTTAAGAAATCATTAGTGTTCTTCATCCTTAATACTATCTTAGGACTTGAGAACTCAGTTAGGTTCATCTCTTCAGGCCTCACATAGAGCTTTTCTCATTGTATAGCAAAGTTTATGGAACAAACGGTTCTCTTGATTTGAGGGTTAGGATATATCATTGAATTTTTTGATTGCTTATACTAATACTTATAAAATTGAAAGGTGAACAATTATATTTGTACAAATCAAAGCAAACAAGACAAAGTAGCTAGGCACGAGCATAAAATGTAATTTGAAATATATCCAAAAGTCTCACACACAAAAGTGCTCTCTAATGAGAAAGATCAATATGGAGTTAAATTTATGCATTATGTATATTTTTGTATGCGCCTAGCTAGTAGTTTCTATCGAAGAAGTATGGACACTTTGTGAGACTATCATGTTCCCGTGTTTGACATATCGTTGACACTGACACACAAAAACACTCGTTCGACACACGTGTTGCACGTGTCTAAAAGTTTCCAAATAAAATATTCATAAGTAGTATTGTCCAAGCCCATACGAACTATATCTGAAAGTTTTTTGAGCTGTGTCCGAGTAAAAAATATGTTAAATACTAAATAATTTATAATAATATGAATCCTTATAAAATTAACTAGTATTGACACATGAAAATATCTTTATTGTTTCATATATTTTGAAAGAGGTTTGAAAGTATTAAAAATTAGTAGTTTAATATCAATAAAAGTATTAAGATATTATTATAAATATTTAATTTTATACCTATATATGTTGTGTCTGTATCCTATAAATTTTTTAAATTAGTGTGTCGCTGTGTTGCGCTGTGCCTCGTGTTTGTGTTTGTGTCCGTGTTTCTTAGGTTGCATCACTAACACGATTTCTAACCACTTCGACTCAAAAAAATTAAGTCCTTTTTCAACTTATTAAAGAATGACGTAGAATTCGAGTGGAATGAGGTGTTTGAAGAAGCATTCCAAGATCTGAAGACATATCTAGCATTCCTACTCGTGTTAACAAGACTAGAGTCGGGGAGAAACATTTATTTTACATCTTTTTGGCAAGGAGGCTGTAGTGGGGTTGTGTTGGTCCAAGAATTTCAAGAAAGTCAAAGCTCGATTTACTACGTAAGTCATGCTTTACAAGGTCTTGAGTTGAGATATCAAAAAATTGAGAAGCCTGCTTTTGCGGTGGTGGTTGCATCTCATAAGTTAAGACATTACTTTCAAGTTTCAAGCATATTCAATCTGTAACAACCCAAAAATTGTTACTGGCATGCAAGAGACTAGATCCGTTATGAAAGCCTATTAGGAATGTTTTTCATAAAAAATAAAGCATGCATTTTAACTTTAATTAAAAATAAATAGAAACTTATTTTTCTGAATACGCATATACTAAATACAAATGTACATGTAAAATACACAATCGATCTGAAGATCCTGCCTGTATACAATTGGACCACTTTAGACACTACTCAATTTTTAAAATCAAATAAATCTAACATATCTTATTGATAGGTTCACCTCAAGGTGACTACTGACTCAAGAATCCTAACGTCAGTGCAACTAACCACGATCTCCATGTACTGCTGCTCTTCATCCTAACTTGCAATCGGAAGGGGAGATTGAGGAGTGAGAACTTTGGGGAGAACCTCAGTGAGTGAGCAATCACCCATAGCACCCATGAGACATTTTGAAATATGGACATACATATGCAATATATATACTACTTATCATGCAAAACATTATAATATTAGTCATAAAGCTTTCGTAAAATCATTTAAAGTAACAATATAAGAAGGTATCTAACTAAACGGATCTCAATCGTTATGGTCTAGCTTTATCCCACTACTCAAGCACCTAGGTCTCAATAGCTAATAGTAATATGATTTATCCAAGTCCCTAGAGTTTGGATAGTTGGTTATTGCATTACCCAAATACTTATGTCTTGATAGCTAATGGTATTCTAATCTATCTAAGTCCCTAGATTCGTGATAATTGCTTATGATTCAAACTACAATAGTACCAAGGGTCAACATAGGTAGTTGTTGATGTACAATACTATCCTAGATCCAACTCTCATGAAAACGACTTAAATATAACATGAGCATGATAACTGAAATAACTAATAGTTGAAATAACTGTCATGATCA
The DNA here is from genome assembly GCA_003254905.1 of Nissolia schottii. Lineage (NCBI taxonomy): Eukaryota > Viridiplantae > Streptophyta > Magnoliopsida > Fabales > Fabaceae > Nissolia > Nissolia schottii. The sequence continues at coordinate 340,585 of QANU01020924.1, forward strand.
TAACATTTGAAATCCATGAACATACACATGCAACATGATGATCTTTATGCAATAAAACAATGGTCTCATGACTTTTCTAAAAAAGATTTTCATGATTTTCTAAATCCTTTCGTAAACTATTTCGTAAATAATTTCATAAACGTTTATAGCAATAAATCTAATTTTCATAAAATGTTTAAATAAAATAATTTCATAAATATTTTCTTTAAACAAATCATTATTTTCTAAAAATGTGTAACAACCTGTTAAAAAAAGGGGGTGAAGACTGAACCACTACAGCGACACAATCATAGTTGGCGCTGCAACGCTCATAGAGTGTTACAACGGTGCGACAGTAGTAGCTTGGCTAGGAAGTCAGTTTTCCCCCTATAAATAGAAGCCTCTCATGAGTGTTTTTACTTGCTAATTCACTAAGAGAGCTCTGAAGGTTGTGCTTTGAGCGCAAACTTTCTTTCAGCTCTAATTTTTTTTCTTTTGTTTGTGAGGAAGCAATGCCTCTAAGTAGGGTACTTGGGTGGTGCGTTAGAGTTAGACTATAATGCTTGGGATCTTTCTGTCTCTATATCTTCCTAGGTTTTAACGATTATGTTTTAGAAAAAGATTATATTTTATTATAAAATATTACTATAAATGTTTTAACATATGATATATATATATATATATATATATATATATATATATAATATGTAATGCATTGTATGTGTCATGTTTATGAACTGTCCCCTGTGGTTGTGAACCCGGTCACTGAAATGATGACTCACACCCACATCTATTTGTTTCAGTTGCAGACCACGATGAGGATACAATTCCTCTCCTATAGTAGTTTATATTTCAATTATTCAGTTAGTTTATTTTATGTCGATCAACTGAGTGCTTTAGTAAACTACAGGCAAGATGTTATGTATTTTTAGTTAATTAATTTCATATTTTAAATTATGGTTTTATGTAAGGATTTTATGAGACAAGTATTTAGTTTATTTATGAAGTTTATTTTATTTAAAAAAACTCTTATAATTTGTTTATAAAACATTGTGCATTTTCATTATTAGCATGTGAAGAGACTTTCATAAAGAAACTAGTTCTTTGCATGCTGGTGGCAGTTTCTGGGTCGTCACAAAACAAATTTTCATAAAACAAATCCTTATTTTTTTTAATAAAAATGAGGAAAATATTAAAATTAAATCATGCTTATAAAATATGAACATAAAATAATGACTCAAATAGACCATAAGCAATAATTGACTCACCTGGAGTTATTGAAAATTAGGGGTGAACATGGGTCGGGTCGGGTAGGACCCGCCCGTGTTACAGACTCGACCCGACGTTCAGCGGGCGGGTCGGGTCGAGTAAAAATCACAAATTTTATATGGGTACCCGCCAGACCCGCAACCCGCCCGGGTCGGGTAGGTTTAGGCGGGTCGGTGGATGACCTGCCTTCTTTTTAAAAAAAAAACTATTTTTTTTACCCACGGCCCACCCACACACAGCCCACCCACACACACAGCCCCCCCAGACACACACACACGCACGCAGAGAGAGAGAGAGCAAACAACAAAATTAGGGTTAAATTAGGGGTAGCTGCGGGGTGGGTCGGCCGTGGCAGACGGTCGCTGCGGGAGGAGAGTAAGGCGAGGAAGTTGAGGAGGGATGGCGAGGAGGCGGATCTGAGGAGAGGGTGAGGCGAGCGGAGGCAGATCTGAGGCAGAAGAGGGAGATGAGATCTGGAGCGAGGGTGAGGCGAGCGGGGGTGAGGAGGCAGAAGAGGCGAGCTGAGGGTGAGGCGAACGGAGGGATTCGAGCGGAGGGTGAGGCGAGCGGAGGGTGAGGGAGCCTGTGATGAGAAGAGGAAAGGATGTGGGAAGACGAGAGAGGGTGAGGGACTCTGAGGAAAGGATGTCGAGAGAGGGTGGGGGAGTCTGAGGAGTCTGCAGGTTGTGATGAGGGGTAGTATATAATAATAATAATAATAACAATATATAATCGGGTCGCGAGTCAGGTCGGGTTGGGCAACAGCAACCCAAGACTCGACCCATCTAACTAAGCGGATCATGCGGGTCTGACCCGCCGAATCCGACCCACCCGGGTCGGATTGGGTCGGATTTGGCGGGTCGGCGGGTTGGGTACGACCCGTGTTCACCCCTATTGAAAATTGTCTTTCGTCCTTGTGAGCTCGGTAGAAACTCGAACGACACCGCTAACTGACTCAGACACTCTAACGTCATGACGTTGATACCCTATGTGGAGGCACTACTTCCCCCACAAACAAAGAAATAAAATAAAACTAAAGCTGAAAGAAAGTTTGCGCTCGAAGCACAACCTTCAAAGCTCTCTAAGAGAATTAGCAAGTAAAAACACTTAAGGGAGGGTTCTATTTATAGGGGAAAATTGGCTTCCCCTCCAAGCCACTTGACGATGAACCACTGCAGCACTCTATGAGTGCTACAACGCCTAACCTCAACCGCACCGTTGCAATGTGCTAGGATTGCTACAATGATTTAGTCGTTCCCTATTTATTTTTCTACGGGTCACAACATTGTCATTGTACACACTAATCTTCCAATCGGATGGTGACATGGGTCATCGATCTTTCTGAGTATGACTTACAATACCAACCTCACTTGGTTGTCAAAGGACAAGTCCAAGTAGATTTCATGATAGAGCTAGTTTATGTTCCAACAAAAGATGACAAAAGAGGATGTGTAGATCATACATATGGATGGATCTTCCAACATCAAAGGAAGTGTTGAGACTGTGATAGTGGAAAATGATTTTGGGGGGTAACAATAGAGTTGTCCCTACAATTTCAATTCAAGATGTCCACTAATAAAGCTAAATACGAGGCCTCGATAGTTGGGATGAAATTGGCAAGGGATCTTAGAGCCAGAAAAATCTCATTGCACAATGACTCCCAATTAGTCACATCACAAATTTTGGGAGAGTATTAGGTATGGAATGAACTTTTGCAAAAATACTGGTGTCAGGTTAAACTGTGGGGAAAACATTTTGAATGCATGGAGATACTATATATTCCCAAAGAACAAAATGTGCTAGTTGACATTTTGTCAAAGTTGGCTAGCACAAAGCCAAATGGGAACAACAAATCTTTTATCCTAGAAGTCCTATGCGAGCTATCATCATCTCTTTGTTCTAAAATTGAGCAAATCTAAGATGATGGACTTGCATGGAAAAGTAAAATTTTCATTCAGGAAAATATGTGCTACTCGTCAGTATCTCATTGTGTTGAATTAGGTCAAATTCGAGATAGCTGGCCGATATGGATGACTCCTATCCAAGAGTACATTAAGAAGGGAATAGTGCCACCAAATCCCAAAAAAGCACAAAAGTTGATTAAAAAAAAAAGGCAGCTCACTTTACTGTCATCTCGGATAAACTATACAAGAGAAGTCGAGCATAACCTCTGCCCTAATGCTTAGGAGATAAAGCTGCTTAACTTGAATTAGAAGAAGTCCACGAGGGAGCATGTGGAAGTCATCTCAGGGGGCAAACTTTAACGTTCAATATTATTCAAGTAGGATTCTATTGGCTTACTATATTGGCAGATGCCTCGAGCGATGTCAAGAAGTGTGATAAATTGCAAAAACATTCCCCACACTTCAGAGCACCAATAGAAGAAATGATGACCATAGTTTCACTATGGCTATTTGCAATGCGGGGGGATTGATCTTCTAAGACCATTTACACCTTCAGTAGCTCAAACTGCATATTGTAGCCATTGATTACTACACTAAGTAGGTGAAAGCTAAGGCATTGTCATCCATCATAGTTGCAAGAACCCAAAAATTCGTATGGAATAATGTCATTACTCATTTTGGAATCCCAAAATCTATTATCACAGACAATGGTTCTCAATTCATTAATAGAAAATTTTGAGAATTTATTCAAGGACTAAAGATTAAAAAACACTTCACTTTTGTAAAACACCCATAAGCAAATGGGCAAGTGTAAGCCGCTAACAAAGTCATCCTCCAAAGGTTAAAAAATGCCTTAATGATTTAAAAAGGAGATGGGCAGATGAGTTACCCCACATGTTATGGTCATATTGGACCATTCCCTAATCAATTATTCGATGAGTCCCAAACGCGGGTTTAGCGTACCTATAAATCCTAGTATATCCTACGGATTTAGCGTACCTTTCACTATATCGCTAGGACTTGTCCTGACAAAGAAAGGATTAGGATCAATCTCTCCTTAACTAAGGATTGAACACCAATCTCTCCACGACCCCTGGTAAGGAGACAAACACATTTAGTATCAGTAGCATGCGTGACACCTCAATTTAGTTACCAATGATCCTTGTGAGACCGCAGTTCAGCTAGGCAAACTGTGTAGATACATCGTAAGACCTAGTATACATATCAACAAACTCAACAGGGGTGATTAATTGCAGTGTGTGCGCCAGTGTTTGTACAACTATTTATTAGTGTTTTCAATTTTCTTATTATGCTCTTAGTATTCTTTATGTATGCATAAATGGTTCAATTGTTGTGTTATTGTTAATTAATAATATATGATTAACCATGTTTCAGTATATGCTATGTGGTGGGGGTACCGTGGTACCCATTCACTAAGTGATGAACTCACCTTTTATCTATTTGTTTCAGACATGTGAGAACCGTGGAGTTGATCCTTTAGTACTAGTTTCTGAGTCAGTGGTGAGCTCTATTTCATAGTGGAGTAATCAATCTTTTAGTTAGTAATTGCTCTAGTGGGTCACATGTAGGGTCTTTAGATGCTACGCTTGGATATGCTTAGCAATGTAATATCATTTCAGTTATGCATTTTTGTTGAACAGTTACTTTAGTTGTAATATCTCAAGTTGTAAAGAGAATAAATTTATGAAATACAATTTATTTAGTTAGGTTTCATGCATGCTCACGTTTTAGCACGTTTAGAGGCTTCCGCAAAGGAACTAGTCCCTTGCATGTCGGTCTCAACTTTCAGGTCGTGACACCTAGCTACAAAGTTAACTATAACTTGTTAGATTTAGCTTTTTTTTCATAAAAAAAAAAGGTGGGTTTTACGTCGGTCATTTCACTCCAATCAAAACATGTTTCGAGACTCATCGAATAGTTATAGAAGTACTTATAAATTATCCATCAAAATTATCGTCACGTTATGAATTTAACTAACAATTTTCTAGGATACAAGGTCGTTGATTAACAACTATGAAAAGAAAAAAAAATATATAAATATATAACTTTGAAGTTTCTAAAATTTCAACTAAACAAAATTAGTATATGTTTGGGAAAGATGAATTTAATTAACCCAGATCCATACAACTACTAAAATCAGTACAACAAAATTGACTATACACTATACAAGTTGGTTAATGACAGGCCTGGGTAAATACTATCAGACTTCAGCCCAAATAAAATATATAATGGGATAGATTATTGGAGGCCCAAATATAACCCGACAAAATAAAAGGAGAGTTACATTAATTGGGCCATTGATCGTCACATTGTCAAAATGGTTAGAGATCTTCTGGATTTGATTGATGGTGATCATGATAATCTTTTAGTTTGTTGTTTTTCTCTTCCTTTATAGCAAGGAATGAAACTCTACATCATGAAATAAACATAAGATCTGGAATGGAATTCATCGTCGATGCATATTTATCTTTCATCTTCAAGTGGTTGGCCTTTAGATGTAGTCGACTGACTACGTGCGACCTTGATAAATTGAATGTGTCATTTAAGAAGGTGATTTCTCTTCTTAATGTTGGAATCTAAAATAATTGGTTATAAAGTTAAACCTTCTTAGTACTCTAACTAACCACATGTTGGTGAGCGAGCATGTAAGATATATAAATGCCCTGTACAAATATATAACAAACGGTCCCGTGTACGAAAGAGAGCATAAGTTTGATTATCAAAAAACACATTTGTTATATATATATATATATATATATATATATATATNGAATTAGCGAAAACAAAATTGGTTGTTAATATCTCGTTAATCTCTCACTAAATGAATTAGCAATGGATTAATGACAAATTAGTGACCAATTTAGTCGTCGCTCGGCTTAAAAAACAATTAGATCGCTAATCCGTAGCTAATTTATTTTAGCGATGAAACTACTTGTTGTTATTTTGTCGCTTATCCATAGCTATTTTATGACGGAAATGGTTTCTTAAATTGTCGTAGATGTGCGAGGAATTATATCGTAGCTAAATCCTTGCATATTCTTCACAACATTCATTGCAAATTCATCGCTGATTTGTAGTTAATCTGATGCGAATATGACAAATGGAAAAATGAATTTTGTCGCCAATTCATTACTAGTTCCTTGCTACAAAATTCAATTAATTAATTTACAAATTTTTAATTTTTTTAGAAATTAATAATTAATTAATTAATAAAGCAAATAAAGTAAAATATTTATGTTTTACAGACCCAAAATAAGATTTAATTTTAAATCTTACTTTAAGTGTATGAGCAATTCACATGTTGCACTCCTTTCATTTTATAAGAAAATGTTTGCCTTCTGCTTTTTATTTTAACCAGTGTGGGACTAAGGGAGTAACACTTGCAACACAAAAAGGTTGTCTTGCCTTGATGTAACTCCTTTAATTTTATAAGAAAATGTTTACTTCCACTTTTTATTCTAACCAACGTAGGACTAAAAGAGTAGCACTTGCAACACAAAAAAGTTTGTCTTGCCTTGCCATTTTTATATTATTAGTCATTGTTTTTGCCAACCTTCCAATTGACTATTGCATGGGTCTTTAACTCTTTAATTTTAGAGGTCTTGATTTAAAATTATGTATACACAAATGTAGATAATAGATTGAAAAAAGATGGAATACTTTCAAGTAAAAGGATACTTTTAAATAATAAAGATTGATAAGAAAAAAATAAATACTGATTTATCAAACATTGGTAATAAAATAATGTTGTCCAATTTTATTCAAGTCATCCATGGCGTGTAAGTAATCAAGAGACATGCTTAGAAAGTTTCTACGTAGATAATTTTTTTTAATCATATTTAATGACAAGTGAAAATAACAATTAGTTCTTTTATTATTTATGTTTGATACGATCATTTTATGTTTTAAGAGTAACTTTATATGGTTTCAAACACTATTATTATGATTTTTACATTTTGAGAGCCACTTTTACATATTTTACCAAACAATACTAATATAGCTTTTCAAGCTTATACAAATCGTGAGTAATTTTTTATTTACTTGGTAGCGTATATTAATTATATGTACGTATATGTATACAAAATATACATATTTTATTACACTCTGGTTGAACTCGATAAAAACGATTGAACCAATGAACCTTTGAATCAGTGTCTTGACCCGTTTGATGTCCAATTAGATTTTCTTAACCTTGATGTTTACTGAGTGATTTGTGAGGGATTTATCCCTCACTAAAAGTGAAATGATTTAATTTAGTTGAAGAGAGTCGTGAGGGAACAATAAAAAGTGAAATGTTAAAAGCTAAGTAAAGGATCAACAAGAAATTTATCTCTCACTAAAAGGAGAGTGAAAGATTCAGTGTAGTTGAAGAGAGTCATGAGGGATTAACAATGACACATTCTCTCGCTAAATAGAAAAGTGAAATGTTAAAAGTTTAATCATGGATCAACGATGGAAGCATCCCCCACTAAAAGAGAAGTGAAGGATTTAGTTTAGATTGAGCATGTTGGGAGGGAAGAGCGATGCCATATTTTTTCGCTAAACTACGTTGACAAGTTGTGAGGGATTTACGTTGAAAGGTTGTGAGGGATTTGCAAGGGAACAATCACTTGCTAATAAGAACACTAAAATGTTAAAAGTTTAATAAAGGGATCAACGATGAATTAATTCCTCGCTAAAAAAGACAAGGAAAGATTTTGTTTCATTGAAGAGAGTCGTGAAGGATTAGCAAAAGATGCTCCTCTCACTAAATTAAGTTGAGAGTTTGTTAAGGATTAACAAGAGAATTGTGTCTCGCTGTATGTATTTTAACCGTTTGCGAGGATTAGAGAGAGAATTCTCTCTTGTTAAACGCTATAGCTACAGAGTATATGTTATGAAGGATCATGTTCTCGCTAATTACTCACTGAACTTTTTGTCTCTCATTTTTCATTTTTTTACTACGAATCTACATTTTGCTCGCTAATCTCTCGTTATTTCCTTACTGATTAGCAAAGGATTAGCGAAAAAAAAAAATTTGTCGTTAAATTTGAGAGTGAATCCACATTTTTCTTGTAATATATATATATATATATATATATATAACCTTAAATACTCTATCATATTTACGAGAACAATATTTTTTACAATTTTTTTACCAAAAATTATGCAAAAGTGCATGCCAGCTTATATCCATATTAGAGGGTCCAAAAATACAACATCAATTAAGATAGGAAGCTTGATTCACATGCCATGTTTAACTCTATAATATGACATCGACCCCCTTGATTGTCTTCCACATATGTTTACTAAAATCCAAAGAAGATTATTGTATCACGTGTAGAATTGAGATGTCCCCATACATAGTTATGGTTTCAAATTTGAGATTTCAAATGGTTGCACGTAAATTGTTATCCTCCATTTGTATCAATCCACTTGCTATTTTTTGTGTCCTCTTCGTACACTTCCAAACCCGTTGTTAATTGATGAGTCTCAAAATATTGACAATGAAATTCTAGCACTTTCTTTGTCCGTACCATACCAACATATCTTGAAATTTCCTCTTGCTCTGACAAAAAATGTTATTCAGTTCTATAAGAAGTTGAAAATGATCACTTTTTTTACCATTCTGGTCATATGTTCTATGTTTCTGCTTTAAACTTTATAACTCCCCTATTTCCTATTTACTCAAGCTCTTAGGAAACCATTGTGCTCATGTTATCTATTTGTTCCTTCTCGGCCTAGATTGAGACATTGGATCGAACATTTATCACTCACTCAATTTTTTTTTTCTTTTATAAGCTCATTTCACATTTTATTGCTCGACAAAAGAACATTTAAAAAGAGACAACTAAGAATCATCATTACAGAAATCTTAAGTCATTGAGCAAAAAACAACACGATAAGGCGGAGAAGGTCCTATTCAAAACTTCTTAGAAAAACTCAATAGGACAAACCTTTTTACTTTTTAAGGATGAAAAGAGTGTCAACCCTCTTTATTTAAGTATTTAAGGCAGAAAAGCATTACAATAATACACCCTGCCAACAATTCACAATTACACTCCAACTATCCACATACCCCTGAAAGGTCTATAAAAAAATTCACACAAAAAACAAAATCAAAGTACAAATTATAATTGTTACATAGTTCATCACACAGACTTCGTAATCAAGCACTACTACCCAATGCATATGAAGTCATCCCTCTGTCACTCTACCCGGATCTGTTCAACATACACCGATTTCTTCAATGAACCTCCATGAGCCACTTGAGATATTCTTATGTGGGCATGTGTTTGAGAATTTTTTCTTAAGCATACACACAAAAAATTGTTAGACTCACAACATTATATACCACGTTTTCGATGTATGTTTAAAATCAAATTCTTAAGCATCTTCTTCCATCACACGTCCAACCACTAGTGTAACATAAACCAAATGAGAAAGGGGAAATATACATTACGTAGAAGTGGGGACGAGGACCCTTAGTGAGATGTAACTTAGTTTCACATATGACTGTTCAATTCCTTCGTACATATGAAGGACGAAGCTATAAAGCAAACACTCAAATAGCTGGAACAAGGAACAAAATATCGATTTTGGACCTTATGCTGAGATATATATTTGGAGGTGTCTGTTTATCTCCATTTGATAGACAAGGAGAGAAAAGGGACTCACACGATTCCCTTTTGTCTTGTGCATGAAATTAAACTTGTCTTTGGGTGACAAATTATGGGCTAGAATAGTGTTTCTTAAAAGATAGAATAATGTCACCATGACACAAGCTATCCTTTTTTTTTGGAATCGAACAAACTCGTGTTCTTAACTTTTGAATAGAATCAACCAGACCCCCACCCCCACCTCTTTGATTTCTTTCCCCTAATTTTTCTGATCAATGTTTCTTAAGGTTGCAATTCCCCTTATTTAGCATCAAGAATAAATGATACTTTGTTACCTAATTGACATACATTAGAAGAGTAATCAATTCATTAATTGAGTGCATACCCAACAACTCACTCTGTCAAAAAATGAGACCCGACATAAAAAAAAAATTATAATAGGTCTCATGTTTTTGTGAGAGTGATTTATTGAGTGTTTACCCAAATAATGGTGCAAAGTGTACACTAAAATTGGTCACAGCATACAACCACCAATTCAAAATCAGAAATGCTCCATGTACACTTCTAAACCATACACCCGTACATACACCACTCTTTTATATGGTTTTATACGCAATTAATGATGATTATACGTAAAACATATAATTATACACAACGCGCGCTCAATCCCGAACCCCGTTCTTGTCATCGTTTTCATGTATCATCTTCAACTTCTCATTCTTGTTCTGTTGTGTTCATCATCGTCATCCTCGTCATTCTTTCATCCTCCCATCCTCTCATCATCATCATCCTTCTCATCCTACTCATCTTCATCCTCTTATCATGTCAAATTTAATTAAAATGAAATTAAGATGATAAAATGTTAGTTTTCTTTTTAAAATAGATGAAATTTATCTTTAACAATGATGATAAGGGTCTATGTTGCAGAATATGAAACCTGAATAGAGTGCACAAAGTAATATTGCAGAATATAATATTAGATTTTTAGTGCACAAACATTATATGACTATGTGCACAAACATTACATGACCTTATGCACAAACATTAATCACTTGTTTACAGCACTGTGATTTTATTCAAACATAAATAAGTTTAAAATCTTTATACTTTTTAGTGGACAAAGTTTATAAAAATTAGTTCACATACATGTGTACACACAATTTTATACATTCTAATGCATAAACTTTACATATATGCATATTACTTAATGTATAGTTAAGTATTTTTGTAGATTATGATATCAGATTTTTAGTGCACAAACATTATATGACCTTATACACAAACATTAAGCACTTGTTTGCAGCACTGTGATTTTATTCAAACATAAATAAGTTTACAGTACTCTTTATACATTTTTAGTGGACAAAGTTTATAAAAATCAGTTCACATACATGTGTACACACACTTTTATACATTCTAATGCATAAATTTTACATATATGCATATTACTTAATGCATAGTTAAGTATTTTTGTAGAATATGATATCAGATTTTTAGTGCACAAACATTATATGACGATGTTCACAAACATTATATAACCTTATGCACAAACATTAAGCACTTGTTTACAGCACTGTGATTTTATTCAAACATAAATAAGTTCACAATCTTTATACATTTTTAGTGGACAAAGTTTATAAAAATTAGTTCACATACATGTGTACACACAATTTTATACATTCTAATGCATAAACTTTACATATATGCA
>QANU01020924.1:360125-446526 GCA_003254905.1 Nissolia schottii
ACATTTTCCTTTTTGTTTTTTGTTGGTAAAATGTCATATATCAGTGATAGACCTGCCTGTGTATAAAAAAAAAAAAGAAATAAATATTAAAATAAAATAAAATAAAATAAAATAAAATATGCAATTTTTAATTTTTCAAAAATAATCATAACAAAGTATTATTTTTGTTAAGAACTTAATTTCTTAATATAATAATATTCTAAAGTAAAAAACTAATATATATATATATGTAAAAGTATTTCTTGAGAGAAGGGAGAGAGTTTAACTGAATATATAACATTTACTATATAACAAGGAAGAGTGTATAAATTCAATATGAATCAAAAAAACATTTTCAATAAAGAATTGAAACTCTAAAGTTGCAAGTTGTTGGGGTATGCCCATGAAGAAACAGATCAAAAGACAAGTCTGAGCAACGTGAGTATCCTTTATGTGAGAGGAAAATCAAATTTTCATTTATTGATTTTATCATTAAGAAATCAAAATCCATATCCCAAAAAAGTTTGCACAACTTTGTTATGTGTATCACCGATTCTCTTGCTTAGTATGTGATAGTAAGATCATACACAGAATATATGACATTTGACCAACAAAAAACAAAAAGGAAAATGTCAGTAAAACTCTCTCACATTATTCAGATGATATGAGGGTGTGAGTGTGAGAGAGTCCTAGAGACTCTTTAGATTATGGTTTCTTTAAAAGAAAATTAAATAATAAAATTATATTAATAAATATAATTGCATAAAATGTTGCAAAAAGTAATGCTAATCTAGTGGATAAGGCATTGCTCTGAATGACAGAGGTTTTGGGTTTGAGAGGAAGCGAATCGCAAGGTAAGAGGGAAAGAAATGCGAGATGAGGGTTTCTGAATGAGAGTGAAGCGAGTAAGACATGGTATTGGAAAAAAGAAGCGTGTGAGAGTGGTCGTGTTCAATTAAACCAACAATACATACAAAGGTCCATTGGTTGTATGGTGGACACATATTAGGTGTACATCGAGACTTCTCCTTCTCCATTTTAAAAATCACGCATTGACCGGGTCTAAGATTTAGGACTTGTTGTGTAACTATTAGTTTTCTTTCTTTAATGGGTGTGCAATTTGTTATGAGAAGCCAGCATTGTGAAATTCTTAGATACTCATAAAACAAGTAAACAAGTTTTGCCATGATTCCCTCGTAACTCAACACTTAAATTATCATGCTACTTGTCATAAAATATATTATCAAACTGTTGAGCAGAGACAAATGAATATATGATTTTATATTTTAATAATACACCCCTCACACAAGAGTCTTTTGGACTTGAATTTTAGACACTAAACATGTTCACCAATTTTGTGCTAAAATTCAATGTTTTTTAAAAGAAAAATAAGGATAACAATAGTCAAACTCTAAATGACTTAGACATAAAGACTCTGACACTATTTTATGAATCACTTAACAATAGTCATTGTTATTTTTCACTTTCACTGCAATAGTTGAGGTCCTGACCTATAAATAGATTTGAAAACCATGCATAACTTTTTTTTTAAATCCAAGAGCACCTAAGAATCTTTGCAAAAACTTTCACATCCTTTTTGTTGTATGCTCTCTCGGTTTCAAATGTCAAATTATAAACATACGAATTAAGAAAAATAGTAAGTAATTTTAATAAAAGTTATATTATTTGTACTTATAAAAAATGAAATATTAATGTTGACTCGTACTGTATTATTATGCGACACGAACACTCTAGTGGCTGTCATGACATTGAAAGGTGCTACTTTCTACATAAGGATGTAAAGGGTTAGGAGGGGTCGAAATGCATTGATGACACTTGTAGAAACTTCACAAAACCGCAATCTTGTCTTTGTGCAAAGCTGAATTTCATGCACGCTTTTAATAAAACTTTTATAAAGGACAGGCTTGTATAACAATGTGGTCCTGCACTGCACTGCACTGCACTGATAAGCATTTTTTTGTTTCCAACCCCCTCCACTTAGATGTTGATGGATTGAGCTCTTCCAACCTCTTCTTCAAGTTTGTCTTGTCCATGGAATTATATCTTCTTGGGCCTGCAAAAGATTTCTTCAGAGAATCTTGGAAGGCCTTCACTGTTTATATGTCCTATTTTTTTTTCCTGGCCTAGTCTACACAAAAAAACAATACAACAATTATAAAATTTTAATGACAATAAAGTTTGTTTAAGAGAAAAAGTAATTTTTAATATTTTTTTAATTTCAGAGTGAGTCTCGATTTCGTTGAAATAATTCTTAACTTTTGAGACAGGGATCATTAGTTATGTTATTTTTTTCCTCCTTTATTGGATGTGCGTTTTTTTTTTTCTTTTGAGAGATTTAAACACATGATTCATTGACACCAGATTAAGAAAAATGTTATTTGAGTTACTAGCTCTTAAAAAAGTAAATTTTAATATTTCATTCCCTTGTGAGAACATTAATTTTGGTAATAATAAAAAATGTGGAATTAACTTACTTATTTTGTTGCACCTGTGGAATTAACTTACTTTATATAATATAGATTAAATTGTTTATTTTGTACGAAGAAAAAAAATATCTTGCCCCATTAAATAAATTTCGTGAAACTGAGATTTGTTTCTGGGGGGGAGGGGAGGATCTCAGCCATTTTACCCATTTGATAGATTTCGTTGTCAAAGAAAAAAAAATCATCCATGATTCATTGATTTGAGTGTTACATCGATCAACTACCCTCTTTTATCGAATTAAAGACAATTTAGGATATGAACACAGCGAGTAAAACGTCAATTTCTTGTCACGTTTCATTTCCAAGGAAAAACAAAATACAAATAAAAAAATGACAAAATAATAAATAAATTATAAGTTGATTTTTCCATGAAACTTCTACGTCGTTACGTGAATGTCACAAGCACGACACGAAAGGGAGAAACAGCCTCAAGGCAACGTGGTTTTCATTAATATATTTTACGTCAAATAATTATGATTATTGTTTCTGTTTGGTACTAAGGACAAGACAGAAGTACATATACACAATGACAAAAAATTCATATATTATTTGTATCTTGCTGAAGTTGGGACAGGCGATAGAAAATTTCTAAACAAAATTGGGGTTTGGAGGAACAAGAATTTTCTCTATCTCTATCTCTGTATCTCTGTCTCCCTATCATGTTTCTGGTACCAAACGCAACGTAATAATCAAAGCACTTTTAAATATAAAGAATCAAAGACAACTGTTTGACCCTTACCAAGCCCCCACAGAGACATGATAAGGGTCAAACAATTGTTTTTTATTCTTAATATTTAAAAGTGCTTTGATGTTGCTTCAAGTAGAATATCATCTCTCATTCTACTTTTGGTATTCCCCTAGAACTACATGATGGTTTTGTTTGCAATGTTAAGAAAAATCGTCCTAGAGCCAAACGTCTTCGTCTCACTAGCTTGATCATTTGGGATGAAGTACCAATGATCCATAAATGGATATTTGAAGCACTTGACCGGACATTGAGGGATATTATGAGTAATTCCAGTCGTGGCAATAATATTGTGTCGTTTGGTGGAAAGGTTGTAGTATTAGGAGGTGATTTTAGGCATGTGTTACCCATCATACCAAAGGCTTCGCGAGCAGATATTGTCAAAGCTTCTATTTGTTCATCAAATTTATGGAAAACTTGCCAACTTTTAACACTTACACAGAATATGCGCCTTCAATGTATATGTGCAGATGAAAGTGCTTATTTGAACTCTCATTTCGCGAAATGGCGGTTGGACATCGGTGATGGAAAAACAAGTATAAGGAATTGGTTTGATTATGATGTTGATATCATGCGTGATTTTTTGATACATGATTCGTCTAGTCACATTTCTACTTTAGTCGACTTTGTGTACCCATCCTTTTTAGATTTGCAATATGATCTTTCATGCTTTCAGGAAAATGCAATTTTGGCTCCGACTCTTGAGATTGTTGAAAAGGTGAATGATTTTATTCTTTTTGTATTGCTTGGTGAACAAAAGGTTTATCATAGTGCTGACTCCGTATACAAAAGTTATGAAAATGTTGAAGTTGACAGTGAATGGTTAACAGTTGAATTTCTAAACGACATTAAGTGATTTGGTCTTCCAAATCATGAAATAACTTTGAAAAGGGGTGTGGCTATTATGATCTTGCGTGACATCAACCAATCATGTGGCTTGTACAATGGAACAAGGTTAATTGTTGAAGATATGTGTGCTAATGTTATTGGTGTAAAGATCGTATGTGGGAAGAATGCCAGAGAGAAGGTATATATACCGCGAATGAATTTAATACCATCTAACTCATCATTAGGGGTGCACACGAGTAGGGTTTAGAGTAAAATAAAATCTAACCCAAGAAAACGAACTCGAGTTAGGTTGGATCATTTTTTAAAAAAAACAAATTCAAACCCGACCCAACCCAACCCGATGTTAATTAGATTGGATTGGGTTAGGTAGTCGGGTTGAATTTATTTTAAAAAGAATAATTAATACTGACTAATGTCAACACAAAAAAAATACTCTTTTTCTATTTCAAAACAAAAACTACCCATGCACTAGACCAGATTTGATATCACAATCATCACGTTTTCTTTCAAAATCTCCTTTCCCCAATAACGTGATTGTGACATAACGTAATTGAAGAGAGAGGGAGTAAGGAAAAAAGAATTTTTTATTTTTTTATATAAAAAATTGGGTAATTGGGTCAGGTATCAAGTTTTAAAATTGAAACTCGATTTAGAATTGAGTTCATAAAAAAACACTCAAATCAACTCGATAACCCGACCCAACCCGAAAGTATTAATTTGGGTTGGGTTAGATTGGTCGGGTCATCAGGTTGATCCGGGCTCATGTGCACCCCAATTCATCATGCCCCATGAAATTTATGAGAGGCAATTTCCTATTATGTTTTGTTTTGTAATGATGATAAACAAAAGTCAAGAGCAAACTCTTTCTCGTGTTGGACTTTATTTGCCTCGATTTGTCTTTTCTCATGGTTAGCTCTATGTAGCAATAGAAGTGGGTTGATGACTCAAATTCATTGTGTGCTACAACTAGAAATGTTGTTGCTACAACTAGAAATGTTGTATTCTAAGTGTATGAGTGACTTTGAATTTGTTTATTTCAATGTAATTTTCATCATATATGAAAGGGTTAAATCAAATTAACCCCTTTGTACTATATGTATTCTGCACTTTACCCCCTAACATTTGAAAAAATGTAAATAACTTCCCTAACATTTTGTAACTGTGCAATTTAGCCCTTCCACTAATTTTTTTCATCCAAAAAATTTGTTAGTAGTCATGTATCAAACATATGGCTCATCTAATGACAAAAATGACCTCATCTTTATTCTCTTTTTCTCATCTTCTCACCATTCCTTCCAGATTTCTTCTTGCGCTTTTGTACATGAACATCTCTTTCCCCAATTCAACCAAATTGACAACAAAAAAAATCACCTAAAACAACTCAAAATAAACGAAGCATGAAGAAGAAAAAAATCTTACTACACCTTCTTTGTACAAATGACTTTGGACATTGTATATTGTTAAATTAAAAGCATTGCAATGAGAAATAATTGAATCAAGACCAAAAGAAAAAAGGTTGTGTCACTCATGAGAATAATGATAACCAATAAATAGAATACACAAAATAATTAAATTAATGTCGATAGCCAATAATACGAGAGAATCCCCAAAACCCAAAATAAAAAAAATGAATTATTAGAATTAAAAAAAGGAACCATAGAGCTAGATCTACATAAGCACATCCATGGAGAAGATGATGACAACAACAAATACTATAGTGAATCGGTTGAAAACGACAGTGTTTAGGGGTGGTTCTGGTGCTCCAAATGGGGGTTATGTTAGATTTACATGAGTCATTTTCTTTTCTTGCTTTGTTTATTTTGAGTTATGTTAGGTGATTTTTATTGTTGTTGTCAATTTAGTTGAATTGGGAAAAAGAGATGTTCATGTGTAGAAGCACGTGAAGAAAGCTGGAAGGAATAGTGAGAAGATGAGAAAGAGAGAATGAAGATGGGAGTATTTTTGTTATTAGATGAGTCATGTATTTGACACATGATTACTAACCGTACTTTTAGATGAAAAAGTTAGCGAAATGGTTAAATTGCACAGTTACAAAATGTTAGATGAGTTATTTACTCGTTTTCAAACTTTAAGGGCTAAAGTGCACAACACACATGGTACAAGGAGGCTAATTGCATTTAACCCTATATGAAATACTTAACTTTCACTTAGTTATTCAATAACATACATGTATTGATGTCTCTTAAATGTATTGATATGTATAGTAGCATTAACCATGGATGTTGCTCCATATCTAATTCACTATAATTGAAGACATGACATAGAAGCTTTATATACAAATAGCTCGAGCACTCTAACAATAAAAATTAATGATCTATTTATTTTAAATTTCAAATGTTAAATCTGCCCTTGCATTGCACATACTCTACGCTAGTGTTCTACGTCCAAGAGCAATAAGATTCTTCTAATAGTTTAAACGTAACATCAATGTATTGATGCACGAAATTCCTATAACAAAATAGTTAATGACGTGCTAATTTTGAGTCTGGTCGAGGTCCATCATGTAGCATTAAAATTAGCCACTTCATGAGCCAAAAAACTGTACATATCTAACTAGAGTATGTTACGGATTTAACCGACTTATAATTTTTGGTACTGACATACATAAGGATGCACAATATGTCATATCGAGATATCCCTTATCACATATCGGGACAATCAATCTTAGTGTTTTTTATATTAGGATCATCCAGTTTAGGAGCAGTAACTATTACATAATAATAAGGGTCATAAATAGCCACCCACATATTTATAACGATGATTTTATGCTTCAATGATATCACTAATGCTTGAAATAGTCCATTTACGTCCCATTACGGGCTATTACACATATTAAACACCTATAAACGACTATCTACATGGACAAACTATATAAAGTAAAGATACTACATACTATGAGGTACGGTTTATTCATTTTGACTACTCATATAAGATAAAAATTTACTTGGGTGTCAAAGTAGTACCACCACCGCCATCTAAATTCTGACTGAAGATTCAAGACGATGTTCATCTCTCTGAATTCCTAACTTACACATCAGGGACCGAGTTACGTCTTATCTTAGTACTAACCGAATTGTTCGTAACAGAGTATTTTTCTGCTGTTATGAAAAGTTTTCAATTATTCTATGACATTGGTTAAGTAACAGAGTATATATATTTTATAAGTAATGCTTTATTCATAAGAAAAAGAGCCTCTCACAAGCAAAAGTACATTGGATCGCCCCCATATTAAACTAGAACACCTTCGCCTTACCCACTGACAGCTTGGCAAGTACTAAGATAACCTCAATAAAAAACCTCAACGGAGGCAAATCTTTTATTTTTTAGAGAGAAAAAAAGAGTGTTACCCATTTACAATTTAAGGAACATAAATATTATTTTATTGACAAAGTTTAGGTTGAATAAAAAACTCATTCAAATTCAACATTTAGATATAACTCTAGGCTTCATTACCCCTAAACGGGGAACTTAGAGCAACTCCAACAGCTAAACGATGTTGGAGTACTTACGGTTAGGGTCGTGACAGAAAAAAAAAAAAGTTGGGATCAGTCCAATTGTGTAAGGACTACAAGACAATTATTTTTTCGACCGATCAGATGAGCCAATCGGCCCCTTTAACACCTTTAAATTAAGTTTTGTGTTTTTTTTTTCATGCCTTTAAATTAAGTTTGACTTCCCAAAATGAAATTTCTAACATGGTTTAATGGAAACAAATATGCATTGTGTATGTGTATAACGGAAAATGTGCATAAAAGGGAAATATGCAAGAGATTGGTTCAACTTTTATAAAAATTCTTCTCCATTACTGAAAAAGAGATGGATGTGTTTGGATGTTAAAACAATTTGGTGGGTTATATCAACTTGCACGCTAGAGATTAGGAGAGATTTTCAGTGGAATGATTAAGGAAAAAATTAGATGGATAAACACACACTCTAATAGTCTAATATTTACTCTTAGTGAAGTCTTGATCATGCAAGAGACAACTTATTGTACGTAGTTACCCCAACAATACAAAAAGCATTGCTTATATCCAAGTTCTAACAAAGATAAAATATGTTTCTAACCATCCACCGTGATCCTTTGTTACTAAAGGTTAAATGCACTTTTGTATGCATTAGATAAAAGGCTTGTATTATTTATTCTCATTTATATGAGACTGACACATACATATTTACTATTTTAATGGGTCAACATTTTAAAGAAATCGCATTCAACGGTGAATATGTGTTGTACGTTGTATCCTATATATAAATAAGTATAAATAATATTTTTTAAGACAAAATGAATGAGATTTAATTGACTCGAGTGATTTAACATTTATTATTTTTATAACAAAGTTTCATGTTCAAGTTTTATTTGGAAGAATTTTTTTACAATTGGCTAGTTTGGTTCGGGATAAATTAGTCGTAGCTTAATAAATTTGGTAACTTAAAAGGAAAAAAAAAGGAAGAAAAAATAGAAGGAAAATAAAATACTACGTTCTAATACCATTATAATTTTTTAATTAAAAAAATAAAACTAATGAATTTTAGGGAGCAGCGAGCATCAAAGAGATGAAAACGCTCACAAGAAACACATCCATGCATTCACGGGTTTATTAGTTGGAAAATTAATGAGAATTGACCACGCAAAACCAAAAGATAGAAGGGACCGATTATCAATTCCAAATTATCACACTGCACATTTAACTTTACTCTCTCCCTGCCCTTTTTTGTCAATTTATTTTTTACAAAAACAGTTTAAAAAACTATTTAATTAATATTAAAATATCTTCTTTCTTTTTTTACAAAAACACAGTTTAAAAACTATTTAATTAATATTAAAATATAGAATGTATAGACAAAATTAACTTTGAGTAATAAGTGTTATAGTTATTAAGTGGTATAAGAAGTATGAGAAATAACAAGAATATAAATACAAAAAAATACATTTAATACTTTCTTAAGCTAATCAAATAATAATTAATCTTAAATAAATTTTCATTTAAAAAATAACAACAAAAAGTGGATGCAGAGAATATGTTCTTAACTAATTTTCTCATTAAATTCTGATATTAATTTATACAAGGGACTTATGGAATAATTATTTTTGTTTATATGATAATATGTAATTCAATTACAGTTTAATGAATAGGAATAATCTATTAAATTTTATGTAAATTTAACTCGGAGCAAAAGTACAGTGTACTTAAAACTCGTGAAAGAAAATCTGTCTAAATCACACTTTGAACATTTTTTTCAAACACCAACTCAATCATGCTAATAATAATTAGTGAAGAAATTATCACTAATGCTGCAAACTATATTATTAATATTATTCCAATACTAATTAACAGAAAAGTTGGCATATACACACATAAAATATTATATAAATTAAAAAAAAAAAAAGGAATATACCAACCATTAGTTTAACAAACACAAACAACTATAGGCACGCCGTGAACGGTTGCTGCGGGAGCAGTAATAGCTCAACCTCCGGCCACGCCGTCACGTCGCAGCCGCCGGCGGAGCTCCACGCCGATCCGCCGCAGTTCATGAGCTCCGGCAGCTCGATTTCTCTCCAGAAATCGTCATCGGAAGAAATGCCGCACTTCTCCGCCGATTCGGCGGAGGCGGAATTCACGGCGGAGGCCATGTGCGCGGCCTTGGCGGCGGCGGCCTGGATGTCCCTGGCGGTGCAGCACGACGGCGGAGGTAGCGGCGGTAGGCGGTGGATCTCGTCGGGGAAATTGAGCTGCGCCTTGCGGCCTTTGAGACAGTAGGCGGCGACGTCGTAGGCCTTCGCCGCCATCTCCGGCGACGGGAAGGATCCGAGCCAAATCCGGGACTTCTTTCGCGGTTCCCGGATCTCGGAAACCCACTTCCCCCACCGGCGCTTCCGGACGCCGCGGTAGTGCGGGTGGCGCATTCCGCCGCCGCGAGCGGCGTTGGACTTTTCGGCGGCGGAGGTTGACGTTGCTGCTGTTATGGATGTTTGTTGTTGCTCCATTCAGTAAAGGTTGAGTTTTGAAAACGTTACCTTCTCGCTTCTTATATAACAGCTTTTTTGGCTATGAGTCATCATGATTGAAGTTACGGAAATACCCCTGAAGAGAGATACGCGTTTTTTTATTTTTTTTATTTTTTTTGGTTTATTTAGTTACCCTTGAAGTTACGACAATCGATGCAAGAGTTTCACCATCACCTTGTGTTTAGTCGTCTAGCACTGTGTGTAGATTCAATTATTACTAGGTGATTAGTCACCACTTTCAGCAATAGTTACCCAGTTGGATCATCCGAAAAAATTCAATGCTAAATGCTCATTTAGGGAAAGTTCTAGTGTTAATTTCTTTTGTTTTTTTATTCTTCCTAGTGTCAGTAACTGCTAGTCTGTCGTCATCAGATTAGAAGTGGTGATATTTGTTAGGAGAGATCACCCTTTTAAATGGGCATGTTCCTTAAGTTGGACGTAGTCTACGGATAAGTGAATCAGATACTAGTGATTAAAACAAGCACAAGATTAGGAATGATGGCTATTGATGAGTGTGTCAGTCGATAAGACCTATATTCTAACTTGACTAGTAGTTTTGAGTTTGAGTTTGAAGTAGGCAATTGTATTAAGATTACAGAGATTGTATAATTGTTTTAATAGGTATAATTAACTCATGTAAAATTGCCTTTTGTTAGAGAAAACACGTAGTTAACTTTGAACCAAAAATAATTAGGAATGGTGATTAGATAAAGCCTTCCATGATATAATAGGGTTTAGAATTTGGATATTAGACATAAACTTCTTTTGAATTGTAGTTCATTGTTATTTCAATCAACTACTTTTGAGTTATTTTTTTTTTATACATACAAGACTCAAATGTTCTTGATTTTATTTAAAAGAAAATTAAATATCAAGCAATTTGAATCAAGTATATGTTAACTAGGGACCAGGGGTGAGAAAAAGTCACTCAACATCCTAGCTGCCACAGATAATCTTGAACAAACAAATCCTTCCCACACCAGAGTATTTGCTTCCTTTATCAAGATATAGAAATTTTTGGCATCTGGATTGGGTTCCTCATGTAGTAAGTTGTCATTGTGCATGTCAAAGTCACCTCTAAAAGCATCATTAACCATTTGTGAATATCTATCATCATTAATTGTTTCTGGTTCATCGACACAAGCTTAACTTGAACACCCCATGTCATATTGACACCTACTAAACTTATTTATATCATTGACGTCCACCTCTCCGTGGTCTACCCATATCCAATAATGCGACTCAAACACATTCTTGTAACGATGCACTTTAATCTATTCAACATCCAATATCATACACCGTTTGCATGAAAAACACGGACACCTAACTCTTTGCTTTGTCACAAATTGATCAGTCAATTCAACTTTTTGACAAAAGTAGTCCACACCCTAAAAAAATTCTGGCTTTATCGTACATCTAAAATCTGTTTGATGAAATTATGTTTGCAAAAATCCTACACACACATTACATTGACCGACGTGAATTTAATGATCTTAGTTTAATGTCCTTATTGCAAGATACATTCTTAATTGCACACAATTATTCCTAAATCGTTCTAAAATAGATTCCTTCCAATCTCCGTAAACAATATGTAATCATCGTTGCCATCACAACAATTCAAACAAGTTCGGAAAGAAATGCTAAGCATTCCTTCCCCTAGTCCAGCCACACAACTGATCTAATCCTACAAATCTATCCTAAGAAAATAAGTTTTTATCCTACGTAAGTTCATATATACATACCTAATTGTCGTTACAAACTTGAGTGATTCCTTTAATCCACAAAATGAATGGCTCCTTCAATCTCCTAAATAAATATATCACCAAACAAAAAAATCAATTAGAAATTAACATTATTTATGAAATTGAATGAATTAAAAAGAGAATAGTAATTATGTAATGACTTAGTAAGTGGTGGTGGTGGCAGCAGGTGTTCGTAGTAGTGGAGGTGGTGGTGGTGGCAGCAGGTGGTGGTGGAGGTGGTTGTGGTAGGAGGTGGTAGTGGTCATGGAGTGGTGGTTGAAGAGGTGTGGTGATGATGGTGTATAAGTGTGAGGGGTTGTTGAGATGGTAGAAGAATTGTGGGAAGTGGTGCTGGTGGCAATGTAGCAGTGCTGGTTATGTGATGGCTGAGATGTGGTGGTAGAGGAAAGAGGAGAGGAAAGAAGAGGAAAAGAGAAAGAAGAATTATTGGAAATGGTCTGGTGGTTAAGTGAAATTCAACTAAGTTAATTTTTAGAACATTGTCGTCGATTATATCCGATGGTAACTGGAAATAGTCCAATTGTAATCGATTGATCAAAACACATCGTTTAATTTAATGGGTTTCTTTCTGATTTTTTAAACAAATTCGATGGTACAAAAAATAGGCGCAACAATTTTGGTGAAGATTCACTTTTATTACTGTTGGACACAACCAACGGTAATGCCCTATACCATTTAGGGTTTATGGTAGTTACCGTCAGATTGTACCAATGGTAACAAAAATAGGTTCCATAATTTTTGTAAGGATTCAATTCTATTACTGCTAGACAGAACTGACGATAATTTCGTTTGCAATCACCGTTGGCTAAATTTAACAGTAATACCCTAAACCCTATAGGGTTGAGGTTTAGAACTTTGATCTGGACCATAAACCCTAATATTACCATCGGTTATTGCTGACAATAATACATAACAACCTAATAATTTATTAATTAATATTTATTATTTATGAATTATTATTTATTAAGCCTATTAATTAATTTATTTTATTAATTATTAACTAATATTAAGTGTATACTAATTGTTAAGCCTATTAATTTATTTATTTTATTAATTATTAACTAAAACTAAGCGTATACTAATTGTTAAGCCTATTTATTAATTTACTAATTTATTAAGTGTATTTATTATTTATTTATTAATTAATAAATACAATTTTATAAACCATCTAAAGGAAATAAAAATTAACATAAGACACAAATTTATTAAAATATGAAAAATAACATTCATTAAAACAAGATTAACAAGTTCAAATTCAAAATAAACTTAAAATACATAAAATATTTTTTTATAAAAAACCTAATTTCCTAGATTCGCATGGGAAGCATTGTTGGAGGAGGGCTCAGGCATCAGCAACTTAGGAGGCATGTCACGGGTTGTACTGCTCTCTCCTCGAGTAAATCCGTCAAAGTAGGCCCACAATGCCCTAAGCTTCTCGTTGAGTTTCTCCTTGTCTTTTTTCTTCTTCGCCTTTACATTCTGCAGCTCCTAAAGCACCAACTCGTCCTCACAGTCTACATGTGCAGCTCCTAATTCATTTTGAACAGCCGCTCATGGAGCTCGTCATTATCTGGCGTCGAGGACGACCCGGTAGATGTAGTAGCCAATTGAGGGGCCCTAGATGTAAGTGAGAGTTGCGTCCCTCGGCCATAGACGCGGTTGCAATTCATACCGCCGACCACATCCAGCCAAATTGTGTTCTCATCGATGGGGGGCAGGCTCGATACCGGAGGGCGTACTCTCGGCTTGTTGAGTTTGAGCAGTCTGTAGTGCCTTATTAAAAGCAGTCTACAAAAACAAAAAAAGCAACAATTATTAATATAAGAAATTAAAATAGTAAGGAAAAAATTATAATTATATAATGAGTGTAAAAATTACTTATGGTGGTTTGTTCGCAGCGCGCGTCGACCCACCTAGACTTGTCCACCTTCGCCGTGTGGGTCTCGCAGAACAACTTTGCCTCAGCCTGCTCCTGACCCACCTGTCGGTGCTGCATATTTAATTGTATAAATTTATATAAATTATATACTTCATATTTAAATAAAAAATTAAGTACAACAACTAATAATTGTAAAAAAATAAAGGTAAATGTAATTACCATACTAAGGCGTGTGCACATTGCCCCCTCGACCCTGCGTCCAGGCACACTTAGAGTTTTCAAACCTTGTCCTAAACTCGTTTGAGGCCCAGTAAGCATTTAGCTCAACAAGCTGCTCAGGGGTCAACTAGTCTGGGTCTTTGTCCTTACCCGACCTAATGTCCCCAACAACTGCTAGAGACGTCTGTCGGCCCTATAGTTGAATTCCTTCTTCATGTCGGCTTCTTTAGAAAGATCATACTGAAAATTATCCAAAAAATATATACAATAAAAATTATTATTAATTAAATAAATAATTTAATTTAAGTCAAACTTATTATTTAAAAAAAATTACTACTAGTAATTTAATTACCTTTTAAACGTTGAAGAGGTGATCATTTTCCTCACGTCCTCTGTTGTAGCATTTCTTAGAGTCTTCATCAAGGCGTGACGTGCAGCCTCATGAAAAATCCACCTATACAAACATAATTAACAATATTAGTAATGTTACAAAAATTAAATAAATAGTAAGTAAAAAATAAAACAAAAATAATTAACAAAACTTACCCACTATTGTTCTTGTCGAGTTGGATAATGACTCACCCTCAGTGTGTGGTGGATCCCTAAGACTAGGTGCCGATAGGAGTCTCTGGCTATGGCGGTTGTGCTGATGGAGAAGGTGGTTGAGAAGCCTGCTCAGCATAGCTCCCAAACCTCACTGCTTATGATGACGACGGAGGCAAGAAGCTCAACGCGGGAGCATCACTTGACTCCTGAGTCTAGTTACTCTAACAACCTCGCTAAATCCCGAGGTCAGTATGAAACCATCCCCACGACAGGGCTGGAGGACGTCGACGTGCTGCTCAACGTCCCCGAGCCCCTGCCCCCTTCCTCTCTCCCTACAACCCCGCCTAACGGATGCGGGATAGTAGTCGAAGACCTGCCTTTTTCCTTTGTCGGTCATACTAAACATAAATTAAATATTCAAAAATAAAATATAAAAATAAGAACTAAAATATATTAAACTATTAACCTAAAAATTTTATTAATTATAAATTTTTTTAATGGTAACGATACTTGAATAATAAAATTAACAATAAAAATGGATAATGTATAAAAATATAATAGTATGTGATTGTACGTGTAGGGAGTACAATAATTATATAAAATTCATGTGCAATCACATGTAATTGTAATTTTATTCATTGTTCACTTTATTTATTTAATTTTATTGATCAAGTAGCATTATCCTATTTATAATCACTTAACTTGTGATTATTTTTTCCTTCTCTACCATTTTCTCTTTTCTTTGTTCCACTCCTCCTCACTCTTTCACGCTCCTCTCTTTTTTTTTTTCTTTTCTCTCTTCTCACCTCACTCTTTTTTCCTTCGTTCTTTTTCTTCGTTTGTTCAGTTTTCTAGTTCTTGTTTTGATTTATCACATACACTAAAAAAAATATTAATCTAAACAACCTAACAAACTTATTTTAATGTATACAACCTAATTCACACAATTATTCTAACAACCAAACATAATTATTTATATTTAACAACTAACAAAAATTAGAACCTAATCTAATATTAATCTAACAACCTAACATAATTTTAACACAATCTAACAACCTAACATAAAATTAATCTAACAACTTAACAAATTTAACTAAAATAAATTAACAAAAAAAAACAAACTAACCTAAATTGTTTCTAGTAATAGGTGGCAGCGGTGGTGGCTGTGCCAATGGTGGTGGTAGAACCAGAGAGGGAGATAAATAAGAGGTTGGTGGTTGTGGCAGAAAGGGAGAGAAAGAGGAGGACGAAGAGTGGTGGAAGAGTGGGAGAGAAACATGAGGATGAAGAGTGATGGCAGAGAGGGACGTAGAGATAGAATGGGAGGGAGAGAGGGACAAAGCTATATATATAGCCTCCATAAGGCTGCGATGCTTCTTCATTATCGTCAGATAAATCTGACTGTAACCTGTCGATCATTACAAACATGGAAAAACGTGTGTCCGTTCATATTTCGAGACTGTTACTGTCGACTTTTTCTAACAGTAACTAGTTGAACGTTACAAGCGTGGGGGAAAAAGTGTGTCTATTCATATTTTGAAACTGTTACCGCCGACTTTTTCTGACGGTAACAAGTCAAACGTTACAAGCGTGGGGAAAACTTGTGTATGTTCATATTTTGAGACTATTACTATCGGATGTTTCTGACGGTAACTAGCACTACAAGAAAAACGCTCATTATCGTCGGAGTTGCCGTTGATTTTTTTCATGATTACCGTCAGATTTTTAACCTTCCATCGGACTTACCGTTGGAAATCACACTGACGGTAATAACCTCGATGGAAATATATCACCGTCGGCTATATAAATGTGACGATAATTAGTGTGGGTGACGACCAACGGTAATGGCGGTCAAGGAACTGAACTGTCTATCGTTGACTATAACCGACGGTAATAATATTAATATTTTATTCTATCTTTCGTCGGTTAATTCCGATGGTAATTTGAATATATTTTTTATGTAATTACTGTCGACTATTTTTGACGGTAAAGATAATCAATTTTTAAAAAAAAATATTCTGAATGGATTTCCATTCCATTCCATTCCTTTCCTTCCCTTCCCTTCCCTTCCCTTCCTAATTCCTGAATGGAGGATCGCAGAGAGGATGCGAAGGAGGAAGGTGTACAGTGGAAGTGAGGGAGGGAGAGCCGATGGAGTTCTATATATATAATCATTACCGTCATATTAATCCAACATTACCGTCAGATAAAGCTGATGGTAATTACACTGACCACTAGAAAATGTGCGCACAGGAAAACGTTTGTATGAGAAAATGCAGGCAAGGGAAAACATGCAAAAAAATTTAAGGTTGTTACCGTCGGCTTTTTTTACGGTAATCGGTTCAATGTTACAACAGTTAGGAAAATGTGTCTCTTCAGATTCTGACCCTATTACCGTTGGCCATATCCGATGGTAAGCCTTTCGTTTAACGACGCGCCACTTGGCGCCAACTATTACCATTATAATTAGTGTCGAGTTCTTGTTTTTGACGATAATCGTTACCAAAATTAATCCAGTTCACCTTTAATGCATTTACCATCAGATTTTTTAGTTCATTCTGACGGTATTATCGTCGGATGGTTTTTCGACGGTAATGTACCAACAGTAATATGGTATTTTATAGAAGTATAGTCAAACGTTAGAAGCATGGGAAAAATGTGTGTCTCTCCATATTTTGAGGCTGTTATCGTCGGATATTTCTGACGGTAACTACTAGAACGTTACGTGCGTAGGGAACACGTGCATTCCCTCATATTTCGAGCCTGTTATCGTTGGATTTTTCTGACAGAAATGGCACTAATCATTTCAAAAGTTATTATTATAGTTACTGTCGGACTCATCGGACAATGTTATCGATGAACAATTTGTTCCGACGGTAATCGTGGCCAAAATTGCTCCAGTTCAACCTAGAAGTCGTTACCGTCAGTTTTATTTGTTATTTCCGACGATATAACGTCGAGGAGAATTCTGACGGTAAGGATCTGACAATAATTTGCATGTTTCTGGTAATGGCGATTTTGCTATCAAGGAGGGTGAGGGGTGGCAAAGGTCGACGAGGAAGGAGAAGTGGTGGCACCAGTAGAGAGTTGTGGCGGTGGTGGTGGCTCCATCGACTGCAATATTTCCCACTTCAACAGTGCTCCAGATTGTGAAATGTGATTAACAACCTTATTTATTTAACTAATCAACATTTACAACAAAAAAAAAATTAACACTGGTTTACCATTTGTAAAAAGTTATATATTTATTATAGGGTCAAAATAAAATTCTACAATTTAAATATTAAAGATTTTGGGGTCAAAAAAAGTATTTGAACCGATAAGATACAGACCGTCTTATCAAAATTCAATCACATATACACAAGGAGTAAATTGCTCCCTAAAGTTAGTCGATCCATTTAAGCCGGAGCCACTTTTTCTACGTAAAAGACCAGCAAGCAATTAAAGATAGCATTGCACAGCACTTGACTGAAATTTATCCAACCACCCTTAAAGAGTTAGAGTTGCTCCGCATTTCAATTCAATTTTTATGGATTTTTCCTCGTGGATTTTATTAGGCATTTCTATTATTCTACCCGTTAATTTGGATGTAGTATATATGTGTTTGTCATTATCATGGGATACTTTAAGTAAAAGTTGAACTCGCACTATAAAATGTTTGGTCGGTTGAATGCAATTTAGTTTGTCAATCTGGCTACCCACAAGATTGTTGCGCGAGGCATTATCCTAATATTTTTTTAATGGTACTGTATAAAATGTCATTCAATTGTTTCTACTCATCCATTTAAATTTTTAAAAGTGTTGGTTCGTGACATAGTTTTAGAACCTGTATAACCAAAAAGGTTAAGAGTTCGATCTTTATAGACTTTCATTTCAAAAGAATTATTTGTGCTTCTTAAAATCATTCAATTGCCTCACTTGTGTTTGCCCTTTGTAGTGAGCTAATCCTATAGTGAGATTCTTACCTAATTAAGTATAAATCTACATTTCATCTCTAAGTATACACGTTAAAAGTGATTTATATTAACTTTATTTTAGATAAACTCACTCTTTCATAAGTCCCATTTACTTTTATGTGTGTATTTATACAATTTTTTTTAATACTATTAAACTTGCTTTAAAAAAAAATTACAAAAGCAACACTCACAAACAAAATTTTGTATGAGAAAAATAAAAATCAACTCATGACATGATATGTGCTTATTTAAAAGGTGAGACTCTTACAACACATATGATACAAAAAAATCAATAGTCATATATATCTCAAACTAAACAATAAAGTTATATAAAAATATTAGAGGGCTTATTCTTGATAACATGCAAGTCTAAAATTATTTTCACATAAATATCATTCAACTTGAACATGAAGTAAAGTGACACTTTCCAAAATTGATTAATTAAATCTTTTTGATGAAACACTTCTGAAAATTGTAGACATCAGAAGAGAAGGGGAAGAAAAAAAAAATCTACTCTAGTAATTTAGACAAAAATCTACTCTAGTATGATTTAGACATTCTAACAAGAAGGGAAGATTGCAACTTGTAATGACAAAGAAACGTGAATTTTCAAAACGAGGAGGAAACAAATGCGGGCCATTTTATGACAGCGAAAATCAGGCCGTGAGGCCCACACCAACAAGCGGCGCGTGGTGCACCCCACAAAATTTATCGCTATTGTCTCCACGGGTGGGAAGAAAGAAATGGTTGTATTGAATCCATTGAAAAAGACTCGCATGTTTATGAAAAATGGTTTTTATAAACGTTACTAATCATTAATTTAAATTTAGAATATTTAAAAGATATATAATCTTTTTAAAAAAAGAATTAATAGACGATAATATTTTTAAAACACTCATTAAATATATCTCATGAACATGTTAATATTTTTTGCATCATATACCATGGTCATGGCTCGAGTAAAGAATAACAAATGTGTCCCTTTTGAAAATACTACTATTTTATATCACAAGTATTTAAAATTTAATTTTTATTTGATTTCTCATACTAGTCACTTATCGAACAAGTGAAAATATAATTTATCTACGGTCAAAAATTTAAGAATGTCTCATTCCAATGGTATTTTTTTTTTATACACACATAAATTGTGAGATTGAACTAAGAATTAGCATGTTTAAGGAACTCAAATCACTTTTACTTATACTAACACCGTTGTTAGTAAAAATTATTCCATCTGAACCAAATTAATATATTGTGAATCTGAATTTATTCGAAAGTTAGTTTTGTTGTCATCTAAAAAACTTGACCCAAAAATCTTATTGAAAAGAAATGCATATCAAATTGAGAATTGATCCTTATGTAAAGGAAAAAATAATTGATCCTCCCATATAAAATTTGCATAAGACTTAATCACGCATCCATTGATTAGATTATCTTTTTCAGTGAACCTTATACTTGATACGACATTTTATTTATCAATATTCACATAAGAATATCCCCTTCCTAAATTACTTAATCAAGAGTTACTAACTACTTTTTCTAGTTGATTACATGAAAAAAATTCTTGTATTGATATTTTAATACTTTATCTTTAAACACATTCATTAAAAAGTCGATGCGACCGGTGAGCACAAGAGTGTGTCTTGAATAATAAAGCGAGTGAAACTCACATTTTGTTAATATACCTAAATATGAAGCAGTAAAATTATAGCAAGATAAGGGGAGACCGTTGTGTACTTGTCCCCTTCATGTGCTTCAATTTTTAATATGGGCTTTTTGGTGGGTGGGATGGTATTTGAATTGGTAATGCATTTATGGGTTTGATATGGACAAACAAAAAGCCCATATGTCACTATTGTTGCCAAATGTCACCACCTAATTTGCCAATTAGCTTTTGTCTTTATTTTTTTTTTCCCCTTCCTTCTATTAACATTAGCTTTTTGTCTGTTGAGCGTGGAAATAGATAACTTGAAAACGACCACCATTTTATATATGGTTCCCATGAATTGAACCATCTTATCTCCTTTTTAACTATTTTTTAATTTCAAGTCACTATTATTGATTTTTGAACTCACAATATGCTTCCCTACACCTTGCCATTAATTATGATTTTATTTAGTTGAGATGGCTAACAAATTATGCTTTTTGGTGAAGGGACTTATATTCTATAAGCTCATGAATAGACTAACATATCTTTTTAGTTTTTTAGATGTCATTTAATTTTTTTAATCATGTATATGATATGAAAGTTCTGCTTGTCTCAAATTCAAACTCACAATTTAATCAAAAGCTTAATTCTTTTAAATCACAAGGTTTAAAGATTGCCAACAACCAAAAATATTGGAGTATTCAACCACCAAATTTGATTTTGCACAAACATATATTCGTTTATTTGTTTGTTTCCCGTTAGCAAAAATTATATAAAATTCGATCCATGCGTGTGGTGCTGCAGTTTATTAAGAAAATCCGAATTATTCATTCTATTGATATTGAAAGTGTGGGCACACTCTTTTTAATTGTACCTCAATTATTGTAGCGGATCCACGGTCATGTTAAAAGACGTTCTAATTGACACACTTCATTGTTTGAGTAAAGACTTGATCTCTCTTAAATCACAGATGGTTCAATTTGATCATTGATTCATGTCATGTTTAAATGCGAATTAAATTAGTCCTTTGGTACTTAGTCACAATTTATATAAAATGCAATTAAACGTGTTTTTAAAAGTATACTTAAACACACCAATAACATTATCATCACTTACTTTTTTCTTGTCACATTCCTTGTGTTTTCTTCTCCCCCAACCCATCTCTCTCTTGGATGGCTGGGGACGTAATGCTAGAGATAAGTGCATGCAGAGCAAAGATTTGATGGCAATGCAAAAGTGGCGGCAATAGTCGCGAGATAGCCAAAACGGAGTAACTGTAGTGGTGCAGAAGCTCCGACAATAACAAAAAGCAAAAGGCAGTGGATTATTTCTACTGTATGTGTGATTTTTGAGATTGAATCAAATATTTCTTTTTTCATAATGTGATAATAGATAATTAAATTATTGTAAAAATTTGTTTATAATAATCACACACGCATATATATATATATATATATATATATATATTAAAATTAAATTCATAATTAAATTTGTGTGATGAAAAATTATTCATTACCAAATCTTGAAAGATGGGCAAATATCCCCCTCCCATAGATACAAGTGCCATGAAATCTCAAAAAGATTCTAGTAATAATTTAAAAGAGTGAAATAAATGACTCAACAAACCTCACAGCAAGACACATTCTGTTCTTGGCCATACATAGACACACACTCCTAACCCTAGGGGAGCAACACAGTACCAAAAGGCATCAAAATGATATCAAATCCATAACCTAAAGAAGCAGCAAGGAGTACTAATTTTAAGTAGTACGAAAGCCAAATATGTTATATCACTAGAATGGTATTTTTTCAAGCTTAAGGTTACATATTGCATATAAAAAGGAAATGGGGCCATTCCCAACTAAGCATTGGTCCCTAATAGAAGGGAGAGTTCTTAAAGATGAGAGATAGATCGCTCCTACGAATTATTGGTACTTAGCCTTAAGATTTTAATGGTTTCGTACAATTGAAGTAAGGCAACCTTCCAAACCTATTCAATGTGTGTATGTATTAATATTGCAATGGTTTGTCCTTTGTCGTGATAAGGTTTTTTCCCAGCAACTTTTTGTCACTCTAAAAAAGACTAATTTCTTATTTTGGCCAATAACTCACATAGACAACATGCATTATATATTTATTAATGTTATTTATATATTAAAAGGTAAATGCAAAATATGCACACATAAAGAGAGTTATGACATCTATCAAAACTGTACAGTACTAAATATTTGTAGATGATGTAATATTAAATACAAGATAAATTTTGATATTATCTTTAATTAGAATTGAGTGTATATATATATATATATATATATATATATATATATAAATGCTTATGAGTACATGATGAGTCAACCGTCCGTGAGACACATACGAGACGGTCATAGTAGCACCGAAAGTCTAATAATGAAGCACGATAACTTAGTAAGAAAGATTAGATCCCCGTCACCTAGTAATTAGATAAAGCCGCCCAGGAACTTAGGCAAGAAATAATGGGTAGGATGTCTAGATGCATGAATCACTTAGNATATATATATATATATATATATATGATTTCTGTCCAACCGCCCAAGCTTGTATCAAATTTCGACACCATAAAGATAATTTTTATTAATTACTATATCTCTAATGAGAAATGATTTACC
Source organism: Nissolia schottii (assembly GCA_003254905.1). Taxonomy (NCBI): domain Eukaryota; kingdom Viridiplantae; phylum Streptophyta; class Magnoliopsida; order Fabales; family Fabaceae; genus Nissolia; species Nissolia schottii. The sequence goes on from QANU01020924.1 coordinate 382,890, forward strand.
ATTTAGCGCGGCGAGTTAAAGCATGGCTCAGTTAAACTCGTGCCCAAAAACATTCAGCATCTCAGGGCGTCTTGCCAACAAAGGTAGAAATAACACATGCGAAAATGATGGCATGATGGGAAACCGCATTGAACTAATGGTTGCTGTTTACAAAATTCAGACACGTTGAGTGTCTCAGGTATGCAAAAAAGCATTATTCTTGACTATTCCCTTTATATGCGATGCATGAATTAGCTATTCAGTAAATACATGTGATAACCTGTTTCTGTCACCTGAATACCAGTACTTGATATAGAATGTGATTCAGACCATAGGATAGTAAGATATAGTGAACAGGAAAAGGGATATTAGTCAAAATGACATACATGAATCAATAGCGTGGATTCTCTATGCTTTAGCTAGAAAATGTTCTGAACAAAAGACACCGTCTATGTAAAGTTATGTGTCATGAAAGCAGGAAAAACCTTCTTCTGAACATGAGATTAAGGAATATGGCAAGAAAAGAAAGTGGATGTTTAAATTGTATCTAACATCATTCTTGAATGTTTTCCTTTTGAAATGCCCAAAAAAATGTTTTTGAAAAAAAGGAAAAATTGGGATTAGAGAAGACGCCCCCCCGAAAAATAAATAACCAGTACTGATAGTTGAAAATAGCAATATATGAAATTATCTTAATTATTTGAATTGTCTAAATTGTTCATACTATCTGAGATTATCTATTTTATTTAAAGTATCCAAAGTATCTGAATCACTTGGACTACCAAAGTTGTTAAAATTGAACAGAAACATGAACTTGTTGTTGGATGATCTGAAAGGCATTAGAGCCTCTGCTTAATTTGTCTTTTTTTTTCTTTTTAAATGTGGGGGGGAATGGTTGGCAAGTGAATGCCCTCCTCAGATCTGAACGACTTGGTGAAGCATCTGGGCACAAGAGAAGCTCACATTTACTTTTCCATAGGTGCCTCCATGGCACAACCATAAGTTTGCTCCATCATAAGCAATACCTTAGTGACAAAGCACAGGCGTTTATCATGAATCTAGGGACAAGAGGTTCATACTGGACGCTCTAATCAACCTAACATAGTTAATCCCTATATGAGGAATGCTCGAGCATAAGAGGCGTTTCACATGAACTTTCTATGGACGCCCCTATGGCGTAGCCCAAAGATAGTGAGAGTGTCACAAAGTTTCTATGAGTCTAGGGAAAAGAGGATCATAAAATACACTCATGTCTATCCCAACACAGGATTGGCAACAATATCAAAATGGTGTGGAATTCAAAGATTAAAGAATTCCATAACTCCATCCTATGGATGCTTACACTTATCACTTAAGCGTCGTATAAGTTAGGAAACATCAAGGACACTAGGGTTAACTCCTAAAGCGTTTAATGTGTCTTTGCCCATCCACTGGTGCACTCCACAGTTGGAAGTTGGGACTGAAAATAACGACCAGATGCCAAAGCACCCTGGATTTAGGCACAAGGGATCCAGGGGGCGTGTTCACGCGGAGCCCATATTAAAAGAGTCATGTCACAACAAAGAAAGACAAATTGATTATGATACATAAATAAAAACTGATTTCAGGGTAGGCCCCCTGGGGTTTGCCACTTCTCTAGCATTAAGAATGTTTTCCACCTTAATGACCAATAATAAGTTATTTGGTTCCAATTCTAAAACATTATTTCAGTTCAAGGATGGATATGCCAGCAGTTCTAAATAGTATTTCGGTGACCTAAACAAGATTTCGATTCAAAGGCAGATATACCTTGCAGTTCTAATTAAATAGTATTTCGATGTTCTAATCAATATTTCAGTTATAGTGTGGATACGTCGTACAATTCTAAATAGTATTTCGGTGTTATAAACAGTATTTTAGTTCATGGATGAATATATCTTGCAGCTCTTAACAATATTTCAATTCAAGGATGGATGTGCCTTGCGGTTCTGAATAATATTTTAATTTAATGATGGATGTGACTTGCATTTTTAAAGAGGAATAAACTCGGTTTAAGGACATGTGTTTGTTGTTTTGAAAATGTGCTGAATATAGTGTTCAAGGACCAAGAATTCTTTGCTATTTAAAAAATGTGAGACAAGATACACATACATATACATGCATGCATGCATACAAATATACATATATGCAAAAGGGTATACATGCCGGTATAATGCATATGGGGACTTCCTCTAAAGAAGAAAGTCATTCCTAGGCAAGTATAACGATCAAAGAAAGAGAGGCTCTTGTAAGTGACTTAAAATACATTGTTCATAATGATCCAAAGACATCTTATCAGAAAAGGATGATCCATCAAGGTACAAGCAAGAATATTTAAGGTTAGGATTCAAAGGTCGTCATCAACCAGGTCTATAGATTTTACTACTTGTGAAACTCAGACAGGGGGTTTTGAGAGTCTCGAAATCTTTCGAGTCAACGTCAAGATTTTTCAAGCATGGTAAAAAAGAGTGAGATTTGTAAAGCATGCAACAATGAGCCAGTCTTCCGAGAACGATCCATCTTCGTGGCCATCATATATCTCAAATTCATGTTGTGTAGTTTGTGAGCAAGACGTCCCAAAGGGAAGTTTCTAATCATGTTCTTTTTATTATATATCTATATTCAATTTCAAATGGTAAATATTGTTCCTCTAGTAACAAATTGTGTGCAGTAAAAGGTGTAGGAACATGCAAAGCAAGCCTTAAGGAGGACACCCTGAAGGTTATATGCCTACATCCATTTCTGTTGCATTTAAAGTATTTATTAATTTTGAATCATTGTTTATGCCTTGTAGCAAGTTGTTTTGAAGCAAAATGTGACAGAAAAGTCAAGATAGACTTTGAAAAATAGCATTAAAAAAATCGCAAAGAGCTTGAAAAAGACACCCTTGTGACCAGGACCGACTACAAGAAATGGCATCCAAACACTATGTTGCACCTAAACAATGCTTGCAACATCCTCCACGTGCAAGGGGGATTATGGTTTGGACCCATATGAATCATTGGATTAACATGAAGGATTAGGAGCTTAATAAGAGGATTACTAGGCATACGGCCTTCCCGTGCACCTCAAGGAAAAGAAATACACGGATGATATTTCTCAAAGATTCCTTGAGAAATGCACGAGGAAGGTTAGGGGAACTATCTAAGGGCATTGACTCGAGGATTTGGGGACTGACAAATATCTCTTAGATCAACCAAGATACCCAACGAAGGTCCATCGGTCGAGGACCTCTTCTCAAGATGCTTCTAGTGCAACAAGGACACCTTCCCTACACCTAGACACAACCTTTTCTTGAGAATGACTGTCTTATTTTCCCCAATTAGAAGAACTTGACCACCAAGTTCTTATAACTCCATACATACACCAAAAGGAGTTTGATGGGGGGCAGAGGGAAAAAAAAAAGACTTGGTCTCTTTATGACTGTAGAGAGAGTGACGTGAGGGAAGGGAGGGCTTTCCTTCTCCTTCCCATAAAATGCCAAGAAGACCACAGAGAGAGGGACCAAATTTTCAGACTTAGGGAGAGGGAACCCATTTCCCACTCCTCTTCTCCTTCTTTACCCAGTAAACACCCACACACACAGCCCCCAGACCAGAAAAAAATCAAAAAAATCAAAGACAGAGCCCATCCTTCCTACACTGAGCCTTCTGAGCAAGAGGTCTGGTCATCCCCCATGGGGCTTCGTCGGAGGTCGGAATCATTCACCCTTTTCAGTCTAGTCTCAGATAGTTTACCTCACTCCCACCATCACACTAACAAATCTCAAAACAAAGTTTACGAACCCATAATCTCATCAGTTTATACTTTAAACCATTATTTATGTAATTTTTGGTTTTTTGTTTAATTAATTACTTTATAAAACTTTAAAATATTGATTGATCTCTACTTTTTTTACTTTATTAACCATTTATAATATATAAATAAAATTTATTAATTTGATTAATGTCATCAATCTAATAGTTTTCTAGCTACGAGGTGTAATATAGTGATAACTGACATTGTCCCTTCACTATGTGATTTGGGTTTAATCCTTACTAATGAGATTGAAAAGTATCAAAGTAGTATTGAAGAGTATTGAAATAGTCAATGCATATCTTTTTTAGCTAGCATTATTGGGATGGTTCTTTATTGGGGGGTTTGTTTTGTAATTTTGTAAGTGTGGCATGTCGCCTTAATTCTTGCTTGGGGTGATACTCTTTTTTTTAAGCTGGGGCTTTGTTTCATTTGATTGTTTTGAGGAGGCCAATTGAGTAAGAGCTGAGGGTATTCGTGGTGGTTTAGTGGGTGGTGCTTTAGGAGACGGTGTTCATTAATGCTTGTACTTTGTACTCTTTTTTGGGCTATGCACACTTAGTAGAATACTTTCAATTACCAAAAAGAAAAAGCTGTCTCCAGAGATTACTACTCAATATATGCTTATTGCTTTATTGGTGTAACGAGTAAATTCTCTTGGCCCACATAAATGCCAGCGGCAAGGCAATTGAGCCGTGACATGGTGGTAGATATGCCTTTAATTATCTTGTAGTTTGGGTTTAATCTTTATTTATGAAAATAAAAAAACATATTTTATAATTAACAATTTATCATTTGTGTGAACTCAACTAATTATTATGAAAAAATTAATCACCACTATTAACAATAGATGCCCTGAATTCACCCAAAATATTTATCTAGTAATTTCCTTCCTCCGCTACTTATATATCTTTTCTTCTCTTTCATCACAATTCTCAGTCTACTCTGCATCCCATTCTCTCCTAAGAAACCCAAATCCCTCATAAAATAGTGCATTAATTGAAAAGAAGCAAAGTTTAACATACATCATCAATTGTTGAACTTAATTTAATTATTTCAAGGATATAATGTTTCATATAATTCAAAGCAACAAGTAAGACATTTTTCAATCCAAACTAGAGTATGATGAGTCTGTCGAGAGGTGGAGTTTCTTGTGAGCGGGTGTTCAAAGAGTGTCGCTGAGAGGATGACGAATCTACATGAGGATGGTGACTTGATCGAGAGGATGGCAATTCTATCGTGAAGATGATAAATCTGTTGATATATAGAGTTTTTGTTGAGAGGATGGTGTTTCTGCCCAGAGTACCTAGAAGATGGTGACTTTGTCCAAGAGATGACATTACTTGTTTGTTTTTTGAGAATTTAATATATAGTTTGTATTATCGTTTCCCTAAACTGTGTAGGTTAAATATTCTTTTCCTCTCATTTTTTGATTGAATTTTTTCTTAAAAAATTTTAACAAGGCTCGACTTATGTGGACTAAGCATCGCTAAATCTCATGAGCAATTCTATTTTGTTTTACTCGTCAATTTTTGGGTTTAAGCCTTTCTTTTCTTAAAACCACCTAAAAAATATTCCAAACTAGAGTAAAAAAATTGCAGTGACTCGATATGCTTGTTGGTGTAGTAGTTACATGTGTAAGCTCTCAAAGCGCCCCACGCAGGCACTGATCACTCATCTTACTTTTACACTATTTTTTTATGTACTTTTCCCCTTTAACCTCAATTCAATCACGTCACACACCACTCACTCACATCAACATCCACCCTTTGTTATTACCCTTTTGGCCTTTCAACACATGCACTCTCGTATCTATTTGCCCATTTCATTTTAAAGTCAATGCTATTTTCAAATAAGTTTAACTTTAACAAACTAATGATGAGTGTATTTTTAAACCAATGCACTTTTTCTCCTACAATTTTCCATTTGTCTACTACGTGGCCGTTATATATTGGAGACATTGATTGAAGACAATTTTGTCCTTATATTAGGTGCTACTATTGGTCACAAAACTTTGTGCTGTGGCGATGCTCTCCTCTCTATAATGGTTTTGGCACCTTTGGATCTCTCATGATGGTGCGGATGCTTTTGCAAGTTTCTTCTCATGAATCTTGAAAGTTTTTTGTTTTTAATACGGCGCGTTTGAAATCACATGAAATAAAAAATAATTTGATATGAAATAATTTAAATTATAAATTAATTATTATATTTAGAACTAATTACATAAGTTGAGAATAAAATTGATTTAGAAATTGTTAAGAATAATATATATTATGTTTGATTTGATTTGATTGCGATTTGTTTTTGGCCATTGTATTTTGGTCGTTGTGTTTTCAGCCTATAAATAGGCTCACTTTCTATTGTAAATCATCTCCGATATAACAACTCAGACAATACAATTGTTATTTCTCTGTTGTCTATCTTTCTCCCATATTTTTTGGTGTCTCATTCATCTGTTTTTCCACTATATTTAACATAGTATCGGAGTTATGGTACCCTCCGTGAACCACGTTTATACTTCTGCTACTCTGAGATTAAATTCTCAGTTTTCCATTCTCCATTTTCGCTTCCGCTATTGCGAGAAATAAAAAAAAATATAAAAAAAAATCCTACACTGTTATCTCTGTTTTGTGCCTTCCATCGAGCAATGGTACCCTCCCCACCTTCACTTATTATACCGCTTTACTACAGTCACAGTCTTCACAGTTACCAACCTCCATTCACTACACTACCACCACCATCATATTCGTTGTCACTAGAAGAGTTAACCACCAAGTTGCCGTCATTAGAATCTACATGTGCCGCTATTTGCCGATGGCATGACTAGTGCACCCTTCCCAAGGTCTTTGGCTTTTTGAATCTAATTTTGAGGCCCTTTTTATCCAATTATACTTCAAAATTGCTAGTTCCGCCCAACTCCTGATGTTACCTCCGTTGTTGCCTTTGCTGGTTCTGCCCAACTCCAAATTGTGTGTAGAATTCACAAAAAATGACCTAAAAATTGGACTTAACACTCGTTGTTTGTGACAAACTTAAAGCTAGATGAACTTTAGCTTGAGGGAGGGTGTTAGAAATAAATTAGTATATTTAGTATATTTGTGATTGATTTTGATTTATTTATGATAAATTTAGGTTGATTTAATTTGATTCTATCATTTAAGTTATGATTCTCTTATTGGCCTATATATTGGCACCTCATTGTAACCATCATATACGAACAACTCTCATNTAGGAGAAAGATAGATAACAGAGAAATAACAATTATATTATCTGAGTTGTTATATCTGAGATGATTTACAATAGAAGGTGGGCATATTTATAGATAACAGTAAAAAAACAAATCACAATCAAATCAAATCAAATCAACCTAAATTTATCATGAATAAATCAAAATCAATCACAAATATACTAAATATACTAATTTATTTTTAACAGAAATCAATTATTATGTTTAAAATTTATTAAAATAGGAATTGATTTCATTTGCTTAATTATTTTACATTTGTACCCTCTTAAAAATAAGAATTGAATTTTTTTTAAATTATTTTTTGAAAAATATATTTTTTGAAAAAAATTGTTAATTTTTTAAAAAATATATTCTCTATAAAAAATTAATTTAAAAAAATTGGAAAAATTTGTATTTTTGAAAAATCAATTTTGGAAAAAAAATTATTTTGGAAAAAAATTTTGGGAAAAAATTATTTTTGGTAAATTATTTTTGAATTTTCTTTTGGAAAAAAATATTTTTTGAAAAAGAAAATCTTTTGAAAAAAAAGAGGAGTAAAATAGTCTTTTTTTAATAATAAGTTTGATTTGATGATAGTAGAATTTGTAAATTTAGTTAATTGAATAAAGATAAAATAGTCTTTTACGTTAAAATGAATTTAATTTCAAGTAAATCCTTATAAAAGTGATAAGATTTCTAATGTAAACAACTTGATTTCCGTAGATTTAAGAAAATCAATTCCATTTTCTTAAAATATAAAACATTAGAGTTGATTTACAAATTAAATCATTTCTTGTTTGATTCCAAACATACCTTTATAATTATTTTCGTACGGTGAATTACAATGACGTTGTTTAAAATTAGAGGACATTACACAAAAATAACTCTCAATTTATAGAAATATATATACACCAACTTCTGCTGATCATGAGATTTAGGAAATATTACACAATATTTTTATATTTTGGTAGAATATAACATAGCATGACACCTAATACACGAGTAAAACTGTAAAAATGTCACTATATCAACGTAGGCGTGAATAAAAATTGAAGAGTATTTGTATTATCGCTTAATCTTATGAGATCTCAGTGTAACTCACGAATGCCTGATTAAAATACACATCACCTCAAGTGTTTATGCATGGACTTGCCGACCTTTTTTTGTTACTTTTATTTTAAATTAAGATGCTTAAAGTTTGTTTTGTTTTTTCAATTAAAATAAAAAATTGATGAAGTGAGATGCAATATCCAGTACCAGTAGAATTTGGGCCAATATCTAACTTTTTCGCCCATAAAAAATGTGGGCTACAATGATTCAGTATATGCAAGTTGGTCGAAGTTAATACCAAAAAGACTAAAAACCAGAAACAGAAAACCCAATCTCTTTCTGCCCAATTCCATTTCATCACAAATCTTCCTCAGCCCAAATTTCATCCCTTTTAAGAAAAAACATTTCTTTAAGAAACATAAAACAAATAATTTAAAAAATAAAGAGAGAAGAAGACAAATTATGAAGCACCGACACTGATGAATATGATTATCTCATTGCGAAATTGAATACATAAGAGATATTTAAAAGGAAGGCATGAAACATAACAAAAACATTTGAGTGTCGGAAGAAATTGAGAATCATGTCAAATAACAATCTCAATTTAAAACAGAAATTTTTAAGTAGCAGCTGGGCAGTCAGTCATTTGGAGAAAATGGATATCTCAATATATATTCATCTTTTTCCAGATGAATTCCAAATATTCCAAAATATTGGGATATCTAAATAGTTAGGATGCTCATTTGAACAAGATGCATATGAGATTATATATTCATATTGCCCAAATGAATCGCAACTGAACCGCAATTGTTCTGGTATCTCCATAGTTAGGGCACTCATTTGGGCAACAGGGATATGTCAATTTATATTCATGTTGTTCAAATGAATTGTGATTGTTCACATATATGAATAGTATAGGTGCTCATTTGGACAAGATGGATATATCATTACATATTCACATTGTCCGAATGAACTCCAACTATTTAGGTAGTTAAGCATTCATTTGGATAAAGGGTCATTCATTCTTAGGTGAGATTTGCATAAGTTTGTCACCCATGAAAATGAGTATTGACTTAATAGCCTACAGACACGTGAAATTAGTTTAGAAAAGATGAATCTATTTTGTCTTTTCTTTGTAAGGGTAATTTTGTCATTTTGAATCAAAATAAACCATTAAAAAAAATTGCAAGGAAGGAAGAGGGTGGAGTGTGGGGTCTACAGAGGGGTGGGCCATGCGTTTCAGTACTGAGCAAGTCTCAGTTTTCCAAGAGGAAGATGCATGAGATGATGGGTCGTGTTAAGTCCTTCATCCTTTCAGTTTTTTTTTAATGGTTTATTTTGATTCAAAATGACAAAATTACCCTTACAAAGACAAGACAAAGCATATTTATCTCTTTTAAACTAATTCCACTTGTCTCTAGGCTATTGGGTCAGTACTCATTCTCATTGGTGAGAAACTTATGCTAATCTCACCTAGATAAAATAGATACATCTTAAAGTATATCTATCATTTCCACATGAACTCAACCTATTCATGTACATGAATAGCTAGGGCACTCATTTGGACAAGATGGACATCTCACTGTCTATTCATATTTTTCAAATGAACCCCAACCATTTAGGTATGTAAATAGCTAAAGATGCTCATTTATACACATTACAAGATAAATATGTCATTACATGTTTATATTGTCCAAATGAACCCCAACTATTCAAGTACTCCCTTCGTTTTTTTAGTTGTCCACTTTGTGTTATGCGTAAGTATGAAGGAAATGACTAAAAAATATGTAAGTAAGAAAAAATTGATAGTATTTTACATGATTGCCCTAACTTAATATAAAAATAATGGAGGTAGTTATAGTTATTAGTAATGCATAAAATGAGAAAGAACTTATTTAATAGGGGTATTATATATATATATATATATATATATATATATATATATATATAAAAGAATAATTAATGTGATATAAATTTAAAAAGTAAACAAATTAATACTTGTGAAAATATCAAAATAGAAAAATGGACAAAGAAAAAAAAATGGAGGGAGTAGTTGATTTTTGTTGTATCTTTTGTTAAATCCTGTCATCATAACTGTTAGTGTGGTTGTTCCCTTCCCACTCTATCTCTTTGGTCCTTAATTGAAATATGGAGGGAGAAAATTAGGTTTTTAAGAGGTGAAAGCCCACTCAAGGACTATAATTATTCAAAATGTAGACTAGCTAGGCATTCATTTGGATAAAATGTATATCTTATTGCATATGAATAATTTTTAAATTCTCAAAAAGAAATTATAAAGTTATATGCTTGATAATACATATTCCCGAGAATATATCTGATAATTCTTAAAATACCCTTAGCATATTTAATTGTTCTATTAGTGTAACTCTATGCTTATGTCCTAAAAATAAAATTTTCAATACGCTACTAATGCTTGTGTTGAAACTCTTTAGAAACCAGTGGATAATTTTTTCGTTCACTTATTAATTATGTAATTTAAAAATCATCGTAGGCTATAGCGATGAAAAACATAATATACTTTATATCAAAATAATGAAATCTCCTAGTTATCCATAGCTGCTTAGAGGATACTACTCCTTCAAAAACATAAAAGAAAAAGAAAAACCACAAAACTATAATGGACGAACTAAAAGATCGAAAACTAATCGGAGAAAGTAAAATATAAATGTATTTCACATAACAATTTTATTCTCATGAAATGACAATAAAATATTCTCAACCCGTTAGATTATAATAAAAATCTATTAAAACTTGAGTATATTATATTTTTGGTAATGATTATTCCTGAAAAGAATATTTTTGGGAATGATTATTCCTCAAAAGCTAATTTTTTAGAATAAACGATTATAATTTGAAACAAATGTCTTGTTAATTCTTCTTTTTCATAAAACTTGTATTTTATGAACCTACTAACTTTTAAATTAATTATTTTGTAAATATTATAATATTGATTTGTTATATTTTTCCTTTTTCAGTATAATAATAAATGCCGCGAATTTGGATTAATCAATAACTTTAATTAATTATATTTATAAAAATAATAAAATTTGAATAAACCAAATAATTTTACAAATTGAATACAATTTTTAAATTTTGAATTTGAAATAAATTTCTTTGATTGTTTCAGCACAATAATTACTATAGTAACTACTAATTGCTAATTATCATTAAATACTCATGCTTATATTATCAGAAAAAGTGTCAACTAATACCTACATTATTTGTGTAAAACGAATTTTAATTAATTTTTAAAAATATTTAATGTAAAATTCACTACTAGAAAAATGTTTTCTACTAGCGGATTTATCGATGAATTTTATCTACAACTACCATCAAATTTTAAGATTTTTGACGGATTTTGTAGCGAAAATTATTCGATGATACAAAGGTCATCAGCAATGCATTACAGTGAGATAACGTATCCGAAAAAAATTATTGGCGGAGTATGGATATAAACTACTTGACACAGAAACACCCCATTTTTAACACTATAGCAATGAAATCTGCGGTAATTGTGGTTAATATAAAGTAATATTTAAGTTATCGACGGATTTATCAGCCAATAATTCTATAATAATTTTAAAAAATAAATATTTAAAATGACATATCCCAAGGATCGCAACCTATTCAATTGCAGCTTATTAACATTAAAAAGTGCCAAACACAAACAAAACAAAATTTAAAATTCTTACTAAAAAGTTATTGAACATTATGTAGTCAAATACGTGGAAATAGTCCAATACATGATATAGGTAAGCTAATCTGATAGTTGAAGATTGTCTTCATCTTCTTCAGATCGAACTTCATCATCAAATTCTTCTTCCACTTCAACATATTCAACTCTTGGTACTTATTGGATGGGTAAAAATTCAATTATGTCATCTCCATCATCTATTAAATCATGATATAAAGTTGTTGGTTCCTCACCCTCAACAACTCTCATGGCAGGGATTGACTCATCCACTTGATATGCTTCATCAGGTTCTTTCTCCTCAGATGCGTTATCAACCTCAATGTGACCACTTGGCTTATTTTTCATGACAACCTTCCAATTTGATTGCCTTTGTCTAGGGTGGTGTACATAATATACTTTTTTGCATTTTATGCAATGATGAATAGTTCATACCCCCTATACTTTTTAGTTGCATTAATCTCTGTGATCTTGGAGTAAGATTATGCCCGAGTTCCACGTGAATAAGTTGGATCATATCAATCACAGTAGAAAAGCACACTTCGATTGAGCCTCCAACCATGTACATACTCAAATTCAAGTATCTTCTTAAACACTCAATACCAATCATCATTTCTTCCACGATTATCAGAATATTCTCCCTTAACCAAAACACCATTGTTGTCTATTTTTTGACCTCTTACCCATTCAGATACATGGAACTTGTACCCATTAACATAATATATGGGCCAACTAATAGCTCTATTGGTTGGTCCTCAAGACAAGCTCATCAAGTCAATATTAGTGTTACAGTGGGTTTGCACCTATACACGTGTATAGATTCAAAATTTAATATTAAAATAATGACAATATAAAAAATAAAGGAATGCCTTAATCACCATTTTGATATGAAATACATACATGGCTTTTGAACCATGGGGGAAATAGTTGATCAAAAAATTGATCACCATATTCCAATTGACACTTCCTGCAACAATTGCACAAAAATTAACAAATACTTTATTTAATTAAATAGAAATACAAATTGGCCATGAGAGGAAAATGATAGAATACTTACTCATACCACGGCTGCACTTCATCACGATTCAACAAAACAACCAAATGAACTACAAGTTTTTCTTGTTCGATCAACCAATGATCTGTAGATTTGCCAGTTGCATGATCGGGTTTGAAGATGGTCAAGGTGGACTTAATCGAGCTTTCACCTCCATCATCGTTCTGTTACACCCTAGTTCTTATGCAATCGACTTTATCACTAAAATAATATGAACAAAACTGAGACATCTCCTTTAACAAGAATACCTTATATACTAATCCTTCCACCCGAGCTTTATTTTTCACATTTTTTTGAACACGCCCATGCTCCTTTCGAACAAATACATCCACCTATATTGAACTAGATCACACATCCATGCTTCATATGCTAAGCGTATAGGGCAAATGCTCCATTGAATCAAAGAATGTAGGAGGAAATATTCGCTCTAGTCTACATAGAATAATCAAAATGTTCTTTTCCATCAATAAAAAGTCTTCAACCTTGAAGGTGGACGAACATAAGTGTCTAAAATACTGACTTAATTAAGTTGACGACTTTGATACATGCTTAGGTAGATCTTTGAATATGATTAGGAGCAAACACTGCATGAAAACATGATAGTCATGGCTCTTCATGCCACACAATTTCCCTTGTGCAATATTCACACATCTACCTAAATTGGATGCATAACCATAGAGTATTCTCAATTCTTTCAACAAGTGTAAGACACTTTGTATTTGATGTTTTTTCAATGTGTAACAAGCCTTGGTCTTAATCCAACGATCATATGCAAGAGACTTTAAGCATAACTCAGTACGTTTCCAATATAATGCTAAGTCTAACCTTGATTTGTCATTATCTTGGGTTTAACCAGTGTCTATAACAGTGTGTGATGACCCCTAAAAGAGAAGGGGAAAAGGGAACGGGGTGGAGGAAGGACATGCACTACAGCGACGCGAGAACCAAGTCCCACATGAAAAGTATTATCTAGAAGGGGTTTTGAGATCCCCCTATATATAGAAGTCTCCCATGAGTGTTTAGACTTGCTAATTTGCTCTAGTTCTTTTTAGTCTTTCTCCCTCTTATTATTCTGTTCATGGGGAATCAGTGTCTCCACGTAGGGTGTCAGGAGCTCTCAGCGTCAGTGCTCCTTAACGGTCAACCATCTCTAGGTGAGTGGATCTCTTCACGGTCTATTTTCAGACCATGTATTTATTTTAAGAAATTATTTATTTTATACATGTTTATGAAATCCTAGAAGGTGAAACTTAGTATGTTTCTTTTAAATGTTTATGAAGTTAAGTTGTTTCCTTATTTATGAAAATAATGATTTATTTAGAAACTTTTTTATTTATGAAAGTAGATATTTATGAAACTACCTTTATAAAGCCATGAAATTATTTTAGAACTACATGGGGCCATATATCCTTATTGCATTAAATATGTCATGTTACATGTGCTTAAATGATTATGAATAAGTTATGTTATGCTATCAGTGAAGGTGTTTACATTATAATGTTCATGTTATGTTATGATTACTTAAATGTTGTTAAGGAATTTATATCTAGGATAGAACTGTAAGTCAGCGACAGTCTACGTCGACCCTTGGTACCATTGTAGTGAGAATAAGGACTAACTATCAGGGATGTATGGACTCAATAATGTATCACAAGCTATCGTGGCGTAGGTGATTGGGTAGTGCATCAAGACTAACTATCCGGGATCTATGGACTCGAATAGTGTATCCCTAACTATCGTGGCCTAGATACTTGGGTAATGTGTCATAAGCTAGACCGTAATGCTCAAAATCCGTCTGTCTAGATATCTTCCTTATTTAATAATTATGCTTTGATTAAGATTATGTTTTATTGTAAAGTATTACTGTTATAAATGTTTTTATGCTTGCTATAGAATATTTATTGCATCTGCATGTCATGATTACGAACCATCCCATGTCGTCATGCGGATGGTCATTCACTGAGGCTCTCCTCAAAGTTCTCACCCCTCAACCGCCCCTCCAATTACATGTTATGAAGCAGAGTAGCATGCATGGAGTTTATGGTCAGTTGCAGCGACGACAGGATTCAAGAGTCAGCAGTCACCTTGAGGTGAAACTATCTATAGGACATATTAGTTTTATTTTATTTTGTAATCAAGTTGATGTTTAGAATGCTCCAATTGTATACAGGCAGGATCTTTAGACCAGACGGATATTTTATCATGTATATTTATGTTCATTGTAAAAGATTTTATCATGTTTATTCAGAAAATAAAGGTTTTTAATTTTTTTTAATTAAAGTTAAAATGCATGTTTTTACAAAAAGCGTTCCTAAGAGGCTTTCGTAAGAAACTAGTCCATTGCGTGCTGGTAACGACTTTTGGGTCGTTACACAGTGTGCATTATGTTATCAAACACGTTTTTTTCGATATGTATCACATATAGACAATGACGAACCAAATTATCTTTCTAATAGGGAAACTCCTAAAATATACTTTGTTTGGTCAAATGATGTTCTACCCCATAGCCTGAATTTTTTTTTTGCTTTCTTTATTTCAGTTATGTTCCCACTAAGTCTCTCTGGAGGCTCACCATCCTCTAGTCTATTCACCCTAAACTCGTACATGTTGCACCTAAATTGATGTCCGGGTTCTAGGAACACTCTATGACAATCAAACCCCAAGGCTGAAAATATGTTATAAATTGGACATATTCTTAAGGCTGGATGTTTTAGTAGCTTCCATACAAATTGGACATGCTAATTTTCCCTATGTGCTCCACCTAGAAAATATCCCATAAACGGGAAATTCATTGATGGTCCACATCAATGCTACTCTCAACATGAAATTCTACTTCATTGAAACGTCATAAATAAGTACACGTGGATTCCACAGTTCATTGAGTTCATCGGTCAACTATTGAAAGGAAAACATCAATTTTTTTGCTTTGGGATTGCTTGGGCTAGGGATTATACAAGACATAAATAGATAAGGGTCTTTTGTGCACATCTCAGGGGAAAGATTTTAGGGCATTACAATAACATGTAAACAAGAATAAGGCTTGTTAAATTAATTGTTTGGAGTAAACTCATTTGAACAAAGCCCTAGCCTCATATTGCAGAGATCAGATGCAAAGTCAGGGTAGACTTGGCCAAAATGTTTCCAATCTTCACCATGAGAAGGGTGAGTCATTCTTTTATCATTCATTTTATTTTCAAAGTGTCATCTCATGAGTGTCGTTGAACACATGGATGCAAATAACCTCTTCAGCCTAAAAATTGAGGGCAAATAATGCATTCTTTTTAGGAAATATCCTTATACTTCCCAGCACCAGCTCGCTTCAGCTTAAACCTAGTAGCCTGGCAGAACTTGCACTCAATTAATGCAACGTCATCTTTCCAATATAAAATACACCCATTCACACAACAACCTATCTTGATGGATTTCAGCCCCAGATTACTAACCACTTTTTTTGCCTAATAATAATCTTCTGAAATGTTTCTACCAGGTGGGCACAATTCTTTAATCAAAGCTACCTACTGATCAAAAGATTTCTAACTTTGGTTTGCCTCTGATTTAATACACAACATCCTAATTGTCATTAGATGTAAAGCTCCTTCTCATAATGGTGTGTTTAATGCCTCCAACAAACTAAAATAATTTTGAGCTTCTAGATTGGGATCTTCATCAATTTATTGTTCATTATACATCTCAAACTGATGACCAAAAACATCATTAATCATTTCTTCATACCGACTATAACTAGTGTCCTAGTCTGTCTGCACTTAACACACAGACATTTAACTCTTTGTTCCCTCTCAAATTGATCTAATAACTTAACTCTCATGCAGAAATCATCTACACCTGCAATATATATTGGTTTACACCCATCGATTTAATTGGACTATGTCATACATCCACAACCAATTTGCTGGAAACATGATTTTAGAATGTAACCACAATGCCTACGTTCAAATTACATTAACAAAATATATAAATCACATATTTTACACAATAATTCAAGTCACATTAATAACCGACATCAATTATCATAAATTTTATATGTTATCATAGACCCAACTCAACATGAATTTTATGTGATAATTATATAGTTTGAACAACATTAAGTCATCTATCCTATAATTGTTACTAATGGTAAAACAAACCCTAAACCATAGAGGTGGAAAAGATGCTAAATGGCTTACTAGTTGTGGTGCTTAGAGATGGGTCCTGCAGGGAGGTTAATAGTAGTGGTGGCCAACTCCTGTAAAAGGTGGAGGCGGAGGCAGATGTGGCAGCAACAATGTCTTCTGGGTGGTGGCTTCGGTTAGCGAAAAGGAGCAACAAACAATGACTGAGGTGGTAGTGATGGCACAACAGTGGTAGTGGTGGTGTTCCTTTCAAGAGGTAGCGGCGTTCCCGTTTGGAGGCGTCGTTGAGTGCTAGTGGCACAACGACGACTGTGTTCCTTGCTACAGGCGGCAGTCAGTGATGGTGGAGGCGAAGTAGTCAGTTAGAGAGAAGGATGAGAGTTAGAGAAAAGGAAGAGAATAGGGGAAATAAGGAAGAAAAAGGTAACGCGGAATTTGTAGTCTCGATGCTTACTGATGGATTTATCTACCAATAAACCAGTCTGTCAGAAAAGTTATTAAATAAAACAACGCATTTCATTTGGCTGGTAATTGCATATCCACCAGTAAATAACACTTAATGACAGATATATTCGTCAGTACATACCCTAAACCCTAAGTCCTAAACAATTCACCTCATATTAATCCAAAATCAATTATATGTATTTACAAGGTCTCGCAAATTGTTTACACCAATTTTATCGTTCATTGCTCTTCATTCTCAACATGGATGAATATATATACATATCAATAACACATATATAGCCAACAAGTAATTTCTCATACCTCCTTTCATAACAAAATTAAGACGACTGTGTCACTTGCCATATATGCCTTAATTATATCTAATTAGCTAGCTATAGCTCCGCAAAAATCGATTTCTTCCTCGATATTGATGGTTTTCAGCAATTACTTGTATATTATTAATAGGTAATCGTGGAAATCATACCTATAATTAATTTGTAATTTCATCCAAAATGTCAACCTCAAAATCTGTTAGATGCGTTGTTATTACAATTTCGGTGTCTTGCTACACTCATGATTGTTTACTAAAGAATAGTATAAATCATAAATTAGATAACCTAAAATCCAAAACCGTAAACCAATAAATTTAACAAAAACAAACTATTACCGGAGGATATATGTAACATCCCGCTTTTTCCCCTTAGCAAAGATTTCATAAATTAAATAGGGAAACAATCCCTCGCCTAAGCCTTTGGATTAAAAGTGTCTGTAGGAATAATTCTGCTCGCCTTCTTCAAATTCTACAGATACTGAAGCAAATCCTTTTTGTCATTCGAGCATAACCGTGGGTCTAAGGTATCTATAAAATATACGGTTACGGAGGAAAGTTCGCAAATACCTTAGATCAACTCAAATCATTGTCTTCGACTACCCGTACGTGGAATACTGCAACAGCAAGCGACCAAACACGATCAAACATAATCACAATTTGGTCCTAAAGGGAAGGATCAGGTTAAACCACTAGAGATATAAATTCTTAGGTTAAATGTCTGTAGAAGAATTTCTGTTCAATTTCGGGAAATTCTGCAGACTAGTATGGACCCTTTCTGCCGTCTGAACACAACCGCGCGTCTAAAGTATCTGTAAAAGGTACGACTACAGATGAGAATTCATAAATACCTAAATGACCCTAAGATATTACTTAGAAAAAATTAGAGGATCACAAAGACGTGATCAGAATATTTTTAGAACAGCCGCACACGAAGTACCGGGACCAGAAACGCCAAAAACCTGATTAAAATTGATCTGCCGGAGCCTGTTAATTCTTGGCCACAAAAATTGGCCAAGACAGAAAGCTTTGCACGGTTANTTACATTTAATGCACATTTTCTCTCTCATCTCCTCCACTCTTCCTCACATTCTTCTTCTTCTTTTTCTTTTATTCCTTTTTTCCCCTCTCTTCTCCCCCTACTCCCCCTTTATTTTTTTCTTCTTCGTTTTTCTTCATTCATCACAAACGTTATTTTTCTTCATTTTTTTTTTTGTTTTTCTTCTTTGTTTTTTATTCATTTATCACATACGCTATCTTTATATAAAATTTTCTTTATTTTTTATTCTTCGTGTGACGTTATGGATCTTGAAGTTTTCATTTTCATTTTCGTCATATTCTTCATTTATGATTGTTCAAAAGTTTGTGCATGTATGTAGAAATATTTGTGCATGGTTGTTCAAAACGTTCTGCATGTGAACACCAAAGTTTTCGTCTTCGTTTCCATCATATTCTTCGTTTATGGTTGTTCAAAAGTTTGTGTATGTGAGCACTAAAGTTTTCTTCTTTGTCTTTGTTTTGTTTTCATTTCCATCATTTTTTTGTTTTTTGTTGTTCAAAAGTTTGTGCATGTGTGTAGAAAAGTTTGTGCATTCTTATTCAAAAATTTGTGTATGTAATCACCAAAACTTTCTTCTTAGTCTTTTTTGTTTCATTTTCATCTCATTCTTTGTATTTGCTTGGTGAAAAGTTTGTGTACATGAGTTTAAAAATTTGTGTGTATGCTTTAAAATATTTGTGCACATGCTTAGAGTGTGAGTGGAAAGCATGAGAAATAGTGTGACAGTTACTTTTAGCTATTTAATGTGCCGCAAATTCAATTTGATTTAATTTCATATTTAAAAAAGTTTGTGCATGTGTATGAAAAAGTTTGTGTATGAGATTTTCACTATGTATACCATATATACGCATATGTTTACTGTAGAATGATAGAAAATGTGATGTGCACGTCGCATGAAGCAATGCATTAAGTAACTTGAACCCAATATAACTAATGTTAATTTGAAATTTACATGCAGTATAATTTTTATACCTTTTTCGACCATTGGGCTAAGATCAAGTTTAGTGTATGCTTATAAAGCTAGTTGCACACAAATTAATTAGAGAAATAGTTAAGTTACCATCTATTAAAAAAAAAAGTTAAAATTTATCAACGCTATAAGGTAAAATAGTTTTTTTTTAAAAGAGCAGGTACCTGAGTTATATAAAATTATTTAATTGTCTCTTTTCATTATTAGCTGTGGAATTAATTTGAGTTTACTCTTCAATGTAACTCCACTTTATCTTTGTTCAATCTAAACAGCATAAATATAAATCTTTTTCCCCTAAGTTCGATATATAAAATGGCCTATCTTGATTGGTCAACAAATATCTAATCCCTCATGTTCAATCGCCATCTCCAATGGCAATTCACCGGAAAAAAAGAGGAAAATTAGAAACCAAATAAATGAGTAATTTGATAGAAAAAATTTGTGTTCCCATTATTCCAATACCTTTGTGTGTAGCCTAAGCTACCAAATATTCATTTGAATTCTCTCGTGTAAGCGAACCAAGCCATATGAGCGTTGAACCCGCCTAAGTTCGGCAATCAACCATTACCAAAGTTTGCTCATAAAGTTTCATTTTACGTATCCTACTTCAGAAAAAGTCAACATCACCCATATATATATATATATATATATATATATATATATATATATATATTTCTAAGTTATACTTAATTTATTTAGTCCCCCATTGACAGCAAAATCAGCCATCGAT
This sequence comes from Nissolia schottii, assembly GCA_003254905.1. NCBI lineage: Eukaryota > Viridiplantae > Streptophyta > Magnoliopsida > Fabales > Fabaceae > Nissolia > Nissolia schottii. The sequence goes on from QANU01020924.1 coordinate 403,386, forward strand.
TGTGGTGTGAATTAAAATCCTTATAGAAGCAGGTATAGATTTAGGTCTCTTGTTTTGCTGAAGAAGAAAAGGCATTGTTTACTCACTCACACCCTTTCGCACACATATATGTCTTTGTAGAGAAGCTATTGTGAGAAAAATGTACGTATGTATATTCCACACCCCCATGTTCTTTCTCGTGTTTGTTTGTGCCTTAAATTGTTTAAACATTATTATTAGTTGTATATACATCTTTTCCTGATATTTAACGTCTCCCAAGTTCCAATTTTTGAAGCAAGATACTTTTAATCTTAAAACTAAGTTGATCTTTAGCCTTTGACCAAAGGCACTTAAATCATGCTTCTTCTTCTTTTTTTTTTAATATTTCATCAATTAATTATGCCTAGAAATCCGAATATTAAAATGCATATGAATGTTGAAATTATTTTCTTTGGAGGTTTAAAAAAATATATCAATCTTAAGGGAGGTATAAGAGAGAAATATACAACTCAACCAAATTTTTTTTTGTCAAACTCTTGCATAGAAATTATGAGGTGATTATAGATGAAATGAAATGATAAAATCTCTTTATTTATTCAAAGAGACTATGATATACAAAACTTTGTAAACCTCACATTTACAAAGTAATTTATCAATGTCTTTTACAGTAATTATTTACTTTAATCTCGCATGAATCGTTATCTATAGTCTTGATCAAAATAATTGTCATAATGGCAATTCTCGATGCTCATATGCTTTATACCATAAAGAATCTCTCGTCACGTTATTCTTGCAATTCATTTTTGACAAAATAATAATAATAATAATAATAATTACATCTCTAAATTTTGCTGTAAAAAGAAATGAAGGGGAAGAAAAGCATGGCACAAATTAGATGAGTGTTATAAGAGACCATGGCAATGTCAAAAACACGGGTGACCTTTTCCACGGCATCAAAAATGGCTTTCAAATGGTGTCTTCAGGACGAAAGTGTACACAACTAGTGTGTATGGTGAATGAAGCCAAACGCGTTCTATTTACATTATTTCTCAAGTACCACACACACATACATATAAGTGCCTAGCCCATGTGACCATTGGTGCATTTCTCATGGGAACAACAAACACCTTCACCTTTTCATTAACTTTGCCACTAATATAAATAATAAAACTCACACAACCCAAATTTTTCATAGCCTCCTCAATCACCAACTCTCATAGCCCCNCCTTTGGTGGGATTAATTCCAATTTCAATCATAACACCAGTGAACATTGATACCAATTGCAGAGTTGAAACATCAATTGGTTAGAGCTTCCTTAATTTTGCATCTTTTGTGATTAGCTGCATTAATGTAGGGACTAATATTTAACTTTGGTCTTTGTGTGCAGGTGGGACATTGATCGATCTCCTTCGATTTGCGAGATGGGTTTCGGCCGGAATTCCTCGGCGAGAAGCAGCGCAGATTACTTGGAAGGGATGCTCCATGACTACAACAACAACAAGGGCAATAAAGTGATGAAGGCACAAAGGAGTACATCAACAACAAGGTTTGTGGCAGCACTAACATGCCTCCAATTCTTCTTTGCACTCTATGCAACATTCCTCTTGTACTACATGGGTCCATCAATAGATTTAAGGACCAGGCCAGACTTCACATGGGCCACAAGGATTGCACAGCAATGGAAGCAGATCATGATCACACCCCATGTTGTTGGTCACTACCAAGAACAATCCTCTTCCCTCATAAGGGAAGAAATTGTTCCTTTAAACCAATCACAGGTTTGTGAGAATGAGAAGATAGATTTCTTGCAAAAGAAGTCAACCGATATCCAAATGATAAAGATAAAAAGAGAGCTTTACAACGAGGTGTTGGAATTTCAATCCAAAACCATTGGAACTGAGACACTCCCTCAACTAATGGCACTTAAATCCAAATGGAGCAACTTGGATGGTCCAAACAAGCCTAAGATCACAGTTTTGTTGAACCATTTCAAGAGAAAGACACTTTGTGCTCAGCTTGATTCATTGCTGCAACAAACACTCCCATTCCACCATGTTTGGGTGCTCTCATTTGGTAGCCCCAATGAGGCCTCGCTCAAGAGAATCGTCGAAATCTACAACGACTCGAGGATAAGCTTCGTAGGTTCAACCTATGACTTCAAGTACTATGGTAGGTTCCAGATGGCGCTTCAGACAGAGGCCGATCTTGTTTACATCCTTGATGATGACATGATCCCCGGGAGGAAGATGCTTCAGATTCTTGCACATGTTGCCGGGACAGAGAAGTACAAGAATTCTGTGTTGGGGAGCATTGGAAGGATATTGCCATTTAGGCAGAGGGACTTTACTTTTCCAAGTTACAGGAAGTTTAGGTCTAAGGAGGCAGGGCTGTACTTGCCTGATCCTGCTTATGATATCACTGTTGATAAGGTTGTGCAGGTGGATTTTCTGTCTAGCTCTTGGTTCTTGTCTGCTGAGCTTGTCAAGACACTCTTTGTTGAGACTCCTTTTACCTTCTCTACTGGTGAAGATCTGCACTTAAGGTAAGGGTCTTTTCTTTTCCGTATCATGCTGTCATACTTTTCTTTTTAACCACTTTATGGTGAGATATATTTGTTCATTCTCACATTATGTTTCTTTTATTATCTATAACCTTCTTCAGTCATTTGATAGGGAAATTAGTGATATTTTGTTCTCACAGCACTTGAGAATATTTTGAACATATATGTCAGAATGATTTTACGTAATTATTGAGCCGTCATAATTTTTATCAAATGCTGGTACAACATTTGTCTGGTTATATTGCATTGCTCTAATTTTATTTGGTTAAGATAGCACTCAGCCACAACTTGACTGTGATGGTTGACCATACAAGTCAAACATGCATCAATTTGACCACACCAAAGAACTTCAGGTAGTGGTGCAAATTAGTTGTTGCCATTAGGTTCAGAGACACTAAAGACTAAGTAGTGCAAGTTGCAGTAACCAATCTGTTATAGAAGTTGACCTCTGAATTGAAAGATTAGACTTTTAACAATCTCAACCAGTAACAAATAAACATTTACCTTCTTATTAATTTCTATCCATAGGATGTCATTCAATTCAACGAGAATAAATATCCAAATTTGTTGCCAAATCATAAAAAATAGAAAATCCATCATTATGTTGACATCTTTATATCAAATTCATCCCAAAGTATAGAAACTCGTTGACACCAAAGAATAAAGATGAATTTACTAGTTTTCAAAATTTAAGGATGGGCTGCAAAGTTGAGGACGAATGGAAAAGTTTAATCTTCCATCAAATCTGGCTGAAATCTGAAATTGCATCTTTCAATTGCAGCTACCAGCTTCAGAAGTACAAAAATGCAGGATCATTTGTTGTTCCGGTGAACCCCAACGACAAGGAAACCTGGGGCGACAGCGAGCACCGCCTCGCCTACGTCTCGGAAACCACGGTGATCTTCAAGGACATAGTTCAAGTAAGAGACGATCAATGGTGGAAGGCGCTGTCGACCGGCTACGTGACCCAATGGGCCGCAATGCACCCTCAGAAGATCGACGCCCTCTTCTACGCCCACTCGATCCAAGAAGTGAAGGCCCTCGCCCCGCTCCTCGAGAAATTCAGGTCCACGGTGGGGAAGAAGGCCTACGTCGTCGTCTCCGGGGGGGGATTCTGTTCGTGCGAGGATTCAGCTAGGGTTTTGAAGTGGCCGATTGTGGTGTGTAAAGAGCGCAGGTTTAAGATCTTTGATTTGGGGATTGGGGCGATTTCGGGGGTTTCGGACTCGGAGGTGCCGGTGATTCAGGGGGTGTATTCGAGCGTGAAGGGTTTGATAAGGATTCATAATCCGAGCGTGGTGGTTGCTGTGGACGATATTGATTCCAATGTGAGGAAGGCGCTGAAGATGGCGGCGGAGACGGGTTCGAACGCGACTGCGTTGGTGCTTCTGCCGAGGGCTTCGGTGGAGAGGGTTCTTTGGATGGCTGATCTCCATTCTACGGCATTGCCAAGTAAGAACCATTCTTTTTCTTTATCTAACTTGAGTTCTTAGCTTAGTAATAATATACATTGCTATTATTGCAGATTGGAACCGGATGCGGGTTTCCATCAACATCATCACCCAAAACAGGGCCCACTCCCTGGCAAGGCTTCTGAAATCCCTCACCACCGCATACTACCTAGGGGACGAAATCTCCATCACCTTCAACATGGACAGCAAGGTAGACGAGGCTACCATAAAGCTGGTGGGCTCATTCAACTGGCCCCACGGCCCCAAAACCCTCCGAAGACGAATCATCCAAGGTAAAGATGTGATGACAATAAAATAAAATAAAATAAAAAAAGATAAACCCTAACAAACTATTGTCATCCTTTCCTCTTCTTATCACAAGGTGGACTCATCCGTGCCGTGAGCGAAAGCTGGTACCCGTCCTCAGACGACGACTTCGGGGTCCTACTAGAAGACGACATCGAAGTCTCACCGTACTACTACCTCTGGATCAAGTACGCGCTCATGCAATACCACTACGACCCACAAGTCTCGCTCCCTCAACTCTCCTCAATCTCACTCTACACACCAAGGCTCGTCGAAGTCGTTAAAGAACGACCCAAATGGAATGCAACCGATTCTTTCAAACACATTCACCCCAACACCCCCTATCTCCACCAACTACCCTGCTCTTGGGGCGCGCTCTTCTTCCCCAAACATTGGAGGGAATTCTATGTGTACATGAACATGAGGTTCACCGAAGACGCAAAGTCAAACCCCGTCCAAATTCCTAAGTCTAGGACAAACGGGTGGCAAGCATCATGGAAGAAGTTTCTAATTGACATGATGTACCTTCGAGGGTATGTTAGTCTTTACCCCAATTTCCCCAACCAAGCTAGCTTCTCCACCAATCATATGGAGCCAGGTGCACACATTAGTGCCAAGGACAACGTTGTGAAGCATGACAAGCAGGATTTTGAGGTTCCTTTGTTGAAGGATGATTTTAGGAACTTTTTGCCAGGGATGAAGATGCCGCCAGCTTCAAAGCTACCATCTTTGAACCTCTTCAATCAACCTGTTTCATTGAGGGGGCTTAAGGCCGCAGGGGCAAAATTGGGACAAGATGTGCTTAAATGTGACAATGCAACTGAGGTTGTGGTTGTCGATCAAGCTACAGGGTTGCCACACCATTGCTCTAAATTCTGAGGGACTGATTACATTGTTCTTCATGATCGATTAGTTATTCTTTCTTGTTTTTGTTGGTTTTTTATTTTTATTTCTGGTTTATTTTTAAATTAAGTGGGGAATTGAAATTGGGTCAGCGATTTTGCTGTCAAGGGAATAAGATTTGAGGTTAACTCATTTTCCCAGAGGGGACAAGATACAAATGTGATCGTTCCCGGAGAAACAATTGTAATTAGAATTCTTCATATTGATTTAATGTTGAGATAATTCTCTGCATCAATTCACATCAAACTTAATAATTCATGTAAAATGGGTAGTGCTAAAAAATTGGCGTACAACAGTTAATGAAACAGGCTTTTTTTTTATTTACTTCTTTCAATCCTAATTAACTTTCACTTTGAATTATACTTGAATATTAAAATAAATAATTAAAAAAATTTAAATAAAAAACTCAATTATACTTTAAATATTACCCCTATTTAATATCTCAATTTTATTTATTATCTCTTATTTATCAATACACTATTTCTTGTCATGATGACCATTATTATTATGAATATTATGAACGAATTTAACCGCGTACTAGTCAAAAATAACATTATTCTTGGCATGATAACCATTTTAGAAAAGTTTTTCCCTTTTCCGGTCAAACACACTTTTTGTTTGCTATGGATCAAACGAAGCACGTGTCAGGATTTTTCGTCACATAAATTAGTAGAGCATGTTTTTTCAGTTTCAGACTCAATGAGCAACAATCGCCATGCGTGCTTTCCTTACTCTCTCATGTCCCATTTCGATCGACAAACTCGAACCCTAACTTTTCTCCGGTCGATTCAGTAAGTTCATTTCCTTCGTCTTTTTCCTTTTCTATAACGACATTTGTTTATGCCTTTGATGATCTTTTTCTCTGCTTCTCTGACGAGCTGTGCAAATGGATGTATATTCTGTGTTCATTTTTTCGTTTGAATTTCGACTACCGTTTCGAGATCATGTGAATGAATATGCGTTCGTCATATTTTTCGTCGTTAGATTCTGTAATGCAAATCAGGAAATGCAATTTCACGTGATTTCAATTTAATTTTAGTTGGTTTCGCTTTTTCGCTGTTTTGATTATGTTTTGGAGCGGAGATTTTGGAACGATTGTGATTTCTCACTTGTGGTTGTTACTTGTTGCTAGTGTCTCTGACAAACAAGTTCCTGATATAGTGATAATTAAGCTTCAAGCTGAATTTGGCATGTGTAGCTATCCTGTTCATGGGAACATTTGTTTATTGCTAATATTCACATGATTTGGCTATAGATCACAATTTTGGTTGGTGAAGGATGAAACGTTTACTTCAAAGTTTATATAAGGATTTGAGATTTTTTCGGGTGATAAATCTCCTGACTTGATTGTGTGGGAGATTCAACTGAGTGCGAATAATGCATCGCAGGTATGAACACGTTTTGTAGTTTAATAAGAAATTATCATTATTTTATCTTAAAATCCCCCCCTCCCAAAATCGGTTTATATTTATTAAAAATAAATTATATCCTAAAAAAATATGTTAGCAAACGTCTTTATGTTGCAGCGGGCCTAAGAGATCATATGGTAGTGTCACTGTCAGGTCTATCATCAAGACGATAATGACAGCTGCCTTTGGATTTTTAGTTGGTATTTCAGTTCCATCCTTGCATTTGACACAGGTGCATATTTATTTCATCAAGCATTTAACATCCATTTAATTTTTTTCCTCTGCTTTAATTTTTTTTATATATATAAATTCTACAGATTAGCTTATTTTCGGGCTTTGGACATTCCTTTGATGTACAAATGGATGAAATAGATAGATTTTCTGCTGATGTAGACAAATCTCTAGCTATTAGTGAGAAACCTTCCGAAACCAAGCGTGTTGAATTCCTTGGATCAATGAGATTACCAAAGGTAATTATCATGCTTTTTCTTTAGATATGTGAGCATGAATTCACTTCTGTTCTCACAAATATAAATTTTCACTAGTCAAAGAAAAAATCATGAACAGCTAAACCTTACATAGCATATACAATTAGTTGAATTGTCGATTTTTATTTAATTAAATATTATCCTGTTTTTGTAATGATTTATTATTACACTTTTACTTTTGTGATTGATTATGTATAATATCAACACAACAGTATGGTTAATTAATCTCTTTACTCAATGGTCATGGGTTTTAAGTGGAGACAGCATCTCTCCTCACCGAGCTATATTTGATCCTCCACAAACATCACAATGATAGGAGTACCATGTATTGGGCCACCCTTAAGCTGAAAACCACTAATTTAATAAAGACATCAAGGAAGTGTAAATCTGTTTGTTCATTAATAAAATAGAACTAAAGTAAAATTTTACTTGAACTAACATAATACTGTTGTTGTTTGTGGAACAACGTTTGGTTGCTGCTGTACAAGAGCTTGTCAACTTTGAAATTGCCAGAATTATCAACAAGTTATGCTGGAGATGGTAAACTTTGCTTCAGAAAATGAAACATCTCAACAAAATAAAGAACATTAGAGTTTAATGTGAATTTTATTGTTGCTCATTAATGAGGTACGATCAAGATGTTACAATTATTAAACTATGTTCTGGAAATATTTTCAGTAATTTTCTATATGATGTGCTTCATGTTGCATTGTAGCAATAGATTTCATCTGGTTTGTTATTATATATTGTTTGCTTTATATTTATAGCAATACTAGTTATCAAGATAATTAGAAAAACAATTATCAAGTCTGATTCAAAACTGTTAGTTTTGCAGATATTTGTTCCAACAAATCCTCTTGGGGCAGAATCATTACCCCCAGGAATTATTGTATCACAATCTGATTTTAATTTGCGCAGACTATGGGGTCAACCTAGTGAGGTATGATATGTAACAATTACTTACTGTGAAAGAAAGTAAAATGTGGCTTGTGGCTTTGTAGTTATTAACTCTCATACAGTACTGTAAATAAGATTCAGAATTTGGTCAATCGGAATTTGAAGTTGATCATCCCCTGTGGGTCCCCCCCCCCCTTGTCTCTCTCTCACACCCACACCATTTGTATGTGTTGGCCTGTTGGGTTTGTATTGAGAGCAGAGATGAGAGTGTTACAATAAAACAAAACCATATTTAGCAGTGTTTATTCTTCATTGTACGAGCAACATGATATAGAAAACAAACAAAAGCACTACCCTCTAGTACATGACTAGCAAGCTCATAAGCTAAAGATGTGCACCTATCTCCATTGTATCTATATGCAATGCTTACGCATGCATGTTGATAAGCTTGTTAGTTGGTCAGCTTGTATGGGTGAGCTTAACGTGCTACACATCTATTTATTAGATATCTTGTTCCTAAATCTTAATATGACCCCTTAATTCTACAGGATCTGAAGAAAAAGCCAAAGTATTTAGTAACATTCACTGTTGGTTATGATCAAAGAGATAATATTGATGCTGCAATCACAAAGGTTCTAGAGATGGACTATGTTTTAATTTGTGAATCTATTTATTTATTTACTCATTCATGTTGACTTTAGAGTGCTGACTTTCATATTGTTCTGTAGTTTTCTGATGATTTTGCAATTTTGCTCTTTCATTATGATGGTCGGACTAGTGAATGGAATGAATTTGAGTGGTCAAAGGATGTCATCCATATTAGTGCAAGGAAACAAACAAAATGGTACTTTTATTTTTCTTCTATCCCTCTTCTAATTTCGCTACTGGCTTATGGTTGAAATTTACAGGCTTTATGGTTTTTTGCCCCTTAAAGCAAAACATTGGGCCACGTTCAACCAAGTATTATGTTCACATAACTGAAGGAATTCATCTGACAGTAAATCATCTAATGATTTTTCTTCTTATGTCTACAAAAAATAAAATAAAATTGATAATCATCATTATCCTCCTTCAATTGTTATTTACAACTTATAATTTGTTTCTTACCTTACTTTACGCAGGTGGTATGCTAAAAGGTTTTTGCATCCAGATATTGTATCATCGTATGAATATATTTTTATTTGGGATGAAGATCTTGGGTTAGAAAACTTCAATGGAGACAAGTAATCCTCTTTCTCACCTGTTTATTCTATTCATGTTTGTCATTATATGTAGCTTTTATTTATATTAACTGAGTTTTGTTTACTAGGTATATTGAATTGGTCAAAAAACATGGTCTGGAAATATCTCAACCTGGTCTTGAGCCCAATAACGCACTGACATGGGAGATGACAAAAAGGAGGGGCGACAAAGAAGTTCACAAGTATTTTTTGGCCTTTCTCTATTTCTAACTTTAGCCATTTCCTTAATAAGGTGCTCTTTAGTCTTTATCATGCCTTCACATTCTTAACACATCTTTATGTATCTATTGGTGGAAAGGCTAACAGAAGAGAAATCGGGCTTTTGTACGGATCCACATTTGCCTCCTTGTGCAGCGTATGTTCTCTCTCCTCCTTAATGCAAAGTTGAATTCTAACTTATAACTGATAGTTGAAACATTTACCTAGGCTTTATTTTCTATCTATTTTGTTTACGTGATTATCATTTCTATTGTTCTTTTAGATTTGTGGAAATTATGGCTCCTGTCTTTTCTCGGGAAGCTTGGCGTTGTGTCTGGCATATGATTCAGGTATATTTTAATTTTCACTGTTTGTGTTTGTTGTGGATCTTGTGGTAACATAAATTGATTGAATTGGTTATTGTTCTGTTTTGCATATGTTCAAACCGTTTAATGACATTGATGGATTCCCAAACATATGCTCATAGAACGATTTAGTGCATGGATGGGGATTGGATTTCAATCTCAGAAGATGTGCAAAGGTTAGCAAATCCTATTGTATATATTTCTTTCATCCCTTCCTGCTGTTGGGACTTGCTATCTTTTGTTACTATTGTTTATGGCCATTTTTATGCCTCAATTATTCATTGCAATTTGTTAAAGGGATAGTAGTAAGTTTATAACCCTTTTAGATCAATTCCTAGCTATACTTTTAAAGTCATTTCCTTTCTTACAAAGAAAGAAAGGAGGTGAAACTGCATGATTTTTCTTTTCAAGTATGGGATATTCTCTCCCTTTCTCTCCCTGTTTGAGGCTTTTGGTTGCATCATTGTAGACTTAGTAGAGTTGCATTTATGTGGAGATTGCTAGCTCATAAGTATCAATGATCAAACTATTTACATTTGGAGCAAGACATTTTGATTTTCTTTTTCACCTATTGAACGTAAATGTTTTCTTGAAAGGGTCCACGACTTAAGCAAGCATGCATAATTCATGTATCAATCTACATTTTAGAAGTTTGGAATTTGTTATTTCCTAAAAAACTATGTTGATTATCTGTATACAGGTTATCAGAATACGACTGAGTAGTGTAATTATTTAAATAAATTCTACAGTTCCATTAAGGATTTTAAATCATTCAAGAGGACTTCATAGTCAAAAGCTTTTCAATAGTTAAACATTGTTATTAAGGATCTTTGAAGGGCCTCTTTTACTTGAAAAACCTTTAAATGTTCATTTTGGGGCTAAATATGGTTATTTTACAAATACTTAATGAAACTTTATTAAGACAGAAAAACTATCCAAAGTTCCTTTCAAACATGAAACATTTTTGTTTGGTTTTTGTAGCCAGCACATGAGAAAATTGGTGTAGTTGATTCACAATGGATTGTACATCAAGTAATTCCATCTCTTGGGAATCAGGTTAGTCATGACTAGCGTATAATATGTTTGGGACTGCATATTTTATTTGGAGATACTAAATTGATTGTGCTTTCAATATCCTCAGCCTAGCATAGATATATATTGTAGAAGTTGATTCCATGAAGAGAAATTCATTCTAGCATTTCTTCTCAATCTGGCAGCGAATTTTGCAATGTTAACTGTATTGCTATGGTAAGTTAATGTAGCGAAATGTCTTCATGCTGGGAAGTACTCCCTCCGTCCCAAATTATGTGTCGTTTTGGCTAATTGCACGAGCGTTAAGAAACCTAGAATTAAGAGTAGTTTAAGGAGTAACTTTATTAAATTACCCTTATTTAATTTTAATGCTAGCTATAACACTACTTAACATTTTCCCAAAAAGTAAATTAGGGGCATAATTGAAAACTTAGCAATAAATGTTACCTAGAAGAGTGTGAGTGACAAATAATTTGAGGCAAAAAAGATTGGCTAAAGTGACACATAATTTGGGCCGGAAGGAGTGAAGTATTATTGCATGAACCCTTTCATGCACCAAATCAGCTTTAATAACTCCATAAAACCTCAATTCAGCTGCCAAATGATTTTGGTTTTAATATGCAAATAATTTATTTTCTTTTATTGATTTGATTTAAAAAATAGTATGGCTATTTTCTTCAATCGTTTATTCTTTTCTGTTTTTGGAAGGTGGGGGAGGTAGGCATGTAAAGGGATAACTACCTGACTAATGTTTATATTTTTTTCTGTATGTATATGTTGAGGTTATAAACAGTACAATAACAAAGCACATTATCAAGGTCAACCATGTTTATACTCCGGCAACAAAACAACAATAGTAGCTTTTACTCACCATATATGTGTGCATTGTGTCAATTGAGGAGTCCGTTTGCTTATTTATATTCTGTTGATGGTTTTTTTTTTAATTTTCTAAACAATTTTTCAGAGACATAAGTAAAATTTCTAAACAATTTTTCTGAGACATAAGTAAAATTTTCAGGGAGAAGCTGATGATGGAAAACCTCCATGGGATGCGGTATGTATATTGCTGAAAACAGCGTCACTTGTACAATTCTTTGCATACACTACTTTACAGTTTGAAGGAGCTACATGTGCTATTATTAGTGAATGAAAGATTGACTTTTACAAAGTAGCATTGCTATATCTTTGTTTTTCGTTGTACTAACTTTGAATTTGTGTGGGATCTTGTAGTCAAACCCCCGCATACATCTTTCTGAGGCATGCAAATTCATGAACATTTTTCTAATAGAGTTTGTGCGTTTTTTCTTGTAACTCTCAGGTCAAAACGAGGTGCAAAAGTGAATGGGCCGAATTCCAAAGTCGCCTCACAAATGCTGACAAAGTGTATTTTAAAGGACTTAGGCGTACTAAGATGAGTCAATAATGCATGCGATGTCCCAACCCTTCTCTCGTACACGTGTTACCTGTATGGGTGAGTTTGTTACGAGACAAAAATTGAGGGAAAATTTGTACTGAGTTCATGAAAATTTCTCCCCATTTTTGGCCGTACCAAACACCAGATAATAGGGATTTTGTTGAGTATGTGCACCTTCCCTTGGGTGCCAACTGCCGGGTAGATATGAAAGGAAACAAAATCACGTTTTATGCAAGGCTTGGGCTATTTATTATCTCCAACTCTGAAATGCCTGTCTTTTGCACTCGTTTTGGAATCAAAACCAGTTAATACTAAAGTAAAGGCTTTGAATTACCATTATCTGCAAGTGGTTTCAAATTTCTGATGCTATTCACCTTGTTGAAAATTGATTTATTTTATTTACGATGAATTGCACAATGCACAAGTGAATAAGTAAACTGCATCCTACTGGACCCATGAGGTGGGAATGGATTTTCAGACCCAAGATACGATATGTAGCATTGAGATGAAACACTTCACAAACACGTGCTAATTATATGTATATTACTACACATTAGCAACATGTATTAATTGGTGAATGTAAGAGTGGGGATGACGGTGCCACGCAGGATGTTGTTGGGAGGTCGTGTCAATAATGTTTTTAATATCATCGTAATTTTAAAAGCTAAAAGTCACATGATAACGAGTTTAGAATGAAAAGTTTAGAAGTTTTCAATGCATTGAAAATAATTTTTAAAAAGTCTTTTATTTTTTGATTTTTTAACAAGTCTTAAGAACATTTAATCATAAAATCCCTTTTTAAATAATATATTGAACAAGGGAGCACGCCCGTATGCATGAAATCAAAGGGTTATATTAACCTACTAATTCTATGGACATTAATGACGATACAAGGCATGAACACAAGGGAATTGATCCTTTTATATTTATATTATCCCTTAGCCTCTTAGGATCTCCATATTTTAAATTAAAGATAAAAGATTACACATCAAAATTATGTAACATCAGCACACAACATTGAAATGCGAATAAGGGGCATTTAATGGCAAAGTGCTCAATTTTATATTTTTTTTATATTACTCATACTTTGATATAAACATAGAGCCACACATCATATAAGATGCAAAAATTCTTATGTAGTCATAAAATGTCAAGTTAAATATACTCTTAAATCACTTTTGATATTTTGGTGACATTCACCTTAAGGGGAGTCACATTTAAAATTGGTGTTATTATGTGTGGTTAAAAACATATCTAATATTAATCATTTAAGAATTTCTCTATAAAATGTGACATAAAGGGCCCATGAGTGAAAAATCTGATCCTCAAATTGACTTTCATATAATTGAAGAATCATATCAACCCAATTCGGATCCACAAATTGACTTCAGAAAAAAAAAATCTAAAAATAGGTGAACTCTGGTATTTCCTTCCAGAACATATCATTCAACAGAAATAGAAGGAGGAGCTAGAAGGTAACATTTGATAAGAAAACCAAAATGGAAGTCTCATTGAGGATTCATGAGTGAGATTGAAGCTTTGTGTTGAATTGGGGTTGGAGAGTCTTTGCTTGAAATGGGAGATACCTGGCCTATAAACAAATGTTGGTTTTCACTCACCTTCCTGTCTTGAGAGCCAAGATTCGGTTACTATACATTTTTCTGAAAGCTACTTGGGAAAAAGAAAATGTTTGGTAATGGAAATTGATATAGAATATGCTGCATCCAAATTGGACTAAAACACCGTCCTGATTTTAACTTCTCACCTGTCTCTTTTGTGCCTTTTTTGCTGCATGCTTATTGCTTTAATTTGGGCATTAATTCAAACAGTCTATTTTTTTTTCCCTACATAAATATTTAGACACTAGCTCGCATCGACATGTAGTGATCAAATATTATGAAATGTGGATGTAAGTATGAAATAAATGTTTTGCTTTTATCGACCATGTAGACTAATCCTCAATTAACATCATAGTTAACGCTTGTATAACTAAAATCTTCACTTATTTGAATTACAATTACCGGATAACATTTTGGGTGTCTGGAATTGATCCCCTTGTTTAAAAATTTTACATAATTTAGTCATGTAATTTAGTCATGTGTTATTTTTTTTATTATTATATTTTTTGTGGGTCTCATACTTACTTTCACTCTCTTAATCAATGATAAAAATTCACACATAATCAACTCGGTGAACTTTTCAATTGAGAGGATTCATTCCGATCACTATACTAAATAACATTTCTCTAATTCAAAAAAGCAATATGTCATGAAGTAGAATATGTCCATGCTTTTCTTATTGCCATGTTTTGCTTCAAATGGCCGAAAACTTGGGTTAAGTTGAGCCAACCAGCCACACCAGACCAAACCACAAAGTCACACACACACACACAAACTCAACGAACATCTTCTCATCAAAAATAAAAGGCCACAGAAGCTTCATTTCTAAACAAGCCATAGATAGATCACACAACTCTCTCTTTGGTCTCACTATAGCTTAGATTTGGGGCTCTCTGTATGGGAACGAAATAATAACCTTGTCGTTTAAGGTGTTGTGATCTTTCTGGAGTTTCTATAGGAGGAGCCACTTACACCTTGCAAATTAAATCCATCTCTCTCTGCATTCAATTCTTCAAATTAAGGTATGTGATGTGTGATGATAACATATTGCTTAGTTCTTCAACTTAGTTTACTTCTACCATGTGATTATTTTCTGGGTTACCACTATGCCACCTACTTAGCTACTGCAAGGTCCATGTTGGAATTCTCCTGAAGTACTATAACTTTTTTTTTATTATTATTGACCCTGTACATAATTACAATTAAATACAGTAGGTTTTGATTAATTTTTCTTTTGGTACCAATTCCGTGCCCCACCTCAAGTTATTTGAATAATATATTCATATGTATAAAAGTCAAAGAGATATAAAAAGTAAGTATCTTTTAATCTCTTTATAAACTTTATTAAAACTTTTTTTTAAAATCTATTAATTAATTGATTAATTAAGTAATAAAATAAAAAAATTAAATGTTAAAAATCTGCTTTCACCACAACACTAAAAAAAAAACGTCATGAAAACCTTTCATAACTTTTCGTTATTGGCCTTAATCTCTCTAGCTTTATCTGCTTATTGTATGGTATAGTTTTTCCCATATTGGTTCCTGTGTAGTTCTTGTTCCCGTGTGCCTGCCATATATAAGATAATTTTTTTAAAAAAAATCATATTTTAGTTCAATCAGGGCTTATTTAGTATGTTTTGATAGATAAATTTTTAATATTTTAGAATATTTAGTATGACATTATATAAGATATCGTATTAAATTATATAATTTTTTTATCATTTCAGAAATAATTTTAATTATAAAAAATATTTAACGAGCAATAAAAAATATAAAATGAAAATTTTATTTATTCTTTAAATATAAATTTTAAATAAATATTATTATTTAATTATTTATTAATAATAATTATATTTATTATCGTCCTTGACTATTTTTTACTATTTAAAATTTCAATTTATAAAAATAGTAACATATAAAGTGAAATTTAATATTATTAATCATTATTTTAATTTTTTTAAAATTTTTAATATGTATAGTTATCTGTATGTTAAATAATATTAAGCATTTATTCATGTATTTTAATCACTAAAAAAATTTCATATTACTGAACATTTATTTATATTAAATATTATTTAAATATATATATATATATGTATGTATTACTAGATATTATTATTAACTTAATTAATTAATTAATTTAAAATTTTTTATTATTTATATTAATTATTTAAAATTAGGTTAAATAATTTTTTACCCATAATAAATTGTGAATTTTGATTTTGCACTCTATTAAATTATTTTTTTGGTTTGATTCCTTGATAAAAAAAAAAAAGTTTGTTTTAGTCCCTAACGTTAATTAGATTGTTAAAAGATGACATAACAGACACAAGTTAAGTAGACTTCATTGTAATTTGGTTAAATATTGTCAAACAAAGTTTTAATTGTGGTCAAATTGGTCAAACATAGTCATGTCATTTTTTAACGATCCAACTTAACATCATACTAAAACCAAAAGAAAATATTTATTAAGTACTCAAACGACTTTTTTTTCATAGGATGAAAAATCAAAATTTACGATTTATTAGAGGGTAAAAACTTATGTAACCCTTTAAAATTTTATTATTTATTGTACTTTTTTTTATTTTATACAAAAATTAAAATAAACTTTATAAGTTAGATGCTAATTAATCAGACCTTATCTTGCATTCTTAGGTTAAATTAATTATCTATCATTTTTACATATAAAGAGAGCTTGATAAATAAATTTATACAATATGCTAGTCACACTAAACAACTGATAAAGTCATTATCTACTGTATTAGCTCGTCTCATTTAGTCTTATACAGTGTGCAAACAAACCCTAAATTGTTTAATCATAAAAAAGTTTGATGAATTGAACCTCTAGAGTTGGAAATATACTTTCCTTTTTTCTAAAATGAAAAAAAAATGCACATAAATGTCAACAATAATTTGTTATCAACATGTATATACTTTATATTATTTTATGAAATTTTGTATTAAAAACTATAAAAACTATATATTTTCAATGACATTAATTACATAATCAACTTAAAACTTTTCATTTTGACTTCCTTAACCTTATTTTATTTACTAAATAAACTCACACATCAAATGCTCTCTCTGTGTACGTTTGCCACCAAAAAAAAAAGTTTTCTTCGTCAAACTATTCTCATATACTAATCTTTATCTTCATTAATCTCAATAATCACAATTTCCAAAATTTTGAAATCAAACCTATTTGATGGGGAATTATATGGTTGGTTCAAAGATGGGAGAGATGTCGAGCTTCCAATTGGGTGTTATTGGTGCACTGTTTCTGTCAGTGGCTTCCTCAGTCTCCATTGTCATATGCAACAAAGCCTTGATGAGCAACCTTGGCTTCCCTTTCGGTGAGTGTTACCATTTTGTGTCAACTCTATGAAAAAGAGGGTAATGCTTATTTTGGTTCTTAAAAGTATAAACGTAAATTATTTTGATCTTTGGAATTCAAGAACCGACATTTTACTTTTGAAATTGTAAGTTATAAATTTAGTCTTCTAATTCATTATCATTTGGAGTTCAGACAAAAATTGAGGCTACAAATGAGATTATAATTCTATTTGGGGTTGAAAATGTGATTATGTCCTAAGTGTTGTCATTAGGAGCGATCAACAGGTCAGCTTGACCGTGAGCCTGACGACGTGATCCAACCCAAAGGCTTATGGGTCAGACCGGGTTCTGGGTAAATAACTTGTTAACCTATTGGTAGTCGAGTTAAGTGGCGAGTAGGCGGTCTATAAAACTTACCTGACCCGCCTGACTATATATTATTTGTTAAAAATTATTATTATTATTACATAATTAATATATATTATTTATTAATGAAAAAATGGGTTTTCATTACAAAATTTATATTTTTATTAAAACTATAGTTTTTTTAACATTTTATTTAATTAAAAAAATAAACGAGTAACCTGTGACCCAAAAACCCGTTGAGTCTGGCCATGTAGGGTAACTGGCCCAAAAGTAAGAAATAACCTGACCCACCCACTTGAGGTTGGTTGACACAATCCAACCCATGAACACCCCAATATGCAGCATTATAAACCTTAGTTGGTATCGCAACTTTATTTGCAACCGCAAATGCTCCCACAACTTTAGGTGTTGCCACAATTCATTTATAACCCCGATTGTTTGTAAAAGTCTTATTTAATATGACAAATAAATAAAAATAGGATGCTACAATAATGATAATGAATTTAATGACTAATTTAATCCACGATAGTAATAACAAGTTAAGTTAGTCATTCAATTCATTCTCATATATGCTTTCGTTGAATTGTCATATTAAATAAATGGAGCTCTAACAATAATTGATGTTGCAAATAAGATTGTAGTTTTAACTGAGGTTGGAAATGTCGTTATGACAACACTTAAAACTACAAATCTCAATTAATATCACAATTTCATTTGTAATTATAGATGTTCTCACAATCTCATTTGCAGTATCACATACTATCACAATTCATTTATACCCTAATTGTTGTTACAGTTTTATTTAATATTACAAATCAATAAAAATGTGATAACATATTAATGATAATGAATCAATTATTTAATATTTAACCTACGACTTACCGTTTCAGTGATTTAAAAATTAGCTTCTAAATTTCAGGGGATCAAGTAACTTAGCCTGTAGTTTCAGAGACCAAAATAAGCTTTATCGCTTAGAAGGGCAACTCGTAATTTATTTTTAAAAATCAATATTAACTCTTTTATTATTTTTGTTTTGTCCAATTTGGGCTACAGCGACAACGCTTACAAGTTGGCATTTGATGGTTACATTTTGCACCCTTCATGTGGCCCAACGCCTTAACCTGTTCGAGGCCAAGCCCGTTGACATGAAAACTGTCATGCTTTTTGGCATTCTAAATGGCGTCTCCATTGGATTTCTCAACCTCAGCCTTGGCTTCAATTCGATTGGATTCTACCAGGTTTAACTTCAATATTTTTACTACTTCTGTAATATCTTCAAATAAAAATTGACCCTTATTCCTTATTTAATTATGTATTTACACATCATTCAAAATATTTGGCTTTTATTACAACTTTTGTTAAGAGTTATACATATAATGAAATGTGATTGGTAGTCTACGTAAGGCATTTTTTACACCTACTGTGTATCAAAAATAATCTCACAATGTTTTTATCAAAGAGAAAGAGTGCGTGCGAGTATGGTGGAAAAATTCTTAGTTAAACATAAAATTTAACACATTTTTTTTTAACACACAATAAAAGCGAGTCATATCATTTTTATTGTACTTCTCACTAAGTGAAATTTACTTTTATTGTTAATGTGCTTAAAAATGATATGTTAAACTTATTTTAACCAAAAAAATTTGAAGTGTAGTGTATCTAGTGTGAACTAAATAAAAAGTTAAATGGGAAAAGGATAAATTAGTAGGAGACGATATCCCCCCATTTTGTATAAGTGATTTAGGCCCAAAATGAGTTAACTTTTTTTGATATGGTTAGAACCCAAATACATGTTTAACATGCTTAAATTTGTTCAACACAATCTTCAAGCCCAGATCACCCAAGCTCAAATGCCAAATGCAAACACTTTTCTTTTTCATTTTGTCTTTAACTACTCAGATGTATGGATTTTAATGCTCGTTTTTGCAGATGACAAAACTTGCAATCATACCATTCACGGTAATGCTAGAAACTATATTCCTCAAGAAGCAGTTCAGGTAACAATGCTAATCAAAATACACACAACACAAGTGATAATTGAACATTGAACATAAAATACAATGGTCATGTTTATTAACTATACATTCTTTTGCTACTATATATGCAGCCGGAAAATAAAGTTCTCCCTGTTCCTCTTACTAGTGGGAGTTGGAATTGCCTCTATCACAGATCTTCAGCTCAATCTCCTTGGAACCATCCTTTCTCTTCTAGCTATCATAACAACATGTGTTGGCCAAATTGTATCCTTTACTCCTCACTATTTCTTGCTGTAACATTTAGTTGATGTTAAGTAAATTACTGTTTCATTATTTGACATGTGGTAATTTCGGTTGCTATGCATGAAGAAAGGAAAAAAAAAATAGAGTAAACCTTCAAATTCATTACTAAGGTCGACATCGTCAACTAAGTTTATCTTTAAGTTATGAAAAGTACTCAATTTATCTCTAAGGTTGTTAAAAGTCGATCAAATTAGCCCCTGAGAAGGTCTAACTTGATCGACGTTGAAAGATTAATTTGACTAATTTTTGGTAACTGCTGTGACGAATTTCATTTTTTTCAAAACTTACAAGCAAACTTGATCAATGTTGTCATATTTGGGAATGAAGGATTACTCAAAAATCAAAGAATTATGATGTCTTGGACGCACTTGACTTAAAGTTGAGGATGTTGTTGATTCTTTAACCTAGTGTTGAATTCAGCTGACCAACACAATACAGAAGAAGCTTAATGTCTCTTCCACACAGCTTCTCTACCAGTCTGCTCCATTCCAAGCAGCAATTCTTTTTGTCTCAGGCCCTCTTGTGGATCAAATGCTCACAAAACAAAATGTATTTGCCTACAAATATTCTACTATAGTCTTGGTAAGTAATATAAAATATAATCTTGAATTTAATTTTAATGCGCTGTTAGTACAAAATGTTAGGTTTTAAGTATGAGCGGGAAAAAAAAATCTCACATTAGTTGACGATGAATTAAGTAAAGTGTATATAAGTCGAAAGACCAATATACTTATTGCTTTTTAATTTTGGATTAAAATGTGACGTCTAACCCGCTTGAGTGATTTTTCACTTATCCTATTAATATAGATCTCTCTACATTTTGGACTCCCCCTCCCAACTCCCAACCTAAAATTCTCACATGATCGTTCAATCATGGATTGCCATGTGAACATGTATCATATGCATATATAATTTCTGAAATTACCATATTAAATATGACATATTATTTACAAATTTTTTTTCATTTTGTTTTTTCAGACATTCATAATCATGTCCTGTTTGATAGCTGTTTCTGTGAACTTCAGCACATTTCTAGTCATAGGCAAGACATCACCAGTAACATATCAAGTGTTGGGCCACCTCAAGACTTGCCTTGTTCTAGCATTCGGCTACACATTACTGCACGACCCTTTCACCCACAGGAACATTATTGGTATACTTGTTGCTGTTTTTGGTATGGGCCTATATTCTTATTTCTGCACTCAGGAGAACAAAAAGAAGCAGCTAGTGGACCCCCCATTGGCCTCTCAGGTACTAGTTAGTTTATTCATCATTTAAAATCTCATTTTAATTGCTTTTTTTTAATTAAAATCATGAGTATCTGAAACCTATTAGACCCCACTTAATTTGGTCGGATTGATCCACTACAGGAATAAATCTTTTTTCGCGTTAGTTTTTTTTTCATCTACAAAACTTAAACCTAAGACCTTGCATAACGAGAACAAGTATTGAACCATTTGAACCAAGTGATTTGAGTTTAATTGCTATGTCCATAGTTTTATACCTTCATTCAATCAAATAATCTTTATATATATATATATATATATATATATATATATGAATTCCTTTTGAAGTAATAAAAGAGAGAATCAAATATTTGTACCAATATAATAAAATTTGATTAAATAACAAAATTTTACACTATTAGTGCATAATAATTAAAATCTTAAAATTTTAACTCCCTTTGTTTCTAAAACTTTCTAAATGCTTGTAAAATTTTGGTTATTTATCCATTATTTTTTTACAGGTCAAAGATACAGAAAACTCACCATTTTTGGCTGGGAACCAAGAAAAGGAGAGCCATGAGCCTAAGAAACCAAGCAAGGACTCTATTGTTTAGAAGAACAGAATATTTTTTTTTTTAATTAAAGAAGTTTTCGTATTTTGGGGTTCTTTCAATGTTTAGGACACCATGATGCATGTAAATCATTTTTTTTTTTGTTTAATAAGTTGACTGTATGTCAGAGTAAAAGTCAGTGAATTTCTTGTTGTCTAGTTTATTTTAATGAAAAGTTTAGACTACATCAATTATTGTGGTTCATTACTATTTTTTAAATACTAATCATAAACAATACACGAGCACAGAGACACGACCACACAGAAATAGGTTAGAACAATAACAAATATCTTGTGCAATAGTAAAAATGTGAACATAATTAAGTTATGGGTAATTTACATATGACATGATGAGTAATTTGACCAAATCTCTTGAATGTTTGAAAAGAGATGCTTATATGTTAATTTTGAGAGTAGTCTTTTTTTTTCCTCTATTTTATTAAATGTTTCATATATTATGTCACAATGTTAATGTATGAGAATTTTATAAAATAGGGGAAAAGAAAGTTCTTGTTCCTATAATACTTAAGAATTTTTCATAATCCGAAATGCTATTTTTTATTTATTCATTTAATTCAAAACCAATCAAGGAAAGTATTGAGAGGCCTTATAGAGTGGGATTGTTATTATTACTTACAACAAAGACAATTCAACATAAGAAGACCAAATGCAATATTGAAATCCCAACAAAAAAAAAAAAAAAAAAAAANAAAACGTTCCTTATAGTGAAACATGAAGCAGAATGCTCTTCTTCTGAGTCAATTATTGAATGCTCAAACTTCAATTTACTGATGATATAGCACCATCACTGATACTGAATCAATTATTAAATGCACAAACTTCAATGTATGATGATATGGCACTATCATTGATACCATTCTCTTCCGCCTCCACACCACTCATACATCCTACAAACTCCACCTTTGTAAAGCGTGCAATGAGATGTAATGAAAGAAAAACATTCTTAGTATGTTTTTATTTTTCTTATTCTCTTCCATTTATTATTTGATACATTATTAACTTTATCTCTTAAAGTATCAACATAAATTGATATATTAAATATTAAATGGAAGGGAACAAGAGAAATCTCTTGCTCTAAAATTATACAAGAGCTTCTAGTGATGAAAATGTTCACATTCACTCTTGTGTCATAGAGAAATAGTTAAGGATAGATCAATTAAAATTATGCTTTATCAAATAATAGTAACATTTCATATATAAGAAATGTTATTTATATTAATTTGTCATGAGATATTGTATTGACTCATTAATCATCCATTATTTTATTAGATGAGATCTCAACAAGTATAGATCATATTAAAATCTTATTTAATGATAAATAATTAGTAAATCAACATGTGACCCTAAATTAATAAGTTTAAATAATATAACTCTTCGTATATAAATTATAAGTTTAGGTGAGTCTTATTATTGCGATTTCAAACGCGATTATGGAAAGTCTTATATTGATTAATGTTGGATTACATAAAGAGCATACACGTAAGAACGTGTAATTTCATTGTCTTAGATTTTGAGTTAAGAAGTAGTGTCGGATCTGTTTGTATAATTTTAACTTAATTGAGTTTTTTACTTAATTGATTAGTTCAATTTTTCGCAAGTGGAGTTGAAACTTTAGGAGAACCTAATAATTTCTCTAATAGGGGTGTCAAACGGGCCGACCCATTTAGGTCCGCAGGTCTAAATGGGTCGGGCTAAAATTATGCCTATATTTATGATATGATTCATTTACGGTCGGTCTGTGGGTCTAAATGGGCCAGCTCGCTAGCCCGTTTATTTTTTTTTTAATTAAAATTTTGATCTATTTTTTATTATTTAAATACAAAGTTGTGAGTAAGTATGCGTGGTCATTTTTAACTATTATTTATCGTCTATCTATTAATTAATTAGAAAAAAATAGTTTATGTAAAATTTGAGAATCTATTTCCAATGGTAATAAATAGAGAAAAATTAAGGTCTTGTGATTTTTTCGTCTTTATCTCTTTATTGTATTAAGACTTAAATTTGTAAGTGTGTATGGACCAACTAATTGTATATACCTATATTTATGGCATAAGATCTTCTCCATGGATATTTCATAGTTTCATTATTGCTTAAGTCTATCAGGACTCTATAGATTGTCTATATATATATATATATGCTTTCTTGAACACGCATGGCTCATAATTTATGTAAGGCAAGGAAAAGTGTTGAAACCGATCCATATTTTCAAGTAAGAAATTATTGTTAAGCTAAAAGTAGGGGCTAGAAGTAACCCAAACACAGCAAATAACAACCTTGCGAGCATTGCTTAATACCATGGAGTGGACAGTTAGCAAAGGTGTTTTATGGGTACCTTCTGGCTTTTTTAAAAAAAAAAATTCACAAGCGCATGGGCTAGCCTGTGAGCCCATTTAGCCCGCGGGCTTAAACGAATCGAGCCATTTTTTTTTTCAAATTTTCACGGGCATATTTTCAAATTTTCATTTTGACAACCCTATTCTCCAATATCATATGATTTGTGTATGGTCAAATACCAATAAGATAATGCCAATTATTCCATTTTAATTGATTAAAACTAAACACTACAAATATTAATGTAAACAAAAAAATATCTTGATAAATGCATAAAATAATATAGATTGCCAAAATTATCACTATAAAAAAATAAATTTATATTTTCAATACAATTATTATTCTCTTTACATCTATTATGCTAATAATTATTCTATTATAATTAAGAGTATGAATATAAAAAGAAAATGGACAAAAATTTTGACACTCTAAAATATAAAAAAGATGAACAATTAAATTGAGACGGAGGGAACATTGTTATGACCGACCCAATCGCCATTGCACATAGGTATCAACAAACATCTAAATTATTTTATTCCTTATTTTACGTTCTCAATATTCTTTTAATCTTTGTTTAGTTGTGCTCTCTCATATTTGGTTTGGCAGACAGGTGGAATAATGCCTTTAGCTAATAAAATTAGCTTGATGAGAAATCCATAGAGAGAATGTCATGACTCGTGAGCTTATCAAGAGTGTGAAGCTCGCTTCGTAAAGTTGAAAATAAATGCATATCAAAATCTAATTACAATACATATCTTTCAAATTCTTTATGAGTTTAATTTTGATGTTTACGAGTTTATCCAATCAATTTAGGTCCCAATTTTTTTTGTCCTTCTCAGCAAAAAAAAAAATCTATTCCCCCATCCTAGCTTTGATATTTACACATTTAAAAGTGAATTTACTTTCCAAATTAGCAGGTTGAAAGTACATGCAACCCCCCCCCCCCTAGTAATAATAAAAAGGTTTGAAGGTTGTGTCATGACTTGCTTGTGAAGTTGCAATTAAACTCAAAATAAAAATAATTATGCTATTTATATTCATTATATTTGAGACATTATGTTGATTTATTATTTGTTCACGATTACATTAGATGATGTAAATAGGAGTAGCTCCTATTGAGATATTATCAAATTCACGTTAACTAAATATCTGAGTTTTTTTACCATTATCTTTGGAGAAAATTTCCTGACCAAAGATAATTTTATCAAATTTTTTTATTTGATTCCACTATATTTTTTAACTTAAACAAAACAAATATTATTTAATTTTTTTACATAAAAACCTATAAAATTTAATATATTTAATTCAAAACTACTTTCATATATTTTAAAAAAATTGACACTTAATTTTATACCATTGTGTTTGGTTGAACATGAATAGAAAAAAAATGAAAGAAGAGAAAGATTAAAAATGTTAATAATTGTCAAAATGATTGCAAAACTGAAAAAAGAGATTACTTGTTAAAAAAAAATTACCTAAAACACTTTCAAGGTTGTTTTAGAATAAAAAAATTTGCAAAAAGAGGAAGCTATTTCCTCCAATCACTTTTATATAGTGCATAGATATTTAAATCTATTGTAAATAAATGTAAAAATACATTAAAATAATTCCATGTAATACGCGGATACTAAATTAGTAGTAGATAATTAGTGCGTTTGTTTACGCTTTTAGGGGGTTTATTTGAAAGAACACTTCTATTTTTTTTTTTTGTGTGTATTGTTTGTTTGTGCTTCTCAAAGAACTGAAACAATTTGCATATTTTGAGAAGTAAATAAAGACTTGTTTCTAGTAGAATTAAAACTAATAAAATAAAAAAATACACTCAGTAAAAAAATAGTTTCGCTACACGTACACCACATTTTAATACACCGTACAGACACCCATACTCACATACGGTGGGTTCCATTAAATAAACACTCACTCCACTCTTATTCTCAGTCTCACTCACTCGCACGTTAAAAACACATGTATCTTAAAACCTTCCCGCTTCCACTTTCTTGCGTCGAAAAATAGGATTGCACTCAAAACCGTTCGCGTTCTCTCTTCACTCTCATCCTTCGTTCTCTTTTCACTCTTGTCACTGTTATCTCTCGTCGCTCTCTTCACTCTCATCTCTCTTCTGCAACTCATCGTGCTCTCTTTACTCTCGTACTCATATAAAGATTGTGCACTCAAATCACATATATCAGATTCTGCAAAACACTTAACTGTAGGTTAAGTTTTATGCAAATCTGTAAAGTTTTACGCATGTTTGTGAAGTTTTGTGCATGTGAACTAATATTTATAAAGTTTGTCTATTAAATATGTAAAAATTGTGTGAACCTATTTATGTTTGAGCAAAATCATAATGTTGTAAATAATCACATAATGTTTGTGCACTGACACTAATAATGTTTGTGCACACAATCATATAAAGTTTGTGCACTCCAATTAGATATCATATTCTGCAAAAATACTTAACTATATGTTAAGTAATATGCATATATGTAAAGTTTATGCATGAGAATGTATAAAGTGTGTGAACACGTGTGTATGTGAACTAATATTTATAAAGTTTGTCCATTAAATATGTATAAATTTTGTGAACATATTTATGCTTGAGCAAAATCATAATGTTGTAAATAATCACGTAATGTTTGTGCGCACAGTCATATAAAATTTGGGCACTCCAATCAGATATCATATTCTATAAAAATGCTTAACTATATGTTAAGTAATGTGCATATATGTAAAGTTTATGCATGAGAATGTATAAAAGTATATGTACATATGTGAATTAATTTAAAAAGCTTGTCTATTAAAAATGTATAAATTTTGTGAAACAACTACGTAATGTTTATGCACTGACAATAATAATGTTTGTGCACACAGTCATATAAAGTTTATACACTCCAATTAAATATCATATTCTGCAAGAATAATTAACTATACGTTCAGGTGGTTTTGGTGGTGGATTGATATCGTTCTGTGGTGGTTATGACGAATTATGTAGCTCAGAATAGATTGTTTTAAAGGTTCGTTTGTTATCTCGTGGAGAAAATCATGATAGAGTGCGTTCTCTTTGTGATATGGTTGAGAAAAATTGTGTGGGAGTATGTAATATTCTAAATGAAGTAATATTCTAAATGAAGAAATACAGGTATATATGTTTAAGGTGTAGAGAAAGAATGTTTCTATTAAAAACACAAACAGACATAGGCAATAAAAAGTAACCGGGAGAACTTGATGCTTAAAACATAAAGATAAATAATGTTTGAACTATTGTATTATTGTGTTCCTTGTGAAGCAATCTTGTGTCACTATCAATCTACATAGGAGAAAGAAAGAAGGAACCAATTCAATTTCAGTTACTCCCACAGCAGAGAGAGAGCGAGAGAGAGAGAGAGAGAGAGAGCATTTTGATGATTCCATGCAGCATTGTTGCCTTGCGATTCCAAAGCAGCAGCACCAACCAACCATCATCTCATCCCTTAACAAGGAGAAGATTAAAGTTGGGATTTTGAGGCTTTTCTGAAGTCAAAGCTTCTTCCTTTTCCCCTCTTTTTTTTGAGAAAATGGGTAGCAGCAGCGAAACTGTGATGATGGAAGGGTGGTTGTACCTCATACGGAGCAACCGTTTGGGGATTCACTTCTGGCGGAGGCGCTACTTCGTCCTCTCCCCCCACACTCTTCGCACTTTCAAGTCCCAAAACCAGCTTCCTCTCAGAAGCGCTTTTCTTGATTCCTGCGTCCGCGTCGTCGATAATGGCAGAGAGACCTTTAACCGCAAAGTAGCCACTTTTTGCATTCTGTTTTATGTTCTTTCATTGCTTTGGCAATTTCGCCCAATTTTGTTTCTCTTCGTTTCTCTCCAGGTGTTCTTCGTCTTCACCCTTTACAGCACTTCCAACCACAGCGATCAGCTAAAGGTGACTTCTACACTTTCTCATTTTCATTTTAACAACTCAAATGTGGAGTACCATCTAAATAGAAATTATGGACAAAGCATTAAACGGGACTTAGATTTTAAATTCTTACATACAGACATAGTTTATGATCAAATGCTTGGTTGTTGTTGTGGCATGGTTTGGTTGCTCAAAACAAGTTTTTAGAGGAAATCATGGCACGTGACACAGATTTAGATTTTGTGCGAAACTTGATAGCAATCAACATTTGAGAGTTAACATAAGGCACAGCTAGCTTTTGCTTCTCAGGACATCCTCTAGTCAACATTCTTGCCACACTCATTCCTGCAACATGCCGATGGCTTCTCATTTTCTCAATGGCCAACACTTTTGATGAAGGCAGTTTCCTTTTGTTTGTGGCATTTTAGTTATTTGAGAGTACGGTACAATGTAGAATTACAAAGGGCAAATGTTAATTATTGCAGTTAGGAGCAAGTTGTCCTGAAGAAGCAGCAAGGTGGATTCACTCCATTCAAGAAGCGTCTTCGAAGGTATACCTACGACTGGAATGGATCTTTAGACTGCTTTTGTTCAGGTTCATCAAGGTAGAAACTGTTGCTATGAATTGTGTGTGCACTGTGCAGGGTGCCCCTCGTATACAAGATAATGCAGTGACTTGTTCTAAGAGGAGATGGCACTCATTTAGGTATGGTCACTTAGATTTTCATCTACTGTGCTGTGCAAACAATTTTATTTTGCAACTGGAACTCTTTTTAATTTTCTTCTGAATTAGTATTTGCCTGTTCTGTTTTCTTGGTGCCCTTTATTTTTTCTGTTTTGATGCTGTGCTTGCAGACTATGTGGGTTTACCAGTAAAGGTCACTCCAATTCTGTAGATTGGACCCTTGGTTCTTCTGACATTGTTGCTCCTTCATCTTGGACAATCTTTGGTTGCCAAAATGGTGAATGTTTATGTCTGCGCTGTTTGAGCTTTCCAAAACCAAAAATGAATATGTTTTAATGCAGGTTTATGGCTAAAATCTGTAAGCATTTTTGTGGCTGTAATGCAGGTTTACGGCTATTCAAGGAAGCGAAAGAAAGGGGTTCACATGGAAAGGTTGGTAGGATTTCTTTACAGAAAATGTTTGTTTATATGTGTTCAGAGGGCAGAAAACTAGCCAGGAAGTATTAACATGATGAATTTGAGCTTTCTTAAGCGTTGATTTGATCACATAATGTGCTTGTAATACTGCTCCAGCTTTTAACTTAAACTGAGGTGTAGACTGAGGATAATCACTGCTGCTTTTCTGTATTGTTGTCTCCATGTCTCTCTCACAAGAACTCTCTCCACTCTTGTTTTATCTTTGTAAGAATTCTCTATTATTTTTCGACAATTTTTATAGTAGAAATTTTGAATTTTCGCTTATGGCCCTATCTCTAGAAGTGGGATGATCACCCTGCAATAATGGCTGTTGGTGTGGTTGATGGAACTTCAGAAGCCATTTTCCAGACTCTTATATCACTTGGTCCTTCAAGATCAGCGTAAGTGCATGTGATATTCCTGCAGAGGAATTTCTTTATATTATTCCTATTTTGCTTTAGCGAGGACATATCTTCTTGTTGGATGCTTTGTTTGAAAGAATAGTATGTACTATATAGGAGTATTGGCCACATAGCATTAAATAAAGATTTGTTGACTCCAAATAGAAATTTTAATCAGATAGGTTATAGCTAGTCGACAAGTGCATTTTTGTTAGTCACGATCTCTGTTGCTATTTGCATTATCATATTATTGAGTTTGTATCTATAACCACTAGTTTTTGACTTGCAGATGGGATTTCTGTTTCCACAAAGGCAGTGTGGTTGAGCACCTGGATGGCCACACTGACATTATTCACAAACAGCTGTATAGTTATTGGTTGCCTTGGTAATAAGACTCAAGCCTTCAGTGCTAATCATGCACCACTACTTGTTTTAAGGCATTGTTATCCTACCTGTCTTTCCTAGCAGTAGTTTTAATCATTGCATATCCTAGCAGTAGTTTTAATCATTGCATATCATGCTTTACAGGAGATCAAAACCAAGAGATTTCTTGTTGCAGCGTTATTGGAGGAGAGAAGATGATGGAACCTATGGTAGTAGTGATATGTGTGGAAGAAACTGGCTGAATACATACTCACAAACTCATGCTAAATGAAAGTAACTTCTTTTGGTTTTCCTTGTCACAGTTATTCTTTATCATTCCGTGTTTCACAAGAAGTGTCCCCTGCAAAAAGGCTGTGTCCGCGCCTGCCTTAAAAGTAATGTATGCTTAAACTAGAGAAATAGTAAACATTTCTAGTTGATACTATTTGCTCCTTTTGTACTCTACCTCAAGATAAACTTAATAGGATATTACTTAATGTTGGAAGTTAAAACTTGAAATCGTAACACTACTTGGTTTTGTATCATGTTATTCTGATCTGAAATTGATCACTTATCCTTGAATATTTTTCTTTGACTTCATTATTATTTGAGCCTAAAAAAAGTTGCTAGACAGAAAGCTTATGAAAAGCCATGGATGAGAGAATGTGGATAGTGAGCACTGACCACATGCATTCTTTTGTAGGTGGAGGTTACGTTATATCACCAGTGAACAATGGAAAGCAATCGGTCGTAAAGCATATGCTTGCCATTGATTGGAAATTCTGGAGACTCTATCTTAAATCATCATCAGCACATTCCTTGACCATTCATATGCTTGGGAGAGTTGCTGGTAGTCTTTTTCTATTGATAAGTCTAATATTAATGGACATGACTGTTATATGCCAACATCTATCTTATTTCTATATCAATGCCACTGGACATTATTATATTAAACTGAAAGATTAAGATTCTATTTTATATTTTACTTATATATGTTATTACATTCACAGCATTACGGGAGTTATTTAGAGCTAGATCAGGGAATTGTTCTTCGTCTGATAATTCATCTGGAGAGTTGACAAGAGACATTAGCCTTCCTCTAAAGGAAAGAGATGTCAACTCTGATATCCAAGCACGGGCTGGAGATGAGAACACCCAAGACAGTTCAGTTGGAGGAGTAGACCTAACACAACCAAAGCATGCAAGCCTTGTTAGTCTAAATGATGCTGATGATGAATTTTTTGATGTTCCAGAACCATCAGACAGTGATGACTCAGAAAATGGATTGATGACTGATAGTAATCACAAGAAATCTCCGGTAAAAAGCTGTTTGAACTTGTTGCTTTTATTTAAATTAAAGGAGTGAAGAAGAATCTAACGTCACACTCAAAGTCACAATGCAATAGTTGCTTTTAACTTCAATTCCTAAATTGATGAAAATTTTGTTAAATGTTTTTGGTTCTCAACATCTACGGCTAGGAATCAAAAGTCCTCTATAATCAACAAGATTCTTTAAGACATCCATCACGTTTCTCTTGTTGAAAGAATAAACAATCACACAAGATGCAATATTTGTGTTTTCAGAAAGTTTGTGGATGTAAACTCATTAGTGTCAACAATTAGATAAAATCAAATTCATAATGCTACCAATAAGGCCTGGCTTTAATGCATCTTGAATTTCATCTAAGTAAAGAACCTTCTTCCCCCTCCTTAAACTTTAAGTAAAGAACCTTCTTCCCCCTCCTTAAACTTTCTGTTAGAAAAGAAAGAAAAACAGAATTCATGATCTTTTTGAATTGTAAGTCTTGTTTATTTATTTACGAAGAAATAATTAGTACTTTATAGCACAAAGAATTTCCTAACGAAGGCTTACCTTTTGAGGTTGTTTAATAGTCTTTTCTTTCCTCATGTCATTGTATGCTATCATTTTTGTATGTGCATAGATGTTTTTCATTTATATATTATGGTCGAGAAATTCAGCATTTTATTAACTTTGTCAAGACTCATTGGGTGCTTGCTGTATGTTCATCACTGTAAGTCAGGCCAGCATCTGAGCATTTTTAACTCTAACTTTATAATGCATGTAGCGTGCTTGTCTACTTCTGTGTACCTTTATCATTCTTCATTTGAGAACGACGTCAAACTTAACATTTTCCTCCTGTGAATTTGACAATTTAGGATGTTCGTCAACCAAAGTTATCAACCGCCACTAATTTTGTGAAAAGATTGCATGATCTTACAGGTGATTATTATAATATTTATGGCATATCAGGATCATCCATGATTTTATTTCTTCTATAACTAACAATACTAGGGACAATGCACTGCAGTTCAGAAGAGGGGTTATGTGGACTTGCATGAGATGGTCAAGGAAGATAATATCTCATACTCATGTGGATCCACTCTTCCAAAAGATCCTACTTGTACATTACCTTGCAGTTGCACAGCAGCCGATCCTTCTACTTTCCTGATTCGTGGAGGAAATTATCTTGAAGACCAACTGAAGGTATAAGCAGAAAAAGTTCATCATCACTTATATAACAATATTATTAGGGACAAAACGGAAAGGCTATTTTGGTTGTTTTGATTCGTAAGCGGTTCAATTCCGCTTGCATATGTCTCATCTTCCATTCTTTGTTACTTCTGTTCTGTGCCATTTCATGTTATGTTGCACAAATGCTTTGATTGAATATACTAGTTACTCATGTAACCGCATCATATGCAGTTTGTATTCTTATATGGTTTTGCCATTGGCATAGTTGCTAGTCTTCTCAAACAAGCTCGCAACCTTTCTAGTGGAAGTTGAAAGTACAGGTTGAACTTTGTTTTTGTATTTTACAAATTTATTCTCTTTTTTTTTATTCTGGGGGTAATTAATGACTAGGTTAAGGCAAAGGGAACGTTGATGCAAATGGTTGGTGCAGACTGGCTGCGATCTGACAAAAGGGAAGATGATCTTGGCAGCCGTCCTGGGAGCATTGTGCAGGTTGACCTTTTCCTATGCTTTTCAGTTCTTAACTTTGATAATATTCAGGCATTGCATTATCAACTTATGATTAGATATATTGAGAAGAAAAAATCAATTTGCTGAGGTTTTTGCTTGCAGAAATATGCAGCAAAAGGTGGACCCGAGTTCTTCTTCATTGTAAACATTCAGGTTGATTAATGTTCATGTGTTTATGTAGTTCTTTCATAAAGTCTTACATAATTAACACTAATTTTGGTGTTTCTATGAACCAGGTCCCAGGTTCTACAACATATAGCCTAGCACTATACTATATGATGACTAACCCTGTGGAAAATACCCCTTTGCTTGAGAGTTTTATCAAGGGCGACGATACCTTCAGAAATTCAAGATTTAAGCTTATACCATACATATCTAAGGTTAGTAGAAGTCATCACCCATCACTGATTCAATATCACAGGCTTGCAGCCCTAATAGTCTGAATAGTTGGTCATTTCCTCATGAGCTATTTCACTGATCGACCTTGTTTCATATTTCGCAATAACTAGCAAATGATATGTCAACCTTATTTTTTCAGTTATAAGAATCCATATAAAAAGTTAAATCTCAAATCATACAGTTGATTAGAACCCTCTATTCTTCTCTCCTTTCCTTGCATTCACCCTTAAACAACCCTGGTCTATTTAGATTTTGACAACTTTCTTCTTCTTTTTTTTTCTTCTATGGGAATGTGCTATATTTTTATTCTTACGTTCAGTGGTTGGTTTGATTTCACCTAATTATTCAATTCAAAGTGTTGCTATCTATATTAGAATCTCTGGTCCCCATTGATTATATTCACCTACACTTTACAGTCCATGTTAAGAGCCAACATATAAGGGTTTTTTTTTTTTTTCCCCCCATAGCACATTGGTTGAAGGTTTGAAAGTGTTGAAAAAATACTGTTTAGGGATCATGGATAGTAAAGCAGAGTGTTGGAAAGAAGGCATGCCTAGTTGGTCAAGCATTGGAAATCAACTATTTCCAAGGGAAGAACTATTTGGAGGTAAATTTTTCACTAACAATTAATTGACATCATCATGGGAATGAGTTAGCATCTGATTATATCAAGCTAAAGAGCATGAAAATATCATTTTAATAACTTTAGTATATGTAAAAATGTGTTTTCTCTCTGCCTTTGTGTGGTCCTTCAAGAAAACCTTATAATGAATTGAGTGAAAGTGAGTGATTGGAACTTGTGGGATGTGTGCATCACATGTTGAACTCAAATTGTCTTTACATCGAATGCATGAAATGATGGCATCCATTTCAGGTAGGGGTTGATGTTGGATCATCAACTGTTGCAAGAGGTGTTGTGAGTCTTGTCCTAGGGTATCTCAATCATCTGGTGATTGAGATGGCATTTTTAATCCAGGTAAAAAAATCATGTTCTTCTATATTTCATTTTCCTTTTCGCCTAAAAAAATGTTGAAGTTAGGTATAATTGCAATTTCACTAATGTTTGGAACAAGTTGTAGATGAGTAATGCTATATCCTCTTAACAACTTCTATGAATAACACTTGACATTTTTGGGAGGCAAAATAGAAAGAAAAATGCCCAAGTGTCATTCATAGAAGTTGTTAAGAGGATAAAGCATTTCTTGTTGTTAGAACTATAGATATTCGGTTTATTGCCTCATAATTAGCAAGTATTTCCAATTAATTTACTGGCTACATTAAAGCAAAATTACAGATACCATATCTATCTTGATAAGTAGAAATAAAACAACATATCTTTCTAATTAAAATAAGACAAAATTCTCATTTTGGTCCCTAACCAAATATTTTTTTGGGGGGGGACGAAGTAGTCCCTTGGAACTTGAACGTCCACTTTAGATCCCTAAACATTTAAAAATGAGACAAATCAATCTCTCACCATTCAAATTATGGTGACAGTTTGGTCTCCAAACATACAAATTTGGGGAACTAAAATGTCAACTTTATACATTCATGGACCAAAGTCTTACATTTTGAATAATTAGGGACCTCAGTAGCCTTTTAAGTCTTGAGGGATTACTTTGTCCCTTATATTTTGGTGAGGGGCCAAAATGGGGATTTTGTCTTAAAATAAAGAAGCAATGACAAAAGATCATTTTCTTTCAACAAATAGATTTATATCCATACATGCTTTGTCGAAGAGAATGAATCCTCTCAATTAAATTTCTTGTTAGGGGAACACGCAGGAAGAGCTCCCAGAGTTTCTTCTTGGGACCTGTCGTCTTAACCATCTGGATGCTTCCAAATCAGCTTGTTTGAAGCCGTGAGTTTCAACGAGACATCTGATATATAATGTTACCTTTGTGGTCTCATGGAGGAGGTTGCCAAGCAGCATATACACTATTTATTGTATATATAATTAAAAACAGTTGAGTTCTTCAACTCCATTATTTGATTCAATCAATTTGAATCTTGCATTGCAGCAAGATTATATATGTTTTGATGGTGTGGACTGGTTGAGTCCAATCTTTCTGTCAATTGCATTCTTTCGTTTGACAGAATTTTTCTTTTTTCATTTTTCTAATTGAGTCTGTTTATTTAATCATTCTGAAGTTCTTTCTTTATACAGGCCTCTTATATGTTTATTGAAGAAGAATATTTTTTTTCTGTTGACATGTATATCCACCGTTTAATTCCCTCATGCTACATTTTTTTCACTCTCTTCTACACTTACTCTCCTTACACATATCCATGTGGTTTGTTTCCTTGAGGGGCAGTAGGAGATGGAACACCTAACATTACATAAACAACAACTGGGAAACATATATGTAGCTTAGAATAGTTGAAACAGCGCAGAAGACTGAATGATATCATGTCCCCCTTGGAATCATTTGCAAACAACAAAAGCAGGAGTAATTGTCTAACCCTGCATGTTGGGAGAAACTTTTAGGAGGTTCAGGATCATCACCCAAGATACTCAAGATTATGTTCCTTTTATTTAGATGGTGTGTTATTAGCAATGAGACTCACCACTTAAGATAATTTTTAGGTGGTTTGCAATCTTTAAGTATGCTCCTTCGTTAAAATTGTCATATAGTAATATGACCCACCACTTAAAATCATTTTTTAAATTAACTCAAGCCTACAAAACACCATTAGCTATTGATGCGCTTCTTTAAAGTGGCTTTTAGGGTCACACCAAGTAATAAAAGTGAAAAAAGAGTGTCGTATCTATAGAGATTTTGTCAAGCACTAATTCAATCAAGCGACAAGTAATTTGGACTAAATAATTTGTGATCAAACAGTTTAAAATTATCTTAAAACAATTAATGAAGGTAAACTAAATTAACAATAAAGACAAGTCACACTAAAACGAGTTTGAGACCAAATGAGCAAGGAAGCATTAGACTAGGGACTTCATTTTAACAATCCATTTCACTGGCCTTCACACCTAAATATTTATTAATCAATAAGGTCCCAAAGCACTCGTTAATCTCTCTCAAACAAAAACGAATTTCTAATCTATTAAAGTGATAATTCAATTTCTTGCAATTAACTACTCTAACGAATCTCTTTTAACGCTTAATAAACTTTAATTTTGATTGTATAAGTCAGAAAGTTTATCTCTAGCATTCACCTAACTTATGGTGATTGGAACCACAAGCTTACTCTAATTTTCTCAAATACCTATTAGACATAAATCATTCAAATGATGGTCAAGCATTCAAAAGCATTAAAAATAGAATCAATCACATAAACAAACCCAAAGATAATGAATAACCTCAAATTATATTAAAATCTCCTGTTAAAATTATATCATGCCCTAACACAAAAAAAATTTAGCCATCAAATGAAAAAAAAAATAGAGAAATGAGATAAGGAGATTGATATATAAAAAAGTTTAAACAAGAAAATGTTGAGTTGAATTTCTTCCTCCTTTTCAATCTTCGCAATTAATTCTCCTAAAGTTTTTATTTCTCCCAAAATTTTAAAATTCTCAAATTTAGCTTTCTAACAAGTGATAATAGAAAGAGAATCGCAAAAAGGTGTTGAGATTAATTTATAGTGGTGCCTCAAAACTCTCACTCTGGAAGGCTTGGATTTTGAAGGTTGTTCCTGCTGGGCTCAATAGCTTGGGATATGGTAATGAATGTGTAGGTTTTAGGTTTTGGGATGATGGTGTGAGAGAGTGAGAGAGAGAGGGAGGGAGAGAGTGTGTGGCGCGCTTGCTCTAGTGTTAGCAATTTGGTCAAGTGAGGGCTTTTCGTGGATTATTTATAAGAGTCTTGATCTTTCCATATTTGTTAGGTGTACACTCATTGTAAAAAAGGCTCACACGTAACAATTCACATTTTGCGCTCTCTCTCACAATCTTTCTTCTTCTAGAGCTCTTGCGACCTAACCACTTCTTCCTCCTACGAATCAAGACCCTCTCATCTTCCTCTTGATTCTTCTTTATCACTAGTTCATCTTCGAGTTTTTTTATACGAGTTCATCATCAAACATTCCTTTGTTCGTCTTTCGTTGTGTCCATTTTTTCGTCTTTCGTTTTGCTATTTTTGTTTGTCATCACAACCTTTTTATGTTTTACTTTTTTTTTCTCTCTTTGCTTCGACTAAAGAATGGTTAAGTCATGTTGTTTAATAAGGTTAAGTCTGACTTCACAAAAATATTATCTCTGTATAATAAAAGGCTATGTCTATTTTCCATCAAAGTGTTGTATTTGGTTTCTCATGAAATGCTTTCTATGATTTGGCTTTATTTAACTGGGCACTAACTATTTTTCCTGTTTGTAAATGTATGACAGAAAATGGTGGGATATTTAAAGTTACAGAAGCAAAAACATGCATTCATCCTGTAACTCCAAATAATTGTTACAGCCAGGAGGAGTGCCAAGATGATTGCAACAAGATATATGGAAGGGGAACAATGGGAAAATGTTTTTTTATTACATTTTTTGGCTACTGTAGGTGCGATTACCCATGTTAAATATGTATTATTTCATCTCCAATGTTGCCCATTTGAAAATTTGTTTAAATAATATGCAATGAGGAAATGAAAACTAAATTATATTCATCATCATCATCATGCTTTCCTCCTTCTTTCATGTTGCAGTATTCAATAGTACATTCACTTGAGAAGCTCCACTTCTTCCATTTTCCTCCACTTCCACGAGTAATACGCGAACTGCTCCTCCAAATGTTATCCACATTCTTTGTAACCATAGCATGTTGTTTGTAGGCGCCTTCTTCACCGGGCCAAAGTATATTTTTCATCTTTGCATTCATTGTAGTTAAATTTCTAATTAATTAAATAAGGTAATAACTTCATCAAATTATCTTCATGGTTATAAATTCTATTTTCTTCATCAAATACAAAAAAATAATTAAAAAAAACCTATTTTCTTCATTTTGTGCCCGGGCATAATACATTAATTCATTCTGCTGAATTAGATGGCTCAGGAGTGTGTAGCATAATAATTGCTATTATGCCACTCACGAACGCTACAATAACACCCACAACAAAAGCTGGTAAGTTGCTTCCACCAAACAAACCATCTCACTAGGGGTGTTCATGGGCCGGGTAGGGTCGGGTTGGCCTATACCCGAATCCGACCCTATATTTAGATCGGACCAATTTTGAGGACCCGAATCCTACCCTAAACCTGATAAGTCCGATCATCTTCGAGCCGAGTTAAAACTCGGGTTTACACCGGATCAAAGCAGGCTAAAATAAATTCAAAAATAACAGAAACAGCAGAAATGGCAAAACAGAAACAACAAAAACAGAAACAGCAAAAATTGCATAGCCGAAACAGCAAAAATAGAAACAACATAAATTACATAACAGAAACAGCGAAATTGCATAATAGAAACAACAGAATTGCATAACAGAAATTCAGAATTGATATATTGCATAATTGCAGAAATTACAGCAGAATGGAGATAATTATGAAGGAAAATAAAAAATAAAAAATGTATAATAATATTCTCCAGGGCTAGACCCAAACTCGGTATGTATTAGGACTGGGTTTTTTTGAGTTTTTTTAAAAAAATTTGGCCAATTAAAATCGGGCCCGATTCGGCCCGAATGCTTCGGACTGGTTCGGGTTGGCGGGCCGGGCCGAGTTATGAACACCCCTACATCCCACGATCCACTTAAGATTGAAACTATTATCTGCACACACACGAATAATTAATTATTTAATTAGCAATTTTAAAATAATCAACACGACCGTCATTGTTGAGACAAGTATCATTTTCCATTATGGGCCAAGGGATTTTAGGCCAGACATATAACATTTAATACACTTCATTTATGCATTTGATATATTTAATATCTTTATTTATATTTCTTTAGGTTTTTTTTTACGTGGAGTTTTTGTAGATTTATATAGCATTATTTGTGTAAACAAAATTTTCTAAATCTTTTATAAATATGATTTGTTAAAAATATGAATAATAGTTTAAGTTTTAACTACACTTATTATTTTTATATTGTTAATAGTAGTTTAATTAAACTAAAACTTTTACTGTAATTTAATTATTATTATTTTATTATTGAAGTTATTTCTGTATGTCTATATATTGATTTAAATATAATTATATATTTTGGTAGAATCTCACATCATTTATAGATAAGATCAATATAACTTTTATAAAATCGAGACAATTGTCGCCTTGACTTATATATTTTTTGGGTTGAGTTAAACTAGCTCAATTTGAATATAATATTAATGTTTATCATAAAATTATTATTAATTAATATAATACATAATAATTAAAATAAATAACTAAATAATAATATTTATAATACTTAATAATTAAATAATTAATTGTTGTTTAAAATATCTAAATGATAAATAAATTATGATATAAATTATATCTTATAGAATATAAACTTAAAATAATTAAAATTAAAAATATTAAATTTTAAAGTTATAACTAAATAATTAATAAAAATATTTTTATTGTAGTCTCTTGTGATATTTAATTATAAAAGGTAGAAAATATCAAATATATAACAAAGAAAGTATTATGTAATTTTATTTTATTATAATAATAAATATTCATTAAAATTATAATAAATTATTATTATTATTATTTAGTAAAACTATATATAATTGTATATAAGAAAACAAGAAATGTTTAAAATAATTATAATTAAAAAATAAAAATTATTTGAATATTATATTTATTTATTGATTTTAATTTGTAAAAAAATATTTTTTATGATATGTTTTTAATTAAATGTTTATTTTTCATTAAAATTATTTTTTATAATTAAATGATAATATTATTTTATGTAATAAAATATCTTACACATCAAACGTTGCATAATATTAAAAGTTATATGACCTTATACTATTAGGTCTGTAAATGAGAAGATAAGAGAGAAAAAATAATTTTATTTATTTCATCAAGACAAGTAGTACTTTAATGATACCCCTAGAAGTAAATGGTTTAATAAATAAAGGTGGTTATATTTTGGTTCAGAAGTCTTTATAGAGGTTGCTAACTTTCATGGAATAATAATTGGGGGATGCTACATAAATCCTTCATGTATTATATGTACTCTAGCCGGATGTGGATTCATTTGAATATTAGAGGTTTATGATAGATTTTTCTTCTTGTTTGGTTTCTCATGAAAAGCGTCCTATGATTTCGCTTTTTCGACTGCGTATTAACTATTTTTCTTGTATGTAAAGGTGTGACAAAAAATGATGGGATATTGAAGGTTGCAGAAGCTGTTCATCCAATGACTCCAAATAATTGTGACAGTCAGCAGCAGTGCCAAGATGATTGCGATAAGATATATGGAATAGGAACAACGGGAAAATGTTATATTCTTCCATTTTTAGGCTAGTGCACGTGCGAATTCTCATGTTAAATATGTAATAAAAACAAGGCTTAATTAAGTTTTTAACCCCTGTAAAATTTCAACATTTGTTTTTAGTTCTTATGTAAAATTTTTAGTCCAGTAAAATTTCAAAGTTTGTTTTTAGTGGCACGACCACGTCAGCGCCGTTAACTCCAGCCAAACAGAGGACTAAAAATAAACTTTGAAATTTTACAGAGATTAAAAATAAACATTGAAATTTTATGGGGGCTAAAAACTAAATTTTATTTAAATATTTTTTTGTGCCTATGAAAGGGTAAAACTAAAATCAAACATTTTTTTGTTTTATATTTATTTTAAATAATTTTAACTAAAATTATTTAAATAATTTTGAGATTTTTTTTATTAATATGAACATGATTTAGTAGTTTAAATTATTTAAAGTTTGTTAAAATAAACAATAAATTATTTAATCACATATTTAATAGTTTAAATTATTTAAAGTTTATGATATGTCAATCTATAGAGTGCTCAAGTGAACTACAAGTAAAGTGTAGTGTAGTGTGACATATCCTAAATTATCCTAATATATATCCTAATAAATTAACATATACCTACTCAATACTTATGTAATCTTCTTTGTATATTGTCACCATGTAACATACAGGCGTATACTTTTTTTTGTGATCTAAGTGTATTTGAAGTATGTATATTTCTAGCCACTACCACCTGTTAGTTTCATGAGTCCTGCTACACGTACACTAAAAAGTATACACCATAAAGTAACATACACTCTATACTTATACACATAAAGTTTGTGTTTTAATACCTGTAATGTCTGTGCACTTAATTAAGTATAATTGAGAATATCATCTATAAGTTTGTAATGTTTGTGTACTCATAAGAATAAAGTTTGTGCATTATTAATGGTGTATGTATAGGTGTATAAAATTGGGTTCATGTAGCATTTTTGTAGTTTTATTACATCATAAGCGTAGTTAGTTGAGATTTTCGTTAATTAGTTCTGTTTTTATCTCTCATCTGATTTTGCCTTAGAAATACAACATAGATTTTTATAATCTTTTTCTTGCTTTGATTTGCACTAGTTGCTTTGATAGTTTTGTCTTTATTGCTTGACTGGATTCTCATAGATTTGTGTGAGAGGCGAAGTTTGTAAATTCAAGTTGTTTCATTAGCAAGTGAAGTCACTTTTAGTGTCTGAGATCAGACAGAGACTCTCTCTCCATTGGCAGGTGTATATTATTGGGTCATCTCTTCAGAGGGTTGAAAAACAGATTGCATCTAAGCTGTTTTTCTTCTTCCTTTTGTAATTTCTTTTTCTTTTTGCAATTAATTAGGAGGTCATACTTTTAAACTATTAGTGTACTTCATAGAAAATGAAGTAAATAAAACTATCTACTTCATTTTCCATTTTGCAGGGCCTTTTTTTAACACAAAATCTAGGCTAAAGCCTCCAAAACAATGAAACCTTGTGTGTCTTTTGCAACAATCAAGAGGAAACCTTGCAGCATGTGTTTTTCTCCT
This sequence comes from Nissolia schottii, assembly GCA_003254905.1. Taxonomy (NCBI): domain Eukaryota; kingdom Viridiplantae; phylum Streptophyta; class Magnoliopsida; order Fabales; family Fabaceae; genus Nissolia; species Nissolia schottii. The sequence goes on from QANU01020924.1 coordinate 445,529, forward strand.
GTCCAATCTCGACTTCTTTTTGGTCATTTTGTGCTGATCACTGGAACCTAACATGGGATCTCCCTCTTGAACCTGTTCCATTTCATGATGCATGGATTGGTGCTCCTTTTACTGGGTTTGACATGAAGCTTTGGATCTGCCTATTCTTTGTAGTTGTATGGTCTATTTGGTGGATAAGAAACAGAGTGGTGTTAACGACAACTATAAGCCACACTGGGGGTTTGAAGCTAACTCTATTCACCGTCGATTGGGATACTGGACCAAATTGCCATTTCAACCAGAATTTTGTTCTATTAAACTTGATACACGTTAGAGCTTGTTCGGAGTAATGAGAAGTGAAACCAGTCAACCGAAAACAAGTGCTGCTTGTTCTGCTTCGGAGGTTGGCCTTTTGCTGCTAACACTGCTATGTTTACATGGTCTGTGCTGTGCTGTGCAGTGCTGGTTTGCGTTGCTCGTGGCTGTCAATTGCTGGTTTCAGCAGGGAATTGTACCCGCCGTGATATTGCTTGGTGTAATCCCTTTGTGGATATCATTTCATAAATGCTCGCTACATCCGAAGGCGATTGCAATACTATTGTTTACCTTTCATATATCATCACTGACTCCATAACTCACTATGGTTGGATATTTGGCGCCGCCCAAAGGACATTCCATCTTTGTAACGATAATTAGTTCCACATCAAAAATGCAAATTCGCAAGCAACTGTTTATCTCTGCTGCTTGATACATGTTTGGTGTCACCAAGTGAGGTGTTGATTTCACCTAGAAGGTTCCTTTTCTGTCATGCTTCCATGTTAGTTTCTCCTCTGCAGTTGCACTCAACCTTATGCTTGCCAGCACATACGTGGATACTTAACAATAAATTTTATCTAATGAATTTAGCTAAAATAATAATAGATAATAAGGACAGGACGTAATATTTAAGAAATTGAATACGCTAAGCATCCTGAACAAGCAGAGTAGGGAATACAATAAAAACCAAAAAAAAAAAAAAA